>JAJLUX010000005.1:0-546148 GCA_030564425.1 Wickerhamiella cacticola | reverse complement strand
AGTACTTGCACGAGTAAGATTCATACTCATGGACATACACTCGGAGGAGGAAAACCGTACTAGAGTAGCACCCATATGAGGAAGACAGTACTCAGGAGGAGCACTCTCAAGAGGAAGGTAGTACCCGAAGAAGAGCTATCTCGGAGGAGAAAGACAGTACTCCAAGAGGAGCACCTGGTTGAGGAAGACAGACAGTACTCAGGAGGAGCACTCTCAAGAGGATGGCAGTATCCGAAGACAGAGCCAACTCGGAGGAGAAAGATAGTACTCAGGAGTCGCACTGGGAGTTATACCTGTAAGAGGAACCCTGTAAAGGAGTTGTACTCAAGAGGAGTATCTCTAGAAGACGTGCACTACTCTGGATGAGTAGTGTATACGTGAACACAAACCAGGCAGTATAATGATATGCATGAATGATACAACGATACAGCTGAGAACGTGTTGAGGAATGCAGCAGTGGAACAGTACCAAGGACACAAAGAGTGACTGAGGACATACCATGAACTCAGGGCATAGAGATGGACTTGGACGCAAGCTGTTTCCAGTATGAACGATACTGACGAGCAGAACGTTTACTGTAAGAAGGCACAGCTTACCGAGGAATGCAGCAGAGGAACAACGCCAAGAACTTGAAGGCAATCGTTTCCAGCATGAACAACGCTGACGATGAGCAGAATGTTTACTGCAAGAAGATAGCAGACGCCATGAGTTATCAAGTACTTCTGCATATAACCTGCTGTTTGGAAGCCCGTCAAGAACTACTTGTTTGAGCGGGTATTAGGAGTTTTCATTGGCACTATGTGTCATTGACAATCTAATTATTATTGAAACGTTGGCCACGATTTACAGCATAAGCTGTACTTTTAGGATGCGATCCGGAGTAAAGCATCTTGATTTTTAGCAACGATGATATGTGGGCTAAAGACGGCTGCAACTTGCAAGGTGAGAGCTACAATTCAGTCGTATGCACCACTACCCACGGTGACGAGTGGGGTTAATAATGAAAGGGCGTGACGGTGCTTAATTTGACAGGCAATGAGCTTGCGCACAGTCGATACCACTTCTGGTAGAATGGTTTAGTCGTGTTTTGTTCCCAACCAAAGTGTTTAAATTGCATGGGATACTTGGTACCCAACTACATGAGGTTGAGGACGTGACTACGTCTTGGGCTACGAAGGCGATATATATTCCGTTCAAAAGGAATGGCAGAGACATGGTGTTTAAGTCACCTAACCAGGCATGTGAGGGCATCATTGATACCTCTTGCTAAAAGTCCTCAGAAGCGACTCTACTACTTAGCCAAAGGGCTCGTGATTGAGAAACAAGAAATATTGTACCAATACTGCCCTCGGAGGAGTGTTGGAACCCGGTTAGGGTTAATCCCAGCATCTGGTGATAAGTAGCTATGCGTCATGTAATAATTTTCAATCTGGTCTCCTATATCTTCTCATAAGGCTAGGGCTCGGCTTGTCGTCTCGCTCCAACTCCAGTTTTTGCTTAATTACTTTTCTCTCAATTAACCTCATAATTGCCAAGTACTCCAGCCATTGATAACACCAAGTGGCCGGATACTCCACCTAGACAAGCTACTTTACCAGTGGAGTGTCACTGATTGCGCTGCGAAAAAAACAAGTATATAGAATTAAATAATAAGTTATTCTTCAAGACCCTGAAGCCTCACAAGCTCTGCATAGGATCCATTAAGCTTCAAGAGCTCTTCGTGAGTACCGGACTCGCTAATGCGGCCGCGCTCAAATACGAAAATGCGATCTGCGTGCTGGATAGTAGAGAGGCGGTGAGCTACAGCAATGGTAGTACGACCCTTTGCTGCTTCGTCCAGGGCTGCCTGCACGATTTTCTCACTTTGGGAGTCGAGGGCCGATGTGGCTTCGTCCAAAAGGAGGATTTTGGGGTTGCGCAAAAGTGCTCGGGCAATAGCAATACGCTGCTTTTGGCCACCACTCAGGAGACCACCGTGTGCGCCGATATCGGTATCATAACCTTCGGGGAGCCCCATAACGAAATCGTGGATATTGGCCTTGCGGCACACGCTATAAAGGTACTCATCCGAGACCTCGGAGACATCGTCGCTGCTCCATCCATAAAGAATGTTTTCGCGTACGGTGCCGCTGAACAACAGAGGTTCCTGTTGCACCAGCGAGATGTGGGACCGCAGGTTACTGACATTCATGTCGGCAACATCATGGCCGTCAATAAGGACAGCACCCTTTTGGCAGTTGTAGAAATGCTCAATGAGCTGAATACAGGTGGATTTGCCGCATCCACTAGGACCCACCAGAGCAATGAACTCTCCCCTCTTGACCGAGAGATTGAGGCCGCGGAGGACCGGGACTTGTGGGCGCGTGGGGTAATGGAAGTAAACATCCCTAAACTCAACATTGCCGACAACCTGGTCAGGAGACAGTTCGACGCCTTCGGTGCTGGTATAGTCAATTGTGGGGGTAGCGTGCAGGACATTGTAGACGTTTTGCGAGGCTTCTTTGGCCTTGCCCATGTTGGGGGCATAGCTGAAAACAGAGCCAGCGGCCTGAGAGCCCATAATGCTGCCGATAAACACCACGAAAAACGCAGAGACATTGACGTGGCCCTCCATCAGCTGGTTACTTCCGTACCAAAAGATCAGGGCAATGACCCATGGAGTGAGGGCTTGAGATAACCCAAACGCGATACCACTCGAGATGTGGGGCACCAGCGAGTCCTTGACTTGGTGATCAATTTTGGAGTCGTAAACCGCGCAGAGCGTGTCTTCCAGTGCCAACGACTGGACGGTACGAACAGCTGAGGCATATGAGGATGCGAGGGACCCCGAGCCTTCGTATGTTCTCGAGGTCCGTTCATTAAGGCGGTTCAAGATGTAAACACGGCCAAAACCTGCACCCAACATGATGGGGACACACGCGGTAGCCACGAGACCGATCCTCCAGTTGAACGCGATGCTCTGGGCAACACCACCAATAACAATAACCAGCGATTGCAGGATTTGGCCTAGAGTAGATCCACCGAGGCCTTCAATGGCTTTACCTTCCTTGGCAATCATCGAGGTGAGGGAGCCGGGGGTATGGTTGGCGTCATCAAAATAGCTCATATCCATGCGCAAAAACTGTTTAAACATATTGAGCCTCACCTTGCGTACGAGGGCTTCGCTCGCAATAGCAAAACAAAAGGTCATCAGCCCGGCAGTAATGAGCTGCTCCATACCCACCATAAACAGCATACCAGAGTAGAGGTTGACGCGGCTGCGCATGTGCGGGTACTGGCTAGGGTCAATGATCATGGAGGAGATGGTTTTGCCCACGAGAATCGCCATTGCCGGGTACCCATAGCCGAGCAAAACAGTGAAAAGGGCGCCCGCAATGATCCACTTGTGTTCACCCGTGTTGAGACGCCAGAGCATTCCGAGAACGGCGAAAAGGCTCGGCTTGCGCATCTCGGTAGCGTGATGGTAGCTGGCCTCGGATTTTGCCGAAAACGAGGTCCCGCGGTGTAGCAGCACCGGCTCGTCTTCCTGCACCAGCTGCTGGGGAGCTTCCTCCTCCTCGTCGTGAGTACCCTGGGACAAGTTCTGGGCCATGACAAGCTCATAGTAATTTTTCTTGTTTGCCAGGAGCTCCTGGTGAGTTCCCTGCTCGATGATCTCGCCGTGGGCCATCACAACGATCTTGTCGGCATTGCGGATAGTAGACAGCCGGTGGGCAATAACAATGGTGGTACGCGCCTTGGCGGCCCGGTCCAGCGCTTCTTGGACGATTCCTTCGGATTTTGTGTCGAGCGCCGAGGTGGCTTCATCAAGGAGCAGGATTTTCGGGTCAGAAACAATAGCGCGCGCAATGGCGATACGCTGTTTTTGGCCGCCCGAGAGCAAGAACCCGCGGTCACCGACATTTGTATCGAGACCATCAGTTAGAGTTTGGATAAAGTCATAGGCATTGGCCTGTTTACACGCATCGATAACCATCTCCCGTTTTTTCTCCGGGTCAGCGTGCTCATAGGGGGTACCCACCAGACCAAATGCAATGTTTTCGTAAATGGAAACAGCAAACAAAGTGGGTTCCTGAGACACGAGTCCCAGCTGTTGCCGGAGCCACTTGACCTGGAGCTCCTCGATATTATGGCCATCAAGCTTGACTTGGCCGCCCAATATCTGGTAGAACCGTTCCAAGATACCAATACACGTAGATTTGCCGCACCCAGAGGACCCTACCAGGGCCACAGTTTGGCCCGGCTTGATCTCGAGGCTGAAATCGGGGAGCACAACTACATCTGGACGCGAGGGGTAGCGGAACTGCACATGCTGGAACTCAATGTGCCCTTGCAAAGTATCGAGGGTTTTACCGGGGGCATTAGAGTCAATGGCAGGCGTACGCAAAATAGTCTCATTGACATCGGCCAGCCCGGCCAGCCCCTTGACAATAAACTGCGATTCAGGCCCGATATTTCCAAACTGGAAAGCGCCGATAATCATGCAGCTGATAACCACGAAAATATCGCCAATCTTGGTATCGCCGTCCACGAGGATTCGCGAGCCTTCCCAAAACGACAACGCGTAGATCCAGAAAATAGCGCCCCATAAAGTGCCGAGCATTATTGCCAAAAAGTAGTTTTTCTTGTACGCGTACCCGACCGAGATTTTCAGGTGGGAATCGAACTTGTTGGCGAGCTGGTCCTGGATCCCAAACGCGACGCCAGTGCGAATAGCCGCGATGGATTCCTCCACCACCGAGGACCCCCGGCTGTATGCGCTATCCGAGAGCTTGACGTACTTGATCATGAACGCCGAGCCAACAATCATATCAAAGATGATGAAAAAAACTCCGGAAAGCAGGATGCAGCTGAGTTTCCACTGCGTAACAAACGCGATAACCAACGCAGTGATAAAAGTAGCGATAGCCGAGCAGATTGTGCCTGTTTTTTCGGAAATAGCTTCCTGGATAGCCGTTGTTGAATTAGTGATACGGGTAGTGACCTCGCCCGAGCCCAGTTTATCGAAATAGGCGATATTCTGGCCGAGGGTCCGCGCGAGGTAGATTTTGCGGAACCGCGACGCCAAGACCTCGCCGCGATTAGCGAGAAGAGACGCACTTATGGCTGCAGAGCCGAGGATGCCCACGCCAATGTACACAAAGTAGAGGGAATTGTGGTTGACATTGTGCTTGAATTCAGCCTGGGAGCCGCCTCCCACGAGAGCCGAGTTGAAGTTGTTGGTGAGGCTGCCGGCAACAAGCGTGAACATGGGCAGTGCCACACCCTCAACAATAGCGAAAAAAATGCCGATAAATACGAGCAAAAGGTCGAGTTTTGTGGCGTATTTGTAGAACCCAGCAAAACTGGCTTTGGTTTTAGGAATCTCGACCTGGGCCGCTAACTGGCTTGGGAGCTCTTGCGTGGATTCGGAGGCATCCGACTTTTCCATGTGTTGACTGGGAATTCCTGTGGTTATCTATAGACGGTGCTTATAAATGGGACATGACGGCAGGTTGGGATATTAGGCATTACGAGCGTTGGGAGATTAGGAGATGAGGAGGCAGCGAAAGGGCAGGCACGGGCAGGCACGGGCAGGCACGCAGGCAGAACAATGGCGTAGGCCTTCCAGTGCCTTCCGGTGCCACCTACCCACCCATGGCCACCCACTTTATTGCCACCTCTATAAATCCCGCATGATATCTGCATGTCCAAGCCCCAATCTCTGCAGCTGCTCAGTAATCTCCAATGCAGCCCACGCAGCACGCAGCACGCAGGCAGCCCACACGCAGCTGACGAGTCTAACCTCCCAGACGCCACTATCGCCACCATCGCCGCCACCGCACCGCTACATGGACGACCAAGAAATCAGGCGGAAACTGGTGATTGTAGGGGATGGAGCGTGCGGCAAGACGTCGTTGCTGTGCGTGTTTGTAATTGGGTACTTCCCGCAGAGCTACCACCCCACCATTTTCGACGATCACCAGATTCCGTGCCGCGTCGATGGCAAAGTGGTGACGCTGCGGCTGTGGGACACGGCGGGCCAGGAAGAGTTTGACGGGCTCCGACCGCTAATATACTCACGAGCAGACATCGTGCTGGTCTCGTTTGCCGTAGATAACCCCGATAGCCTCGACAGTGCCACCACCAAGTGGCTGCCCGAGGCTCGCGACAAGGCTCCCGGGGCCAGCATCATCCTAGTGGGCCTCAAGACAGATTTGCGGACCAACGACGAGTGCCTGGCGTACATGCGGGAGGCCGGCCTGCACTGCGTGACCCCCCACGAGGGCGAGCAGGCCGCCCAGAGTTGCGGCGTCAAGTACCTCGAGTGCTCTGCACTAACGGGGGACGGAGTGATTGAAGTGTTTGAAAAGGCCGTGAGGTCTTCTTTGGTGGTAAAGAAGAGTGAAAAGACGAGTACTTGTTGTCTGATTCTTTGATATTTATTGACGAGCTACGAGCGACGAGCTACGAGCTATGAGCGCAGCGAATAGCGAGTAGAGAGTGCGAGTGGCGAGTTGTATACCGTGAGCGGTGAGCGGTGAGCTATGGGCCACCAGGGGCCACCAGGGCCACCCGCCACCCGCCTAATTATTGCTAGCAGCCTGTGGGCAGCCTATGGGCGCCATACTGGCATGAAGCTAATAGATAACTAAATAGAGCATAAGCTATTGCATTAGCGCTTACTGGCTAAATCCGAGGAGAGTCCGACGGTCTGTGCTGGGCAGCCACCTCACGAGTGCTAAGCTGGGGCAGCCACCCCAGGTGCTAAGGCCACAAGAAGGCCAGAGGTGCTAATGCTAAAGGGCACAATATAAGCATTTGTCCGTATACCTGCCACAATCAAAGCATTGCCGCTCACTAAACGCAAACTACCGTGCATTTGTGGGAGCACTATGGAGCATAATGGGCTATCGTACGGCTTTGACCCTATCTGAACGGCTATCATCATCCTAAACACCTTTAGCAACATCGTCCCAGCTTTGTAGTGGGACTGCTTCTTGAAACTAGCCTGTCATTTAGTTCACCGGAGATCTACACCCCCAGCATGCAATTTCATGTATTCAGCACGTTTACATAGACTCTGCTAATTTATGGCAGCTGCGATGACTGCGCAGCGATATTCGGAAATACTAATTGAGCCAATGGCAGGCATTTGATGCTTGCATATGCCACAGTAGAGGTGGACATTATCAATGCTCGCTAATGCAGTATAGTTACTGTCCGCTTTTTCAACGTACAGGTAGCGATACAAATCCACTGTCGCTCAGGTGTAAAGATATTCTGGTGCCCGGGATATTGTTTTTGTAAGGCTGTGTCCTAGCAGTGCCTCACCCCGATTCGACACAGGAGGCCGGATAATTCTTGCATGACGCACAGGATGAACGCTAACCTGACTCCAATACCCAAATTGTGGAGATCGCATCAGTTGGCAATGGATAAACATAAACATGAAAGAACCGGTGAGCAGGTTGGAGACGTCTCATAGGAAGCCCAAGTACCTGCAGGTAATAGAGTGCCAAACGAGATTTTGGACCTAATTAACGAGTTTATACCTAAAGAGACCTAAAGCTATTTTCCATCGGTTTATGGACTGTTTTGCGAATGAAAAGTATTGGCCTGCCACAGATCCAGAAAAATGGTACTACTTGCTGCCAAACCGCACGCACAATGTCTGGGATTGTCCAAATCTGGCACTGTGGTACAATACTATGAGGTGGACGTCTCATGAACAGAGGCTTCCCCGAGTATCTGGGCGTTCCCCAAACTGCTTCGACTGGTCATAATAAAAATCAGTAAACGCGTGCTAATGCCATCAAGACAGGATTTCGAGCCTTATAAAAACAATGGGTATGGCTAGGGCACTTGTCTTGAACATCCAAGTGGCCGAGCTCTTTAGCTACCTGTCGCCCGAGCTGCGGTCAAATAAGCAACCAAAGAGTGCCCTGACGCTATCTTATACTGCCCCGATAGTATGCTAGGGGATCGTGAGTTTATCAAAAAAGCCCTCGCGACTAACGGCTATTGCCTGGAATTGCTCGGTAATTATAGAAAATAGTTGGTGATGATAGCATCAAATCAAGCTGACGTATTTAGTTTTGCGCGAGGCGACGCGCTAAAAGATCTGAAAAGGATTCTTTATTACGCACACCAACGAGGCATGCGTCAGAGGAAGCCCATTTAACACACTATTCATTGGGCCATAATGTGCCGCTAAACGTCCCCCGCAACTGACCCACCAGCGTAGACGTGACACTTATTGGCCAAATCATCTGCCAAACCTCTTTGAATCTATTTATTTAAAAGCTATAAAGCTCCGTATACCTCGACGGTGGCTCCAAATCAAGGGAAGTTACTATGATGGCGAGTTGAGCATGCTACGAGGCGCGTATGAGAGGTGCCCAAACTGACAGATCCTCGCCATTTCGTCCTCGCACCTTATCTGTATAAAGCCAATTATCTACACAAGTACAAAATCTAAAGCTATCAGTGGAAAGTAGAGCCCGCATGGGCAAAGATGTAGTACCAGTAGATCAATTCACTAGCTATAGTCAACTTAGAGGTTGGACATTCTGCCAATGGGATTCCACGTGGGGTCAGCCTCTGGCTTCAACCTCGACATTATCGTCTTGAGCAACGGCAGGAGAAGCGAGGCAGACAGTCAAGAAAAGGTTGTAGATGAGAGTAGAGGCGAGCGTTTGTTGGTGCTCAAACGATGGATTTGGCACAGAATTTATACTTGGTTCCGGTGGCTGGGCGCACACCCCTGTGTATCGTGTAGTTTGGGCCGTGGCAAAGATCTTCATTGCGTGTGCCGTGAACAGTACCGTCGCGAATTTGGTATGGGCATTTACGCGCCAATTCAGTTTTACTACAAGAATACAGTATATATTTGCCATACTATGAAGCTACTAAATACGTCTCTCAAAGGTCAGGTTGGGTACTCGATTACCGGTAAATCAATAAAACGCTACAAGCTCCAAGAGCTCGCATTCTTCTGCTCCTTATACTCATACGCGATGCATTGTGTATCGGGAGGCGATAATACCCGAATCAAGTTTCAGGGTACCCCAGCCGCTGGGTGATCGGTAGCGACTATGTGTGGGGTATGCGGTTAGAAAATTCAGGCATACTAAACTATACCGTAGCTATGCCTCCTTTATAAAAGATTACTCGAGCGGTAAAAACAGTCTGGGGAATTCATCATCATGGATCTGTTTGTTTACTCAATTAAGTGACCCCGTGCATACTAGCTATCCTAAAAGTATGACCGAACGCATTATTAGTTAAATACTTTTCCCAATACTAGCTGTGCCTTGCATAGCGCCGTGCACATCGCGATAGTCGTGGAGTTGCGGGTGCATCTCTGAGTCCCACTCAACGTTTCAGCGTAAAGTGGCTAGTTGACAGCAGTATGAACAAGACTTGCTTCTATTGGGGCGCCTTACTGAGTCTCCTGCCCGAGTAGATATGTCGCGGGAAAATTTTCTAAAATGACACTGTCTATGCATAAGCGACAAATTATGCACCCACCAAGCATGACCTAGTCATCTCAGCTGAGGCGAAATCGGATTATTTGGTAATGATATGCTACATTACTGCCTCATGCGTTTCCTCTTCCACTGAGGCGACTATGTTATTTGCCGAAACGGCATTACAGTTCACGTACGCATGCTGCTCTTCGAGCTTCAATGGACGGCAGCATGCCCTAGCTTTTACCTGACCCTTTGAGTATCAAGACGTTTACAGCATGATTTTCGTTGAAGTCTAGGCACACCAGCACACCTCCGAGATCGGAGGGCAGACATCAGGGTCATTTCCTGACCTCACATACGCCACTATTGCCTGATTAGCTGGCAAGCACAACCCCATTGTTCGTAAAATGAGAAGCGGCTCCTCTTAGCAGCGTTTTGTTTTCTCGTATTCTATAAGGGGTATAAATGTGTCCAGTGAGCACTTCACTTTACTGTTGGAAATCAAACTAAATGCTCTAGCTTGATGGATACAATACCTTTGCAAAGCCAACAGAAAACGCAAACTCATGAACTTATACCAATCTATGCGAAAACATTTGCGGATACATATTTGGACAAAAACTGGGCGTGTAGCGGGATTTATCGTGTTTATATCTTTACTTGTTTGAGAATTCAGGCTATACGTCCACATTGAGGTTGAGGATACAGGCTATCCGTCCACAAAAAGTAAGACGGTGAAATCGATTGAACATATGGCTGAACATGTCGGATTTCCGCAGAAAGCGTTTTTGGGCACGCTGAGCAAAACCAGTACTCACCTGGATTTAGCTGGGTAAGCGGACACTCCTGATCAAGAGAGCTATATCTAAATGAAGGATAGACACAAGCATGCCGCATGGGCTGTCCGCATTGTGGTACGAGGGGGCTTGTCAGTCACGTTGACTATTATGCCTACTCAGATCAGAAGTTACTCTGATTTGCGATTTTATATAGGTGAGCATCATATAGTATCTAGCCCTCAAGCTATGCAAGGTGGAGGTCCGTATACATCCTGGATCGTTGCCCTGAAGCGCCCACAACCGCCGCCATTTTAAGCGTATTACGGTAGTTTGAATATAAAATCAAGGCTATATGACGTGAGAAGGGCACAACGCGTTCAACTGTCACCACTTACTTTAAGGTTGGGTACCCATTAGCTGCCACTCAAACACTATGTGTTTACGCAGCTAAAGGCAGCAATGGTAATGTTGTATCCTGTACTATGATTATACCTATTTAGAGTTAATAAATATACTCCTTAACTACTTCCTCTCTGAACCCACTTATTGCATTGCATCGGCTTTCCATCTCACACCTAAACCTGGTGGCTAAGCCTCGGCAACTCTAATTAAGCTTTTGGGATACTTAAAAGTCAGAGAGCAACCCATAATCAGCATCATGGTCACTCTGCCTCATGATATTTGGTACCTGGTAGCCCAGCACGTTGACCCCAATCCCGTAATATATGCACAGCTTGCAGTAGTCTGCAAATTTTTTTCGAAAATATTCACTAGTGACCTCATCTGGAAGCGAGTTAACCCATACGGCCTCAACAGCGGAATATACGAGGACTTCCGCAGCAGGTCCAGAGCCTATGAGCTCAATGCGATGGCCTTTCTATGGAACCCCAAGGAGTTTCGCGGTTATGACGAGTTAAGATACAGCGTGTATACTGGTCCATTCAAAAACTATTATGTCTTCCTAGGCTATGTGGTACACTACGCAAAGTGGCGCCCGCTCCTCAGATTAGATACCCCACGAATCGACAACAAGCAGTTTATGCTTACTTGCTTGGATCTGCAAGTCTGCGTTTGCTATAGTTTAGAGGCTGAGTACCGGTTCATAGAGTTGATGACCCCTGAGCTGTCTCGAGATCGCGAAGTTGCGTATGCTGCCTGCGCAAAGCACGGGTGCATGCTGAGGCTATTCCCCGCACTTGACAACGATAGAGCCGTCGTGCTTACGGCTGTGATGACCGGGTGTCCTTATCATGATTACTCTTCGGCACTCGAATATGCTAGCCGCGAGCTTCAACAGGACTATGAGGTTGTCATGGCTGCTCTAAGAATGAATGGTGAGCAACTCGTGAGTGCTAGCCAGGAGTTGCGGGATAACTACGAGGTTGTTATGACTGCTGTACAGAATAATGGTCATGGTGCTGCCTACGCTAGCGACAGGTTACTTATGGACAGCACTATTGTCACAACAGCAATTAAAACCGATCCTTGCGTGCATGATTCCGAATTCAGAAGCCTATACGGGCGCACGCCAACATGTTCTCCGAGCATGAGGTTTATTCGGTTTTTTGGAGACGACGAGAATATGGTACGGGCAGCTGTCACCGCAAACTGGACGGCTATATACGGCGCCTCTGATCGCTTGCAAAGCGATCCAGATATCCTTTTGCTGATGGTAGAGAAACATCCCGGGTGTTTGCAGTTTTTTCTAGCCTACGAGAGATCGGAGGACCGTAAAATAAAGCATGGTCTGAAAAAACTTGGAGTGATTACCCCGTGTGGAACACATATTTCGCATGAGTGGACTCGCAAATGCCGCAACTTTCCTGGCTTATGGTAGAGAAGAGTATGATTGAATTCAATAGACGCCTAGCTAGGCTTGGATAGCAATTCCATAGTTTCAAAACCAGGCAACCTCTGTGGCCGCAGCAATCCCGAACAACATCTGAAAGTACGTGGAGTATCTCTAGTTCGATATACGCAGCGACCAGTTTACCCCAATATCACGTTCTCTATCGAAAAGACCATACGGCTGCCTCTGGAGTATGCACATTTGCCTATGTGCGAGCCATAAGGCAAGTAGGCCTTGTTATTACGGAACATCTCTAGATTCGCGACGAGTCGCCCTACAATTTGGGCACGGCATTCGCTACTTGAAAGTGTCATGTGAGGTCATAAAGTCAAAGTCCTCTGGGTAGTTAGTACACTATAGTAAGAGCTAGCATGAGTATATTTTCTTATTACGCGGAACTCCCGTTGGCAACTGTATATAGTCCATTTTGCAGGGGTGCTGCTTGCAGGTCCAAGGCAACAGCCGTGGTTTGGAAGGACGAGCAGACATTCAGGCGTAGGAGTTGTTAGAATAATGTGTATTTAAGCCTAATGTGTCTTTTTAAGAAGCGTACGCCAGGGTCTGTTTGGACCAGCACTCCAAAACTGGAATTGGAGAATAATAGTGGCTGTCAGTTGTAGATCTACTTAGCACCAAGCTAAGGTACAGCAAACACTCAGACTGGATACAAATACAAGCTCTAGCGCGAGGTTTACCCATGTCCCAGTTTAGACCACAACATTCCAAGTACTGGCGCATTAAGTCCCGCGCTCACTACACCATTCAACTAACATGTCTGCTTGTGATTATGACGATCTGCCTAAAGCTCCTGTCAAGGAGCTAATCTCTAGTGAGCTTCAAAAATTCATGGATAATTACTCGGGTCCTCGCCTCGAACTGAGGGAACACCTGCCGCTATTGCAACGCATCAAAATCACCGTTTCTGAGTTCAACGAGAAAAATAAGCTTGGTGGGCATTTTTGTGCTTTTCGGGCATCCCCAAATGATGCAAAAGAACTTGTGGCCTGTCTTGAATTCCTATGCTTCTTGGCCCAGCACATCTACCTTCCCGCTAAGTCTGCAAACCTAGGGTTTATTCTCGATATTAACCCGTTTTACTACTATCTCTCTGCAAATCTAGAAATTGTGACTGTAGCTATGCGGTTCTCGTTGCTTTTTGGTATAGACCAGCCGTCAGATGAATGCCATGCGGTGTACTCTGAACTGCTCTCTCAAATGGATCGCCCAGTGATTCCACAATATACTGGACTTAGCGCTAGTAGCTCCGACTATTTCCTCTATCTGCAGAAACCTGTAGACCCTACAATATCGAATATCGATGGGTTCGTTGCAGACGAAATCTCCTCTGAGCCGCGAAACAAATGGCCACAGCTTATCCTCGAGCTCTGGAGAACTGCTGCTAATAATAGTGTCCTTGACGTGCAGCGTCTGCTGGTTGGACTAGATATTATGGGATCCCTAGCTTATGACCAGCTTTACTACCATGTGTTCGACACAACCCCGGCCACCGCAACAGTATCGAAATTTCGCCATATCTTGGACCCTGAATTGCTAAGGCTGCACCATGGGCTTTGTAAATATGCTGTTACGTTTCTCGTCCGCGTTTCTGGCCGTACTAAAGCGAATGTATTTCTTGAAGAAGCCCACATCCGTAAAACCGAGCTCTTGGCCTTCGCTATCCAGAGAGCTGATACAGAGCTGGTCAGGGGAATATACAAGTTCTATGAGACTTACTGGCCTTTGCTGAACGACACAGAGATGTATAACGGTCCCCATATACTTACCGGTATTGGCAACGCTGTGATCTTTGAGACATTCACCGCTTATAACAGCCACAGCTCGAATCAGGGTGTGCGATTGGCTCTTCTGCAAATCATGCAATGGTCTATTGATGTGGAGAAGGTCTCTAATTTCGTCCCGCATGATAAGTTTGTTAGTACCATGTCGTCGTTATTTGCAATGCTAGAGGTCGAATCAAAATTAACCTCGTGGCACAATGTGCAAATACGGATTAATGTTCTAGAGCTGGCCAATAAGCTGCTCAAGTGCAGACCGGACCAAGTTCCTACTCTCGAACTTGGTGCACTGATACGGGGGGTTCTAGCAGCCACAAGTCGTGAAAACAGCACCCTAAAGGCGCTTGTAGTGGCTGCCAGGACTCCCGTTATCATTGCATCGATTTTGAGAGCAGAAAATTGGTCTTCTCTGTGATTGAGTGGCTTATTGGCCAGCTCTAGAATATTAATCTGTATTCGCTGATTGTGCCACGAGGTTACTTCTGGCTCTTTGTTGAACCAACTTGCCCAAAATAAAGATTGCCAAGGGGTGGTACCCGGTTCTGGTGCGTTTCTCAAGCAGATGAACAAATTTCATGAAGAGACTAAATTTGGCCACAACCAACGGTCGATCTGTATTCCCACGCTGCAGACACGGCCAACAGTTGGGTACTTTTCGAGCCACTTGAGTTAAGTGAGTCGGCCGAGCCCGCGGACCCTTCTACTGATTGCGCTCTTGGTAATGTGTAGAAGGCGGCGGAGGTCGTTCATGCGTAGAAGAGAGCTTGTATCGACCACAGAGAGGGGACAGAAGAATACTTGATTACCTTTGCATATGCTTCTTGTCCTGTATGATCTTATTAGATTGATCTCAAGAAGCCAAAGCCCCCTTTATATAATTTTATGGGTGGAATGTTGTATATCACATTCTTTGTCTTGATGGGTATATTTAGAATGTCGCATACAGTATTGTGCATAACCTCACATTCTATATGCATAGATTGCGCAATCGCGTTATCTTTATGCATCTCTTGGGCGCAGGCGTATTTCCTGGTAATCCATATTTGGATATTATTATTGGCACACAAAAATAGGAAACATAGAGCCAGTATATATATTGACTATATCGAGCACCGTCAGTAGTAATAGCCGGGGAAGCGCTCAGCCAATATCAGCGTCCAATGTCCATCTGGTTGGCCTCGTTTTGGCATTCGCACGGTTTACACGGCATGCGAGTGTGATACTCCGGGCACAGCGCAGGAGGAGACCCGGGCTACTGTATGGGCTATCTAATTATTCACTGCTTGGCTCAGACTGGGGGTCCGCCAATGAGCCCACCGCTATGAGCTATGAGCGCAGCGAATAGCGAGTGCGAGTGCGAGTGGCGAGTCGTATACTGGCAGCAGCGAGCGGTGAGCTATCAGGCGCCCTGACGGTTGCGGTTATCAGCGGCCACCAGGGCCACCCGCCACCCACCCTAATTATTGCTAGCAGCCTACGGGCAGCCTGAGGGCAGCCTGAGGGCAGCATACTGGCATGAAGCTAATATATAACTAAATAGAGCATAAGCTAATGCATTAGCGCTTACTGGCTAAATCCGAGGAGGGTCCGACGGTCTGGGTATGCGATGGAGAGGCTGGGGCAGCTCAAGGGTGCCAGCAGTCACCTCACGAGTGCCAAGCTGGGCAGTCACCTCGGGAGTGCTAGGAAGTGTTCAGCTTAATCTGGCTAGACCAAGCCACTCAACATATCATCCAGATTCAACTCCTGGCTCCAGCTACTAACCAACTCAACATTGGTCTCCTTTTTGGTCTCCTCGGGGGGTGCGCTCCAACCAGAAATACGGCCATCTCTCCAGTCCGTTACAACGGCAAGAGCGGCACTATCCAGGTTAGGAACACCGCCTTTACCCAAACGGCCCAGTTTACGACTTACTTGCACCAACAACTGCGTGATAAACTGCTCACCACCGTCATCCACGAGCCCGGTCAGGTCATAGTATTCACGGAAAAGCGCAAACTGCTCGGGGTCTTTACGCAGCCGTTTGACCAGTTTTGCCACCGCAGGACGGCACTCGCCAATGCGGTTGTTGGGGATGGCGTTGAGCAGCGTTAACCTCGCGTGCTCGTCCACGGGGTCTTTGCCCTTGGATGCACCAGTGGGGAACACGATACCGGGGGAATCGAGCACAAGCAGTTTGTTGTCGACCTTGACGCGCTTGATTTCCTGCGTGACACCGGCGTTGGCACCAGTGGTACACGCCTTATTGCCCAAATGACGCGTCCCCATGAGAGCATTGATGATACTGGACTTGCCGACATTGGGGTACCCCACGACGCCAACAGTGACTGCGCGTTTGAGCTGGGCGTTATTAGCGTATTTCTTGAGACTTTCCAGCAATTTTGTGGCGTTGAAATCGAGCTGGTGCTTCCAGGTCTTGGCATTGGGGGCATTGGGCGACGACACGAGCGGGATCGTGGGGAACGAAAGCGATAAATATTTGATCCATGCCTTGAGGTTCTCGGTGGGCACCAAATCCACCTTATTCAAAGCGAAAATTAGACGTTTCTGGGGGTGCGAAAGGATTAGCCGCTCCACATGCTTGGACCGGTACCCGTTGGGGTTACGGGCATCCAAAACGTAAATGAGCACATCGCAGTTTTCAATGACCATCTTGAAATACTTGTCAAAGGCTTTACGAGAAGTATCGCTCTGAATTTGCTCAAACGATTCGGCCATTGCCACTGTCTGCTCGTCCTCCTCAGAGTCGCTGTCGTCGTCAATGTCCATGTCCTCGTCGCCGCCGCCCTCATAGTCTTCAGCAGCAGCACGGGCACTATCCATAAGAGCGCTCAAGCGGTTCTGGTTGTCCTGAATATCCATTGCAGCGTCCATTTGCGCGAGATCGTCCTCGGTGGCCCCCTGGTTACGGGCAGCCTCCCGCATGGCTTCGCGTCTCGCCTGCTTGTTTTCAATTTCCTGGAGCTTTCTTTGCTCAATCTCCTCTAAAAGTTGTGCTTTAAATGGGTAAGAATTGGGGATACCGGGGTCCTTGGGCTTCTTTGATTTCCAGGTGACATCTTTTTTGGCAAGCTTCTTTTGTTTCCGGTTGTGTGCGGTTACTTTTCTCTGAAGACCCTTCTCCATGCGGGTACTTCTGCGTTTACTTGTTGGTTTCTTTACCTTCATGTTGTTCAGGGAAAGAGGTGCAGGACAAAGTGAAAAGATATGAGAAATCTTTTAACCTAGCCCTGGGGGTGGCGATTATGTGGCTACAGTGCATATAGATGCATGGTCAAAGAAAAAAGATTATGTAAGAAAGATAGCGATCTAAAAGGTCTCTATGGGATGGCTACAGCTGAACCGGACCCGATCGGAACTTTGCCAGCTCCGTGCACTCGCTTCGTCAAATAGAAAAAGGCTTAGAGTCGAGGTCCAGACGCCAGCGAGCTGTGGTCGCCAATTGGAGTCTTTACCCAAAGAATTGCTCGAGAAAATATTTATTTATAGCGAAAACCTCAGTCTCCCGTTTGTTTCACGACGAATTCTCCTCAAACTGGAGCCCCATTTCTACCTCGAGTCCAAGTTTGTGCTCCACCAAGTACACGACGAAAAGGCGCCCATTTCGGTGCTTGGCCTGCCGTTTGTGACCAGAAAACTGCTCGAGACGCTAGGAATCAAGCAATTCGAGTCGTCGACTATCCCCAATTCGGTACTAGCAGGCTCGGACCCAGACATGCTCATGTACCTTCTCGAATGCGGTCTCGAGACCGAAGATCAGGCCGAGTGCTATGATCGGTTGCTCACAGATAACTATCCAGTCAAGATATTGGTCAACAAAAAGTATCGTCCCAGTGCGGACAACCTTATCAAGGCGATTCAGCAGGGCAACAAGTATGCTCACCGTATGGTACCATTGACAGAGTTGGGGGAGCAAGAGCTGGCTAAAGTGTGGGATGAGGCTACCAAGTGCGGTAGGAGGCGAGTTCTCAAGGAGTTGGGGGAGATGATCTGATATCTGAGGGAGCCGGTAGGCGACCGAGGATATCTGAGCAGGCGATAGTCCCAGGCGACAAAGAGATCTTTGGGGACCGAAGATCTAGGCGACTAGCATCTCTTTAACAGGCGACCGAGAATTCTAAGCGACCCACGGCCTAGCCACAGGCTACAACGCCACAGGCGACATTACCCCATAGCAGACGACCTCACCTCAATACCGACAGCCATTTACAGCTGCACTTGACCGTCCCGCAGTGTGGTGGCCACACACCAACCCTTGGACTCTCCGATTGGCCGTGGCTCTGAATTAGGCGGGTTCCATCATCTTCATTGGCATCGTCCAGTCGCCCCACCATTAGCATCGCCCACTTTGGCTGCACCACCAGCTCTACGCCTGCCGCATGGCCAATACAAATAATATCTGGCGTCAAATGGGTCATGTCTGTGGATATAGATGTAGCATGGCCTCAAGCCCCATGGCAGGTGGAGGTGGCTATATGGGCCACTAACGGGCTCGGGAGACCAAGGTGGACCAGGGAAAGCATTAACAGTGGTAGAGGGCGCCACTGAAGTAGGAAGCTTAGCACGGGTGCTCAAGCACAACGTTACGGCTTAACGACGCTCCACTTGCATATCGTCAATCAACTAATTTATATAGCGTAACACAGCGCTTTGACGCGTTCTACATGGTGTCGCCCTCTCTCTTAGAGAAGCTACCAGTCGAGTGCAGGAAGCAGCCATGCAGCCGACCTGGAGAGCCTGATCAATGATTGGCCCTAGGGCTCGCCTTTAGGCTCAGATCCAAGAGGTGTCTAGCTGAGGCGTTCGGAGACGCATAGCTATAACTGCCGTCTAGCTATGTGGCAGCTGGAGCAGAGGTCTACATGGCCCGCACCCTGGGGTGGCTAACAGCACGCGGTTAGCTGTATGGTGAGCTACAAAGCGGCTACAGATCAAAAGTTTCAGTTACATAGAATAGCGTTAAATAGCCGAGTAGGGGCGGCCTGGGCGTAAGCCAAACGATTGACGGTGGCGGGGGTGGGTGGTTTGGGTGAGTTGAGTTTTTGATATTTTGGGGTGGGTGCGGCGCTGTGACTGGCGGCTGCGACTGATTGGGTGCTCAGGGTGGGGGTGCCAGGCTCAGGCTAGGATCGAGCTGAGGGTGCCTGGTTGGTTAGGATCACGCTCATATTTGGGCACTCCGCAGCCACTTCGTAGCTGCTAGGTGCCCCCTAATAATACCCATTAAAATCAGCAAACCATGGGTGCTGCAACGCGTCCCTCGCGCTAATCCTCGTCTCCGGATTCATTTGCAACAAATGAGCCAATAAGTCATGCCCTACATCACCCAATTGTGGAATTATCTGCCGCAAATCCTGGGGAGGGTACACATAAAAGTTGGGGCTATAGTTGGGCATCGAGGTGACTCCTGGCCACGTTTGTTCATGTGGGGTACCCATATACTTGAAGATACGCTGCAATTGGTCTTCGTTAGAGCTTCCGGGGAAAAGGGCCCGCCCCGTAACCATCTCGGCCATGATACAGCCGGCACTCCAAATATCAATGGAGGTGCCATAAGTGCGGCTGCCGAGCAGCACATCGGGGGCTCTGTACCATAGCGTCACCACTTCATTGCTAAAAGTGTTTACGGGGATTCCAAACGCTCGAGCAAGCCCGAAATCGCCAATCTTGAGCACGCCCTTGGCGTTGAGCAACAAGTTCTGCGGCTTGAGGTCGCGGTGGAGCACGCGGTTATCGTGGCAGAACATCACTCCGCGCAGCAGCTGGTACATGAACGCCCTGACTTTGGGCAGCTCGAGGGCCCCCTTTGTGCCGTGGCTGTCCATGTACTTCTTGAGGTCCTTGTCCATGTACTCAAAGACCAGATTGAGCTTGTTCTCGGTGTGGATGACGTCGTACAGCGTCACAATGTTTTCGTGTTTGAGCTCTTTCATCAGTGAGATCTCGCGGATGGCAGTGCTCGGCGTCCCTTCCTCGCTATCGAGACTAATCTCTTTGAGGGCGACTAGCTGCCCGGTCTGCCGGTTGCGGCCTTTATATACTGTGGCGTAGGTGCCTTCCCCTAATTTTTCAAGTTGTTGGAACTGTGATGGGCTCATGGTGGAGGAGAGCAGGCAGGTGAGCAGGGCAGGTGGGCGGTGCGTGGGCGGTGCGTGGGCGGTGCTGCTGTAGGAGGGTGAAGGTTGGAGACGCCAGGGGGGCACATTTTTGGGGTCAGTTTGGGGGAAAACTGATGGCTGTGTTTTGATTATTTGGTTAGAGATTTAGTAAAGAGTGTGCCAATCTCATTTAAATTGCTACTTTGCGGTGACTCTACATTTACATGTGCTGGTGTGGAGAGACGAGGGAGTGAGTGCTAGTAATTAGGTTGGAGACGCGAAGGGGGGGTACTTTGATGGGGGCAATTCGGAGACAAGCAGGTACCTCTGTTTCAGCTATTTGGTTGGGAATCTAGTAAAGAGTGTGTGGGTGTTATTTATTTGGCGATGCTGCTAGTGGTTTTGCATTTTCAGTGATACTGCTGAATGCAGAGTGCGAGTAAACCGGTTGGCACCAAAGGGCATTTAAGTAATTCGGTTGGAGACGCGCAGGGGGGGTACATTTTTGGGGTCAATCTGGGAAAGAAGCGGTGGATCCAATTCCATTCTATGATCGGAAAGTTAGTGAAGAGTGTGTAGATAATTTAAATGGCGATGCTGTGGGTACATTCTCACAAGTGCGAGGGGAAGAGGGAGTAATCCGGTTGGAGATGCGCAGGGGGGACAATTTGGGTCGATTCGGGGGTGAGCGAGTGGATCCAATCCAGCCATCTGGTTATAAATTCACCAAAGAATGCGTGAGTACCATTTAAACGGCTACTTTTGGGTGATTCTATAAGATGTACTACTGTGAGGCCAGAGGAGGGTGCTCGTAAACCGGTTGGATACCAAAGGGGGTACATTTTTGCGGCCAGTCTGGTAATAAAAGGTGGATCAAATTCAATTATTTACTTGGGAAACCACCCAAGAACACATAAACATTACTCAAATGGCTACTTTACTCTGCATTTACCGATACTCGTGATGGCTCTGCCCCCTATGGCCCCCTAAGGCCCTACCTTCACTGATCAAGCTCCCATGGACATCAGAAAAACCCCACCAGCACTACCTTCCTGGCAGCCTTTATATCAAACTCCCGTAGATTTCTCGCCACAGGATTTCATCGTCGCTATAGATAACCTCATACGCAACCCGGGCGTCAACTCTACTATCCTACTCAGAGCAGATTATTACCTAGAATTCACTAGTCAACAAGGTATTCTTGCCAATAAATTAGCCCCGCTGGATGATTCCTGGTTGAGTGTAAACATTAGTGATATCGTGCCCCGGACCCCTGCGATCCCCGGGTGGCATATTGACCGGTACATTGTGAGGCGAAATATCCCCAGGAACCCTCACCGCGATGCTGTGGTGAACCAAACGTGCGTCATCTACAAGGACGACACCCTCGAGTCGTATTTCCTGGCCTACTTGCCTCATTGCGAGGTCGACGAGTGCCCCTTTTACCTGCCGAAAGCTAGGGGTGTTGGTATCCTCTATGCTAATGGTACCGCTTCAGTGCACTACCAGTACGATTCTGCTATCGCTGACCTCGACCCGCAAGATCGGCTGGTCCGGATCGGGTACCATCTCCTGCAAACTGCCGTCAAGCACTCGCGAGGGGTGGCCAATGGGTACCAGAAACGCGTGCACCACGACGTGGTTATCGGCCGTAAACAGTTTCAGGATACTTATATCTTGCTTAAACAGAAATACGCTGCCCAGCTCGTGGCCAATTGGGCCGAGAAAACCGACCCCAACAAACACGTTTTCGAGGACCTCGGGATCGCCGCGTTCCTTATTGAATTATGGAAACTAATGTACCCAACGGGTGGGTTCAAGTTTATGGATCTGGGGTGCGGCAACGGTTTGCTCGTGAACGTGCTCATCCAAGAGGGGTACACGGGGGTCGGTATAGACTTAAGGAGACGCAAATCATGGGCTGCGTACCCGCAAAGCGTGCAGGAGTGCCTTAGAGAGGGTATTCTCATGCCCTCAATCCTCGAGTGCTCCAGTACGAACCCTGGGCTGGTTACTGTTGGCCAGAACCCGGCCCAGATGGATTCCCTGTTTTTCATTGGTAACCACTCCGATGAGCTCACTCTGTGGCTGCCGTTACTGGGCCACCCGTTCATGGTTATGCCGTGCTGTTCACACTCGCTGTCTGGCCTTAGGACGCGTTTCAGTGGCAAAGACGGGAAAAGTGCCTACCAAGCCCTTTGCGATAAAGTGATTGAAACGGCAAAAGAGGCGGGCTGGAAGCCGGAAACCGAGTTTTTGCGGATCCCTTCGACGCGTAATTGCGCTATAATTGGTCGTAAACTGGTGAAAGCTGATGTTGATTTGAGGACACTGGTGAGCGCTGCTGATGGAGAGCAATGGGTTCAGTGTGCTGAAAAGTTGAGTAAAAGGGAGGGCGGGCACTAGCCCCTAGGCCGGAGGCCGGAGGGCTCAAACACGGGCTTATCCCTGACCCCAGACGCCAGACAGCGAGTAGCGAGGTGCACAGTGAGCAGTGAGTGGCTAAGTTTGCGCCCATAGTCACTACTCGCCCTATACCGCCATCGCAAACTATAAGCGCACTGGTCGTTTACGGCTGAGCGGTGAGCAGCACACTCGGTTCGAGCGGTGAGCTATACCAACCTCTGGCGGGCCACAAGCAGGCTCTGGCGTGAGGGCCCAGTAATTCTGGGCCACAAGTAGGCTCACCGTCGCCCGCTACGCTTGGCTCTGGCTCGTGCTCGGCTCGACTCGTCGATATTTATTAATGCACATAGACTAACTAATTACCCCGCTTCCTCTTCAAGGCACGCTTCTTTCCAACAATATGGGATCCCTTGGAGAGTTTCTCCTTTTGAGCCTGCTCGGCAGCGGCCTTTTCCTCCTTGGCCTTTGTCTCGGCAGCATCCTTGCGCATCTTTCCAAACTGCTTGTCACGCAAATGACGATCGCGATGTCTCTTGACAACCTGAGCGTTCTCAATAGCAAACTCCACCACTAGGCGACGGCGCTGCTCCTGGAGGTCCTCTTTATCCTTGACATCACCCAGCTCCTCCTTGGTGACCAAATGCGCGTTGAGCCACCGCAAAGCCATCAATGCGAATTTATGGTTCTTCATCTCGAGGAACCCGTAACCGCGGCTGCGTCCTGCTGCGCCGCTTCCCTTGAGTTCCTGCACCACTTTGGCTTGCTTGACCACGCCCTGGTCTTTACCGGTTTTGAGGTCTTTTTCCTTGAGGAAATCGTCGTGGTGCTTGGACCGCATGATTTCTTCCTTGGAGAGAGCATGGCGTTTGCCTTCCTTGACTTCTTTGGCAAACTCCACCACTGCTTTACGGCCCAATGCCTTGAGGGCCTTTTGGTCAACAGCGCGGGGCAAGTTACGGATAGCAAGACGCGTTAGCGACAGATGCAGGCTCGGGTTCTTGCTGAGCTGCTGTTTACGCTGCTGGTACGACTTGTCGCGGACTTGCATGTCGGTGGCACTGAGGAGTTCCGCCAGCTTGGAGTTGGAGGTGATGCGGCCCTCGTTGAGCAAGAAAAGGTTGCGTTTATCCTTCTTGCTGGGCTCCTTGCCGAGCACTTTGAGGCGTTCTTCGGCACCCTTTTTGGACAGAGTGTCGGCGCGTTCATGGCTCACTGCGTGGGTCACCGAGAGCACGCGGCCCTCAAAGACGTACTTCTTGTCCACGTCATCGGGCAGCAAAAGCGAAGAAGAGGAGACCTGGGGAGCTTTCTCTACACAATCCTGAGCGGAACCCTTGAATTTGAACGCCACGAATGCCGTTCCTTTGGGCTGGTTGAGCACTTTGTCCATGACGGGGAGGGCATAGGCGACGGGGCCAAACTGCTCAAAGTGTTGCTTGAGGGTTTCGGCGGTAGCATCGTAAGGGAGGTTACGGATGAAAACAGTGTTTTCGTTGGAGAGGGCGCGTCTTTTGGGGGCGGGCGCGTCGGAGGAGTCGGAGGCGTCCTCTTCGTCAGAGCCATCGTCAGACTCATCCTCATCATCCTCCTCGTCACCATCGCTATCCTCATCATCACCATCACTCTCACCCTCACTCTCCTCTTCCTCTTCCCCACTCTCCTCACTCTCACTCTGTTCCTCATCACCCTTGGATAACCACTTTTCCTTCTCAACAGCAAAATCAACAGCAACGGGACGATCGTGGATCTTCAAACCCTTGCATTTCTCCACCGCTTGAGCCGCACTCGCTTGCTTTCTCATTGTAACAAACGCAAACCCCGACTGCCGGCCATTCTTGCCCTTGGGGATGTAGGCTTCGGTGACTTTACCAAAAGCAGAGAAGATCTTGGTGAGCTCTTTGGGGTCCCGCAAAGACCACGGAACGTTGCGAATAATAAGTCTGGGGCGGCGTTTCTCTACTTGTTCCTGCTCCTTGGCCTCACCGTCTTTGCGGTTTCTCGGCTTGGCAAAGTCAATTCGCAGCTGCTGGCCATTGAGTTTTTTATTTGCGGCTTCCTGAACGACCTTGGCCGCGTCCTCAGCCGAAGTAAACGAGACGAATCCAAACCCCCGGGACTGCTTGGTTTGGGGGTCCTTGACCACTACTGCGTGCTTGACGGGCGCGAAATCACTGAAAAAGTTCTCTAAATCTTGAAATGTCACATCCAAGGGGATGGACCGAATAAATAACTCGTTTTTACTTTGTTTCTCTGACATTTTTGTGTGCAGGGAATACAGGTCGATGTACTAGGGGGGAATGAAAAAAATTACATAATATATTTTCACCTGCAGGTACCAGCTGCGTCTCCATGGATAAACGAATAGTGACGTTCAACGTTTGTGGGATCCGGAACTTGCTGGAATTCACACCATGGAACCAGACCAGGAGCCTGGGCGCTGTTTTCGACCAGTGGGGCGCGTCGATTGTTTGTTTCCAGGAACACAAGCTGCAGCCGCAAGATCTCCGCAAAGAGTGGGCAATTGTTCCAAACTATACTTCTTTTTTCACTTTTTCAAGCTCCAAAAAGGGGTACTCGGGCGTATGCGTCTACGTCAAGAACGACATCTCGGTGCTGGCTGCAGAGGAAGGTATCACCGGTTGGGCCCGAGATTTGTCCAAAGACGCGAAAAATTACCGCGAAATTGCCGCAATTGGTGGGTACCCGGATATCCCCGAACCGCTAGGCCGAGAAATCGATTCAGAGGGCCGTACCATCGTTATCGATATCGGGGCCGCGGTGCTCATCTGCCTCTACTGTCCCTGCAACTCAACAGGCGAGAACGGCGAGTTCCGCGAAGTTTTCTTTGAACTGCTGGATCAGCGGGTCCGCAACTTGAGCGCACTGGGACGCCAAGTCGTTGTGCTTGGTGATATCAATGTGAGCCCACACCTCAGGGATTCGGCAATGGCTAAACAAGAAGTCAGGAAATTGGGGGATCAAGCCAGAGCCACTTTTGAAAGCTCGCCCCAACGCCAAATCGTGCGGTCCTGGATCAGTGACCTCGAGTTTCAAGACACTACCCGCGACCGTCACCCTAACCGCGAGAAAATGTATTCGTGCTGGGATCTGAGGGTGGACGGTCGAGGGGCGAATTTCGGGTCGCGAATAGACTTGATTCTTGCCAGTAGTGGCCTCAGTTGTACAGCCAGTGACGTTATGCTGGACGTGTACGGGTCTGACCATTGTCCCGTGTTTGCCGATTTGAAGCTTGACATTGCACCCGCTCCTGCTAACTATTTGCCTCCTATACTCTCTAGAAAACGTACTGCCGCGTTTGCGGGGATACAGTCGTTTTGGGGTACGGGACGCAAGCCAAGCACACCGGTGACGCCCTCTCCGC
Source organism: Wickerhamiella cacticola (assembly GCA_030564425.1). NCBI lineage: Eukaryota > Fungi > Ascomycota > Dipodascomycetes > Dipodascales > Trichomonascaceae > Wickerhamiella > Wickerhamiella cacticola. The sequence continues at coordinate 520,383 of JAJLUX010000005.1, read as the reverse complement.
AGCCCCCGCCCCCAAAAATTTTACCGGTGGACTCGAAAATATCGAAAACGCCACCCCAAATACGAGCCGCTAATACGGTTACCGCCCAATCCGCACAGCTAGCGACCCAGACCCAGACCCAAGCTAAACAAGCGTGGAAAGATATTTTCGCCATCAAAAAACCTCTTTGTTACCATAAAGAAGAGTGTAAACTACAAAAATCTACAAAACAAGGCCCCAATAGAGGCCGCTCGTTTTGGTGTTGCCAGCGACCCCAAGGCGAGCAAGGAGATTTCAAATACAGGTGCAAGTTTTTCAAATGGGCATAATTATTTATTTATCTATATCCAGTACGCGTATAAGTGTGGTCCACGACCCTCGTGGCCTTTTGAACCGTAGAGTGCGTGTGGTAGGTAGTACCATAGTTGGCACCGGTGTACGCGTTGGGCACAGAGTCCCGGATTTCCAAAATTGGGTTGTCGTTGCTGACCTGGTTGCTCTCGTCTTCAGTAAGGGCGTTTGCAAACCCAAAGTTACGGTGCTCCATGTCGTAGACAATGTACACGTAGCGTTGCCAGGAGTTGCCGAAAAACAGGGTACTGGTCGCGTCCAGGTCGCCGGTTTTCTCGAAAATCTCAAACCCATAGTCCCAGTAATCTTCCTTGATCTGCCACACATCTTTCACAAACTTGGAGACATCGATCTCCACTTCGACGCCGCTGAAATCAAAGATAATGGAGCCGCTGGGGATGTACCCGCACACCGACGTACCGTATGCCTCGTCCCATTCACAGCCCCACGCGGCGCCGATCGCTTCAAGCCACTCGCGAGGCAGGTAGGTCTGGTAGGAGCCGGTATCGAACCAAACGGCAATGGACGCGTCAACGACCTTTTGAGTGGTGCCGCCAGCCTTGACCGAGATACCATTAAGTGGAGTAGTGAATTTAGTGGGAGGGTCGTGCATGATTTCGTTTCCATTGTCGTCATAAACGGGGGTGTCGCGGTTCTGAACGATACCGATCTGGCCCCTGAACTTGGTCTGGTCAATACCGCCAAAGCAAATAGACCCGTCGCCTTCGCCTTGAGCATTCATCCAAATCGAGTACGCGACACTATAACTGAGCCCCGAGGTCTTGACCGTGTAGGGGAAGTTATCGTAGTTGGTCCAAGAGAGACCCACCAATGCATGGCTGGAATCTGTAGAGGAAGTGTCAACCACAAAGTTTGAGTGCGAGACGGCGTTGTCGCCAATCCAGAGCGTATCTTGAACCATGTACCCATTTATGCACTCGCCGCTTCCGTAGCAGGTCTGTCTGTTTTCATTGAGATTGGTGCTCGAATCGCTCTCAGAGGGCTCCCAAAGAGTCTTGGCGACCCAGGTGTCTGCGCTTCCCGTATCGACAAACCCCAAGACAGGCTTTCGAGAGCTACCAAACCCAAGGTCAATGCTGAACCAGTAGCCCTGGTTCTTGAGCTTAGTAGTGGGATCAGTGTTACGGCGATGCAAAAGGCTATCAGTCAGGTTCGAGAGCCCGTCGGCTGTACGGTTCAGGACAATTTCAGGCACATCTTTAGTCTTTTTCATGGGAACCGTGAGAGCGGCCTCGGCACCACAGAGCAGTAGAGCAGCAGTATACTTGAGAAGCATAAGCTCTTCTGGAGGAGATCATCCACTTTTATGGACGCTTTGGAGCCCTTACATGGCGGGCGCGTGTGCATGCATGATGCATTGCATTAGCGTCACTTGTGTTGAGTACCAGGGGTAGTCGAGAGATTATCGAGATAAATGTAGAAAGATACTACTTTTTATGCTGCGTAAACCAGTAGAGTGTGTTTACATGCTGCAAAACAACCGCGTGATATGCTTCATTCGCATACCAATTGCATGGGTTAAGTGCATATGCAGTTACGCTAGCCAAGAGCTGGTAAGTGAGATATTTGCTGAAGAGTGTGCGCTGTGGATAATTTACGTCAACGATCTGTGGCAGCCGAGCAGTGTGATTTCAACGCCAGATTGCCAAACTTTGAAAATCTCAACTAAAAACCCATTCTAGGCTATTCTCCTATCTGCAATAGCTCAATTAACGTTTGCTTAAGGAACCAATTATTACTCCCTGCAGCGTAACAGTGCGCTAGGCGAGCTGAGTTGAGCCCCTAAACAGCCCGATCGGGGTACATGCACGAAATTAGGCTATATAAACATCTCAGACACGTAACCAACCTCATACAGTCGGTAGGTTGGCAGTCATTGGCAGCATACGCCGAGTTTCGCACGTGCCTCAACCATTCAACAAAGCGTCCCGAGAAACCCGTCGCTTTGTCGATCGCGACCCCTGCTTTTTGTTTACTCATTTAGCATGCATGGCACCCTTGTCGCTGCAGGCGGAAAGTTACGATCGTCGCCTATGCAGTGCTAGGGCATAAGCGAGAAGCCTCGGTGGTTCTTATCGTCCGTTTGGCGTTGAAATTTTAAAGATATAGTTACAAACCGGCAATATAACCAGCTATTATTAACTGTAGGCGTTCCTGATGCTCTACGCTGCTCAGATCAGGTTGCCTATTTGCGCACCTGTAAGGACCCATGTAATGAGAAAAAATCACTGAACGCGACGGGATGGACGGTGAAAATCAAGGGGCGCGGGTGCGTTTGGCGTGAGTGCATTAGGCACCAGGATGTACGGCATTACCGAACTCTAATTTGTCGCGACACCGAAGGTTCAAATGTGCGGGTTCGCTTGATGTATTTCAAGAGTTTCTCACAATCCCAGGATGCCCATCACCAATGCTATGGTTATTCGCGCTATGTGCCTGCCAGGTTCTGGAGTTCCCAATCTGGAAGAATACCAGCCAACTACACAAAAGAAGTATTTCGCTAGTAGCGAATAACCAGAGAATCCTCTACCAGAGCAAAATATCTCTGGGCACGCCCCCCGTTGAGGTGCTAGTGGACATTGATACCGGCTCAAGCGACACGTGGGTCGGCACCGATACCTTCAATCCGAGGAGATCGAGGACATGGAGAGACCTGCGCCAGCCATTTAGCATCGAGTACTTGGACGGAACAAGGGCTCGCGGTACCTATGGAACCGATACACTGACGTTGGCTGGTACCTCGATCCGCAATGCCCAGTTTGCGGTTGTTTACTCACAGTCCACGCAAACACCAATACTGGGCCTTGGATTTGCGTGGGGCGAGACTCCTGCGCTGGCAGGAATGGGCAGGGTCCAGCCGTACGACAACGTGCCCGTCCTCCTGCGCAAACAGGGGGTCATTGAGTCTGCCAGCTACTCGCTCTGGCTCAACGATTTCAACAGCGGCAAAAGCGGGATTCTGCTGTTTGGAGGAGTGGACCACAGCAAGTACGAGGGGACGCTTGCGATCTTGCCGATTGTCTCGGAATCAGAGGGCGAGCTCGGCAGAGGGTACCACCCGAGCCATTTCTCGAGGCTAGCAGTGATACTCAATGGGATCTCGATAACCAACCAAAAGCAGGTAAGGTACCATATCGTCACTGACGCGGCGTTGCCCGTGGTCATAGACTCTGGAGCTACCTACAACCTGCTTCCCTTGCCGTGGGTGGATGCGCTGGCCACTAGCTTGGGGGCCAAATACGACCCCAAATCGCGGTATTTCCTGCTTGAGGAGTACCTGGACGGCCACGCAACCTTCACCTTTTCCGGCGTTGAGATCGATATCCCGTTTAGCAGCTTCCTCGTCAAGGCCTACTACAGCGACGGGTCGCCAGTCTTGACAAACGGCAAACAGCAATGGGCGCTGGGCACTAGCGGAGTGGGGGGCAACCAGCTGGATATTGAAAGCTCGGATTACTTTTTACTGGGGGACTCGTTTCTCTCGGGTGCATATGTCGCCTACGACCTGGATCGCCGGGAAATTGGGATCGCCAAGGCAAAGCAGGGGGCCAAGCCAGATATCCAAGCAGTGGGCAGCAATGGTATTCCGGGGTCAAGGGTCGCAGTAGTTCAAAAACCCAGCAACTTTTATCGAGTGTCTATAGCTCGGGATTTTGGGAATGGTTCCAAAACTGTTAGATAGACGCCAAGTAAGCCCAATTTAAGCTATAGTGGTTCACAGCCCATACTCCTCCACTATAGCCTTACCCCAGGGAGGACAAATAACGTGGCTGACGAAAACACCTGCCACACCCTTTTCCACGAGTCCTGATGCTGCCGTTATCTGGGCAGAGCTTTTCCAGTACAGGCGTAGATAACAATGAAATAGATGCGGTCCAAGGTGCCGTTAAAGGCCTTGGAGGGGAGTTCCTGGCCAACTTGGGCGAGAAGACTCTTGATTTCTTGATTGTTGGCCGTAGATGGTCAGAAAAGTACAGTTTCTGTGCTCTCAATACCCCCCAAACGCAGTTTATAACCCCGGCCACGCTCCTCGAGGTCCAGCAGCTCTATAAGATGGGCGAGTCAGTGGACGTGCTCGAGTACCTGAAAAATCACCAATTGGGGGTATTTGAAGGGCTAAAAATCACTGCTTCGTCGCTTTCATTGGACAGAGAGCAGGAATTGGCGCGGCTGGTGACCTCACACGGCGGTACATTTGCTAGAACGCTGAATCGAGAATGCGATGTGGTGATTGCCGAGAACTTGCGGGGAAAACGCGCGCGGTTTGCGCAACAATGGGAAAAATATGTTGTTGTACCGGAATGGATTGACGCGAGTATTAAAAGGGGAATCGCGATGCCCACGCGGGGGTTTCTTACGAGCGCCCGAGTAGCGGGAGGCCCAGAGGTGGGCGCCGTGGGTGGCTCTCGTGTGAGTGCTCCTGGTGGTCCTGGCCGCGCCGACACGTCAGTTGCTGTTCCTGCAGCTGTTAAAGACACTATTGCTCCAGCTGCTCCTCTCATGGGCGCCCCGGGTCCAGCTACTCCAGGCGCCCCAGGGACTCCTCTTACGGGTGCTCCAGACGCCCCAGCTAATCCTGTCGCGTCAGTCGCGTCAGTCGCTAACGCTCCTGCCGCTCCAGACGCGCCTGCCGTCGACTTCAAATCCGGCCCCAAACGCAGGACCCAAGAATACGACGACCTGTTTGTCCCCAAAGCCCCCAAAACTACCCCTAAACCCGCCCCCGCCAAACCAGTACCCTCCAACATCGCGCTGATCCCCAGTAGCGGCGTCCTCTCTGGCTACACGTTTGCCATCCACGGGTTTGATGCTCGCGAGACGAGAATTTTGCACAAAACTATCCATTCGCACGACGGATCAATTGAATCGCCCAGCGATTTCCTCATCATCAACTCGAAATCACCCAAAATCCCCGAGAAAAGTGGTGACGCTACTGTTATCACCGAGTGGGCGATCGAGCGGTCTCTTTACAAGAAGTCGCCCATGCTCAACGATATTTGGGGGTCGCCAGTATACCACCAAAACCTCGAAGACCTCAGGGGACTTAAAATCTGTCTGTCTGGGTACAAGGATATTGAGTTGGTGCACATGGAGCGGCTGGTGAAAATGCTGGGGGCCGAGCTGTGCTCTACCCTAACGATAGACCGCGATATCCTGATTGCGAGCTCTTGCGAAGCACAAAAGTTCAGGTACGCAAAGAGTTGGCGGATCCCCATTGTTACTAGTGAGTGGTTATGGGACTGCGCGGCTCAGGGTAAACGCGTGGATATATCGCGAGGGCACGCCCTTGATGGGCTGGGACCGAGACCTGCGCCTCAAGCACGCGTCCAAGTAGCGCCCGCTCAACAGCTTGAGGAGCTTCCAGAGCCTTCGGAGCGTCCGGAGCCGTCAGAGCCGGTGGCATATGTAGAATACGGATCTGATGATGAGAACCGGACGCCTGTTGGACGCAATTACGTGGAAAAAAGTGTACCTATTCGTCGGTCAAGGCGGAGAGCGTGAGCCCCGACCGGTGAGCTTGCGAACTGGGAGCCAGATCAGCCAGATCAGCCAGAATTTTCAGCGAGCATTACCAGCAAGCATTACCAGAATTTGCATTCACCATTTAGCATTCAGCATTTAGCCAAATTTACCCGCACTACCGGCACTACCAGCCAGCATTCAGCCCAGCGTCGTGCGCCTCCATGAAGAGCTAAATTAGATAAATTACAGAATAAATAGCAAGCAAAGCCGAGAAGGCAATTTTAGGGCGAGTGCCTGTTTGAGCGAGCGCGGGCAGGCGCGAGAAGCAATTAGCTAGCCGGGTAGGGAGCACGCGGCAGACAAGTATGGGGGGAATACGCGTAGTACTTGGCACATGGAGGAGAAAGTGCAGGAGGAAGTGGCAGGCGCGGACGGACGCGTCCAGACAGGGATGATCCGGACGGCCGACGCGTCCAGACGGCCATACACGGTGAGCACGAACGGCCACACACAAACAAGTACAGCACAAACACAGCCCAAACACAGCTAAGGCCGTGTTTGACGCCGTGTTTGCTAGTCAATCCTAATATCAGCCGCAGCAAGAATACTCTCAATAGGCTCAACATCCTCCATGGCCCTGCGGAGCATATCAGTAGCCACCGGATCACTGCGCTTAATCCCCAGAGCATTGTTGAACTGCAAAATGGCCGCATCTCTATCCCCCAAATTCAGGTGCGCCAGACCGAGTCCCACGGCAATATTGGCGTCATCAGGACTATGCCGGGCAACCTCCTCAAACACCTCGAGAGCCTCCTGATAATTACCACGGCGACGCTGGATATACCCCAGGTTAGCTCTTATCGGGTTCCAGGTTTTCAGGTCACAGTCGTGAGCACCGGCGAGCTCAAAGCTGCGGTCAATGTGCCGCATTGCTTGGTCGAGGTCGTTGCGGTGGTAGTTGAGCACTGCCAGCTCGTTGAGGAGCAGGGGGTCGTTGAACCCGCACAGCTCGCCACTTTTGAGGAGGTACTCATGGGCCAGGTTCAGGTTGTTGAGGTAGAGGTACTGCATCCCCAAAAACATGTAGGCAAAGTGGGACCCCGGGAAGAGCCGCGCGGCCGTAGCGTAGGCGGTGATTGCGCGCTCGTGCTCGCCCTCGTTGCTAAACGTATGGGCAAACCCGAGCCACGCGCTGGCAAAAAACGGGTCGAGCATGGTGGCCTTGGAGAAGTTGCGTCGTGCTTCGGCGTGGTTGCCGATTTGCAAATAGTAAACGCCAATCACAAACCATGTGATGGCGGATTTCGGCGACTCCTCGGCGAGCTTGTGCCCGATCCGGAACAGTGCCTTGTGGTCCCCCAGCTCAAACAGGGAGCCGGCATAGAGCGGGTAGGGCGCGTAGAAATAGGGGTCGAGCTCAAACAGCTGCTCGCAGAGGTCCCGGCATTTCGTGAAGTTGCTCTGCGTGTACAGCAGCTCGCACTTTTGCGCCATGATATCGGTGTTTTGCTGCAAGTCATAGACCTCGGTGAGCTGCGTGACTGCGTCCATGGCGACGTCCGCGCACGAGATGGACCCGCCGAGCCGCGACGAGTAGACGCTTTTGACGAAATCGGCGCAGTCGCCGAGCTGTGCGAAATCGAGCTGCTGCGTCACGAGCTGCCGCTCTTCCTGCTGCGTGAGCAGTTTGTGGGAGACGAGGGCGTCGAACGCCTCGTAGCAGCGCGGATCGAGCTTGAGCGCGCGCAAGTACGCGAGTTTGGCGTTCTCAAAGCTGCTTTTGGCGCTCCAGATCTCGCCCTCGAGGTACTGCAGCTGCGAGTCCTGCTCCTGCACGAGCTCCAGCGCCTCGTCGAGCTTCTCGGCGCGCACAAGCGCTCTGGCAGCAAGCCGGCGGCACCCCAGGTCGTCCACGTGCTTGTCGAGGACCTGGGCCGCCCGCAGGTACTGCGCTTGGTCAAAGAGGGTTTTGGCGAACGCGAGCGCGTCGGCGCTCTGGCCGGTCATGGTCACGATTTTATCGCCAATTACAGATGCAGTGGTGTACCTGGCTTCGGCGGCCGCCTCGTCGCGCCATTTTCGTAGCGTTTCTACTTGAGACATGAGGTGGGTAGGCGGGGTGGGCAGGTAGGGACGTATCAGTAACTTGGTTGGAAACGGAGAGTGGGGTCCAGAGGCTGGGCTGGATAGTGAGGTGTTGTTGGTAATAATCTGAGTTTTGCGCTTATGGGTAAATTTGTAGCTGAAATTTGGGAGATATTCACACCTTGGGCTCGAGATTGACCCCATTAAAGTACCCCCCCTACGCGTCTCCAACCGGTTTACGTAGGCGCCCTTACACCCCCCACAGCTGAAAACCTAAAGCCCCTGTGAATGTAGCCATTTAAATATCCTTTACACATTCTTTGTCAGATTCCCAACTAAATAATTGGTTTGGATCCACTCGCTCGGCCCCAAATTGACCCCCAAAATGTCCCCCCCCTACGCGTCTCCAACCGAGTTGCTTGTACACCCTTTGATGCCAACCGGTTTACTAACACCCTCCTCTGGACCCTCCACAAGCACAGCTAAAAGCGTGGAATCAGCACCAGCATCGCCAAATAAATTACATCAAAACATTCTTTACTGAAATTCTAAGTGAATGATTGGATTGGAACCGCCGGTTCTTCCCCAGATTGGCCCCCAAAATGTCCCCCCCTACGCGTCTCCAACCGATTTACGTAGGCGCCTCCACACCCCCAGCAGCTGAAAATCTAAAGCCCCTGTGAATGTAGCCATGAAAATACCCTGTACGTATTCTTTATCAGATTCAAAACTAGACAATTGATTTGGATCCACTCGATTGCCTTCAGATGGACCCCCAAAATGTCCCCCCCCCCCCTACGCGTCTCCAACCGGTTTACAGGCGCCCTTACACTCTAGTACCCAACCGAGTTACCTGCACTCCATTCAGCAGTATCGTTGGAATTTAAGGCCCCGTAAATGTAGCCATTTTAATGAAATATACACATTCTCTACTGAATTTCTAACCGAACAATTGAATTAGAGCCACCCGATTGCCCCCGAATTGACCCGAAATGTCCCCTCTTCGCCGACAAGCACTTGGAGTGATGGCACTGATGGCCAAAGCTCCACGAGTGTCTACTTGTGTGCTTACCTCTGTTGAGTGCTGACCTCTGTCGCCCCAGGAGTGCTCTCCTCATTAGGCCCCGGAGTGCTATTTTTAGCTAGCAGGTAGCTTGCATCCCGGTGAGTATGACAGCTAGGTAGGTGCTGTAGTTGGGCAGCCGAGTTGGGCCGAGTAGGGGCAGCACTATAAACATGGTCTATAGAATTTTTCAATCTGGTTAAATAAAAGAGTTGTATACCATCTCTAGTCGGTGGTAGCTAGCTGGCACTGACCTGCTCGGCTGGTACTAGCACGCTCAGGGCCAAGGGACATATCGTCCTCGGGTGAAGGCCGCTAGAACGAACATAGAAGTTAGGGTGCTAAACTGGTGCACGCACCCAGGGGCAGCTGCTAGTGTGGTATCTCCATGGGTAATTAGCTAAATGGTGTTTATGGCTTGCTAGGGTATTTGAGAGGCTAAATAGACTTAGGCACTGTAGGTAGGACCAGCAGCAGTCAAGATGCTCTTGGCGGCCTCGTTATCAGTGATCTGAGCAGCGGCAGCAGTGGCAGAGGCGTAAATCTCCTCGTAGCCGCTGGCAGTCTTGAACTGCTCGGCGACCTGCTCAAAGTAGCTGCGCACAGCAACGTAGAGCTGGGGGTCCTCAGGGTTGGCAGTGAAGATATCGTTGATGTGGTTGGCGTCCTCTACCAAGGCGGTGGCCTGCGTGGGGACCTCGGTAGCGACGACGGTCACCGCGTCCTCAGCAACAGCTACGCGGGCAAAAGTAAGGGCAGCCAAGAGAAATCCGTGCATTATGGGGTTACTGGGGGGAATCCTTGTTTTATAGTGCGAGGTTCGTTGTACGCAGTATGCAGGTACGCTGCATGTCACTAGGCGTGGGCCGCTGGGCGCCAATAGGGAATAGGTGCCGCTAGTGGTTAAGCCAATGTTAAGCCAATGTTTTAGTTAAATAGGGGATGAGCTATGGGTAGTCATGGGTCCGCGTCTGAAGCCTGTAGGACTGCGTCTAGGACTGCATATGGTATTGCGTCTCAGCTAGTCGCCAATCCAGTTCACAGGGCTACCATCTATCTGCGAGCGCGCACGCGCGCACGCCCGCACTCCCAACCACCTATCCAATTGCCCACCTGTCCACATGCACTATTAGTCTATGCATATGCATGCACTAGGGTCTCAAATTAAAGACCGCGGCTACGCATGGCTGTTTCCACTTGTTTCCGGGCCAGGAAAAATCGGTAAAATTCAGTTTCGTAATTATATGCAATAAACGTATACAATAGTGGCCAGTTACGGCGCCGGGCACCCATTGAGAGCCCCAACTTCGCCCCGTTCCGCTGCTTGCTGCGTCTCAGGCATGCAGGTAGATGCAAGGGAGGCCTTGACGGGCAGGCTATTAGGCGCCGCGCAAAGAGTTTGCGGATTATATCTCTCTAGTTTGCAAAGATAAGAGTGGATGAATCTACCGGCTATTTTATTTGTGCGCATTCCGGTGGAGTTACCTCGGAGCCACACGCTATATTTAGACTCTCAAGACAAGAGGCTCCGGTTATGGCACTTGTTTCAGCCCTATCCACGTGGTTAGGGACCATAGATAATAGTTAGTGACGTAGGTGGTTTGGCAGTAGTTTGCTCGTGCTTGGGCAGTGGTCCGTGTAACCGTATAAGGCATTAGTCTGTAGCCGCTAGTTTGTACCAGGACTCTGCTATGAGAAGTAGCCTGATGAGCAATTAAGTACGTCCATGACGCGTATAGGGATGTGTAGTGGCTAATTAGCATAGGAGCTGAAGGAAGTTGGGGCCTTGCCTAAGGGGTGTGGAGACCGCTTTAGGGGCTCTGTGGGCGTTAGCTACTCAGGAGACTCAGCATATAGCAAGCGGCGGGATAGGGAGTCGCAGACGGTCACAAGACGTTTTTGCACTCGTAGCCATTACCGACAGCAGCAGTAAAGGGATTGGTAGCTCGAATTGTGGCTGGAGAGGCTCACAGTGCTGAAAATTCACGATTTATCGACACCCTATTGGAGAAACTGCTTGAAGATCAAAGCACCATAGGGTTGCAATGACGGGGCCTCAAGTCAGTGACCGCTCTGCGACAATATCCTTTGATTCTTGTGGAAATTAGGGCAGCTAGCGGAAAAGGCGAGGGCCTGTCATGTTTCACTAACTTTCATATCGGTTCTATCGATTACGCTAGTCCGCCGCGCCTCTCAGTGCTCTACCTATCTAGCTAACTGGTCGCCTTGACTTTGTCTATACACATGCAACCGTATCTGAGGATATCTGGTGCCAAGTAGCCCGGCACATTGAGCCCAATCCTCGTATGCACGGCTTGCGACAGTTTGTAGATCATTCCATAAAATCTTCACCAGCGATTTCGTCTGGACGGCTCAACCCGTACAGTGCGGTGCCGCGGACCTCCTGGGGATGGCGTCTGTAGGGCAGGAGTTGGGCTATCAAGTACGCGTACTTTGACGACCATGTACCCCTACCTCGGCTATCTCACCTGTTGCGGCGGTTCGTCGCGAGCGCTTGTATCGAACAAGCACGACGCGTCGGCCGCCTACGCTAAACACGGTTGCATGCTCAAATACTTGCGGAATCTCGGGCGGTGGCCGGGTGTCGCGTGTGATGTTGCAGTATAGCCTACAAGACTGTGGTTGTGCTGGCTGCTGCGCCAGGCTGGCTAGCAATCGCTCAGGTTCGCAGGTTCGCCAGGGTGATGGACGGGATGCGGTCCTTCATCGCGTCCAAACGTGCAAAGAACTTGATGAAAAGCTTCATCACAAGTTCAGGACGACAAGGAAATCGAAAGGCAGCTGTCGCGGCAAGCCCATACGCTATAGACGGCCTCTGTCGCTTGCAAGGACCACGAGATCCTTCTGCTGGTGACCGCTATACAACCATATGCTCTCGAGGAGTATAAAAGAGTCACTGGACGGAACAAAGCAGTAGTTAGGGCTAGTTGAGTTTCGGCTGATCGACGACTTTAGGCATCCCGCATCATGCACCTATATGAAGCACCATGTAGAGGTTTCGCGGCATTGCTAAACTGGTGGGACGACTAAGGACTCTCAGGCGAATTCTATAATAACGTATGCATGATATTTAGCTAGCTGTAGTGGTGAAGCCGGGTGACCTCCTGAATGCTCAACTTGAATAGACGCAAGAATGTAGGTGAGCTTGTGGTCCAGAGTAGTTTATATAACCTCAGGCACTTTTGTTGCTGCCTCTGTGCTCACTCAGCCCGACCCACACGCTCCAGTCTCCGTCCTCTGCCTGGCCGACCCACATGCTCCTTCTCGCCTCCGTCCGGCCCTCCAACAAAGCTCTGGAATACAGAATTTTAGATAAGAAAACCAGTGAATTCGTCCCCCTGCCGTACGCTTGGCCCGAATTTCGTCTGGCGTCCAGCAGGGGAGGGCAGTAGAGGCCATGGAGGATGCCTGTATGGGCCACTCAGCTCTCCAGGTGCTTCCATGTCTCCCCTCAAAGTCTCATAAACTCCAGCCACCGACTCGCTACGCTCGTCGCTGCGCTCGTGGTTGGCTGTCGTTGTCGCTTATGCAGCCAGCAAAACCCCAAATTTCACGGGAAAAATTTCAGCAACTGCACCAAAAGCAAGAAACTCCAGGAACCATCTTCAATATATGGCACCTGCAGGAATCCGGCGGCGATTCTCGCAAACCAAACCACCGGAAAATCCTTAGTCCATGCCACTGGACCAGCACAGATATTGGCACCACGAGCGCCCCCGATGACCTGGCGAGGTTTTGTTTATGGTTTGCACGGGGGATGTGCACGTTTGGTGCCGAGTGCCGCAACCTGCACCGCTTGCCTGGATCACGGGACGAGCCGCTTTTGAACCCGGCTCTCGACTGCTTTGGCCGCGAAAAACACGCCGGGTACCGCGACGATATGCTTGGAGTCGGCTCGTTTCTCCACGAAAACGCGTCCATCCTCGTTTCGAACCTCGAAAAGGTCGAAGGTCTCGAGCAAGTGGTCCGCAACCGGTTTGCCCCGTTTGGCAGTATAGTAGCCGTGGAGGCCGTGCCCGCGCGTTACCAGGCCGTGGTCACGTACCAGTACGAGTCCCAGGCCCAGTTTGCCAAGGAAGCCATGACGTTTCAGCCCTTGACCAAGGGATCCAAGCGAGGGATGGAGATCAGGTGGGCCCAGCCCCGCGATACCTCCGAGGAGGATCAAAGGCGGGTTCAGGAGGCTTTAGCGGCGAGGCCCTCAAGCTCTTAATTACCTAACTATTAATGCATGCTATCGTTTTCTTTATTTAGATTTTGTGGGAGCCGGGTACGCAGGCTCAGTGCGAACAGTTCCAATATCTCCCTGTATACTTCCCAGCCCGATTTGCCCTGATTTAAAAGTGGCGATTGTGCTCCACATTTGCGTGAACGTTTGCGTAAACGGGCCCTGCCACACAGTCGTCTCGCCGCCGGGCAGCGTGGACGTTCTCCACACGTCCAGCGTCATGGGAGGGTACGTTGTAGTTTGAGAAGTAGCAGAAGTAGTTGAAGGGAGGTACTCGACAGCAGCGTACGCAGCCGCAGGTACCATGGCCAATGCAATAGGGGACACCATACCCTCCTCGACGTGGGTGGTGGGTGCGCGGTGGTTTAAATGCAGCTTGCAGGAGATCCTTAATTCCGAATAAATCAAATGCACGATGCAGGTGGTGCGTCGACCCTGCATAAGGTTAGATCCCAATGTGCCGATTGGGTAGTGCCTGAACTTTGACAGCTCCATGTGCATCCAAAGTATAATATTTTGTAGCGGCGGGGTGTACTTTGGTGTATAGACGCGTCAGGAGTATGTATAGTATGTATACACTAGATCGGCACCTCAAGCAAGTCTATGCTGTGCCATGTATGTTTCTATTGATAAAAATTAAAGGGGGCAGGAGCGGCCAGACGCGACCTCAAGCGGGGCGGCCAGCTACTTTGGTGGTTAAATAATAAAGTAAAAAAATTAGCGGCGGTGATTAGAGCCCCAGGGCGTGGCCTGCTTTGGTCTCAGATGGTCACCTCGCGAGGCACATGAGACACGGTTGCGTGAATGTTTTAGCGCAAATTCCCCTTTTTAGGTGCAGGTGGCACAACCGTGCTGTTTGTGGTTAGTTATAGGTTAGTTACAGGCTAAATTGGGTGTTTATTGCCAATTTATGGCCAACGCTGCCAGTTGTATTTATTGGCCAACCTGGCAAAAAGAAAAATAGAAAACAGTCACGTGCCTCAAAATTTTTCAACTATACTCAGTCCCCACACCGTTAATGGCCAAGCTCAAAAAACGGTTTTCTAGATCCCCCGAATTGCATGTAGAGCCCGCAAACGTCACACAGCACCTCAGGGTAGGCGATTTGCGGGACCTCATAACTTGGTGCCTGTGCCAGAGCACGCCGCCGTGTGCCCCCAAATGGATCGGCGTAGAGAATAAAAACGGTGTTGAGCATATTGTGAGCGTGATGGTTCCCGGGCTCCCGGTGGATTCGCTCGTGGACCTCGATAACCCCAAACCCCAGCCGCTGGCGGTGACCCCGGCTGTTTCGGCCCTCGGAGCGTTTGATCTGGGGTGGCCGACCAAGACAAACGCTCACAAAGACCGGATTGACCAGCCGGAACTGCTGCTGGCCCAGGTGCCGTTCACCAAGGCCGAGAAGCGGCAGCAGCAGAAGCTCCGGAAACAAATGGAGCGCCAGGACAACGAGCTCGTGCCACTCACGGAGTTGCTGGTGCCCCGCAAAACAATGGAGCGGCTGGGGTTTGTTTTGGAGCCCCCCAATGACCAGTGGAGGTGCACACCACAGGGTGGCGACGCGTACACCACGGCCTGGGCTATAGACTGCGAAATGTGCAATACCGCGCAAGGCAAGGTACTTGCACGCGTCAGTGTTGTTGACGAGACCCTCAAGTGTATCTACTCGACTTTTGTGCAGCCAGACGAGCCCATCGTCGACTACCTGACCCCGTTTAGCGGCATCACCCCAGAGCTGCTGGAAGGAGTCACCACCACGCTCCAGGATGTGCAGCAGTGGTTTGTTGAAAACCTCAAACCGGGAACTGTGCTCGTGGGCCACTCTATAGACTGCGATTTGGAGGTGCTCAAGCTGGTCCATGCCGCCTGTATCGACACGGGCCTGCTGTTCCCCCACCCCAAGGGGTTGCCGTTTCGGCACGCGTTGAAATGGCTGGTGCGCAAACATCTCGACGAGGAGATCCAGACCAACGGGCTGGACGGCCACGACCCCACTGAAGACGCCAGCGCGTGCATCAAGCTGCTCAACCTCAAGCGCCGCAAGGGGCTCGACTATGGCAGCATCCCGGCGGCCAAGTGCATAACCGAGGTGCTCAAAGCGGAAAACAAGACGACTGCAATCATCGATTACGGGATCCCCTTTTGGGATTGGACGCAGTCGGCTCAATCAATCACCAGTGTCACGAGCGACGATGAGGTGGTGGCTCGGCTGGCGCAGCAAGTGACGCGGCATTCATGGACGTTTGCGGCTCTGCGGGATCTCGACAAGTGCACCAAGGAGACTTGCAGCGAGGCGCTGGCGGCCACAAACGCGCGGATCCAGCAGATCGTTGACCAGATGCCTCCGCGGTCGATCCTCGTGGTGTGGACCGGGTACGGCGACCGCACCGCCATGAAGGAGCTGCTGGCGAAAAGAAGCACGTGGCGACGCGAGTACCGGACCAAGAAGCTCGAGGAGATTGAGGACAAGTGGACCGCTGAGGATGATGAGGTGCTGAACGATGCTACTCAGATTGGCCGCATGGGGTTGAGTATGATCAAGATGATTCCGGGGGAGTTGCCGAGGAAGAGATTCAGGGGGGCGAGTGAGGTGAACACTGACAGGGCCTATGAGGATGAGGCTCCTGAGGAGGAGGCCCCTAATCAGGTACCTGAGGATGAGGCCCCTAATGAGGCCCCTGAGGACGCTGCACAGCTTGAGAACAGCTCACAGCCCGAGGTTGACGCTCTACAGCTCGAGTCACAGTTGGAGCCCCTTGAGGCTCTGGTAGCCCAGGAGGTAGCAGAACCCAAGGCAGAGGCGGCATAGTCTACTGGCCTGGTGCCGGCCCTTGATGCCAGGATATGCTTAGATTCGAAGACGGTTTGGCTCGACACGTGGCTGCGACGTGGGCTCCGACGTGGGCTCACTTGGGCTCAGCTTGCCTGGGGCTCCCTCGGGCACTCCGCAGCCACTAGCTGCTAGGTGCCTCCGCAGCTACTACGTACTAATTAATTACATGCATTAATTCATAATTACATCTCCATCACCATCCACACTGGGCTTCTCCTCAGTCGAGGGCGCCTCTGAGGGTTCCTTGGGTTCCGTGGCCTCCTCCTTGGTCTCCGTGGCATCCTTGACGTCTCCCTCGCCCTCCTTGCCGTCGTACGTATCTCCAGCAATACCGGGGATGGCCTCACCTCCTACTGCTCCTCTAATATCCTGGGCACTTAGGCCGTTGGCAGGCGTAGCGGCTAGAGTGGGAGCCACCGAGCCCAAAAACTCCACGGTCTCGTCCTCTCCATCGTCTAGAGGGTCCGGTTCGCTGCATTTGACCCAGGTTTTCGTGGTAAAGGGGACGTTTGCGGCCCGTTCCTGGTCGTCAAGAGCGAATTTACTGTCCAGTTGCTGGTACTTCCAGTGTACAACTGTTTTACTTACGTGAGGACCATAAACAACGTGCTGTGCTTTGGCTTTTGGTGCGTAGAGGCCTCTTCTTGACATGGTGTTAATAGAACAATAGAAAATGGAGATGGGCCAAAGGAGTGGGGCGTTAGGGGGGCAAAGAGCGTAAGGGTGTCAAGGGGGCCAAAGAGCGTGAGGGCCTAAGGGGGGCCAAAGAGCTCAGAGCTCAGGGGCTGGAGCCTCAAGTCAAGGGGCCGAGTCAAGGGGAAACGGTTGGACGCTTGCATGTGGCCGTCGATTACCGGTAGCAGGTGCTGGATTTACCAGATTACAGCCACCAAAGGGCCTAAATTACAGCCACCGAAAGCCTAATTTGACAGCCCCAAGAGCTCCTAAGAGCTCCTACCTATTCACCTATTTACCTTGGACATTTCAACTCTGGCAGCCAAGATGCAGCACGATCGAGGCAGATCATGGAGGGCCAGACGGTAGGCCAGATGGCGACTCAGCCTATGTGAAGGCCAGTAACCAAGATGCAGTAAATTCTGGCTATCTACTCAGCCACCAGCCTTAACAGCCTCCCAAAAGCCAACGCCCTGGGATCGGTGTTTACATGCACGTTCTGCGTCCCTGTGCATGCACCTGCACAATCAACGCCCCATGACTCGTGATCATTCTGCGAAAAACAAATTAGGAATTTAACTGAATAAATAGGCACATGAGCTCATGTGGCGACTAGGCTGCCTGGCCGCATGGCACCTGAAACTTATCTGATACTTGCCGAACAAGCGACAAACAAGGCAGGCCTCAGAAGGCAGAAATATAAACACGAGCAGCCTAGTTGGCAGCCGCTGGTTGAGTGGCAGCTAGACGTGCAACAAACGCGGTGGCACTCGCTTACCAGAAGCCACTGCGCAGACGCACTCATTTAGCTGCATGAGGCACAGAATGGGCAACCGAGGGGTTTAGAGTGCGCAAAAAAGGAGGGCGCGCCAATAATTCAAAAACTAGGTAAACTAAATAAAAATATCACGGTTTTTGCTCTCCCCCCGCGGCTAATACGCTGCTACCTGGAATCTAAACATAGCACGCTTATTCATCCGTTTGTTTATATTAGGTGGCGACCCTTCTTCCTCCCTACTCATCCCTCAAAACAATGTGCGGTATCTTTGGGTACATCAACTACCTTGTTCCCAAGACTCGTCAGGAGATTATTGACACGCTTATTGAAGGTCTCCAGCGCCAGGAGTACCGCGGCTACGACTCGGCGGGTATCGCCATTGACGGCGACGGCGACGACGTCCTGATCTACCGCCAGGTGGGCAAGGTCAAGGAGCTCAAGAAGCTTATTGACGAGAGCAACAACGTCGACAAAAAAGTGTCGATGGACTGCCACGCCGGCATCGCGCACACCCGCTGGGCCACCCACGGCCGCCCCGCAACGCAAAACTGCCACCCGCAGGTCAGCGACGAGCCCAACCACGAGTTTTCGGTTGTGCACAACGGCATCATCACCAACTACAAGGAGCTCAAGCAGTTTCTCGTGAGCAAGGGGTTCCGGTTCGAGTCGGAAACCGACACCGAGTGCATCGCCAAGCTGTTCAAGTACCTCTACGACACAAACCGTGAGCGCGGCGGCCACCCGCTCGATTTCAGCCAGCTCGCAAAACTCGCTCTTCGCGAGCTCGAAGGTGCGTACGGTATGCTCGTCAAGAGCGTGCACTACCCGTTTGAGGTCATTGCCTCGCGCAAGGGCTCGCCGCTGCTGGTGGGCGTCAAGACCGACAAGAAGCTCAAAGTCGATTTCGTCGATGTCGAGTTCCAGGAAGCGCCTCTCGCCAGCGATGTTGGTTTGTTGAACCCCACCCCCAGCACTCTGCTGCCCCCCAACCCCATGGACGGTCTCCGCCACTCGCAATCGCGCGCGTTCCTTTCTGAAAACGGTCCCATCCCCACGGAATTCTTTGTTGCGAGCGACCCGGCGGCCGTGGTCGAGCACACGAAAAAAGTGCTTTTCCTCGAGGACGACGATATCGCGCACGTGTGCGATGGCGAGCTGCACATCCACCGCGCTACTCACCAGTCTGGCGAATCCACCATCCGCCAGATCCAAACCTTGGAGATGGAGCTGGCCCAGATCATGAAGGGCAACTTCCCGCACTTTATGCTCAAGGAGATCTACGAGCAGCCCAACTCCATTGTTGATACTATGCGCGGCCGCGTGGATTTCGAAAACAACACGGTTTTCCTTGGCGGCTTGCGCCAGTACCTCACCACTATTCGCCGGTGCCGCCGTATCATTATGGTTGCGTGCGGTACCTCGTACCACTCGTGCCTGGCGACCCGCCAGATCTTCGAGGAGCTGACCGAGATCCCCGTCAGCGTTGAGCTGGCGTCTGATTTCCTCGACCGCAAGTCGCCCGTGTTCCGCGACGATGTCTGCGTGTTTGTTTCCCAGAGCGGCGAAACCGCCGACTCGATGCTTGCGCTCCAGTACTGCAACGACCGCGGCGCCCTCACAGTTGGTATCGTCAACACGGTTGGCTCGAGTATTAGCCGCATGACCCACTGCGGTGTGCACATCAACGCCGGCCCCGAGATCGGTGTGGCCAGCACCAAGGCCTACACATCGCAGTACGTTGCGCTGGTAATGATGGCTTTGTCGCTGAGCGACGACTCGATCAGCCGCCAGGAGCGCCGCGTCGAGATCATCCAGGGCCTCAAGAGCCTCAGCGAGCAGGTCAAGGAGATCCTCACGCTGAGCGACTCGATCCGCAAGTTCTGCGACACAGTTTTGGCAAACCAGAAATCGCTGCTGCTGCTGGGCCGCGGGTTCCAGCACGCCACCGTTTTGGAGGGCGCCCTCAAGATCAAGGAGATCTCGTACATGCACTCTGAGGGTGTCCTTGCCGGTGAGCTCAAGCACGGTGTTTTGGCGCTCGTGGACGAGGATCTGCCCATCTTGGTGGTGGCCACCCGCGACTCGCTCTTCCCCAAGGTCATGTCTGCCGTCAACCAGGTTGTGGCCCGCAGCGGTAACCCCATCATTATCTGCAACAAGGGCGACAAGTCGCGCTTCAACTTGGGCAGCGACCCCAACAAGTTTGGGTTCATCGAGGTGCCTGCTACCGTCGACTGCTTGCAGGGTATCCTCAATGTCATCCCCTTGCAGCTCATGAGCTACTACCTCGCGGTCAACAAGGGCGTGGACGTTGATTTCCCGAGAAACCTCGCAAAGAGTGTTACTGTCGAATAAACATTATAGCATGCATTAATACCGTCGAACCCTGAGCGAACCCTGAGCTTGCGAAGGGTGAGTGTCTAGCACTAGCAGCCCTCACCACTGGCTTTCACTAGCAGCCTCACCACAAGCTAAAAACGATATACAAATACTAGAAATAGCACATTGAAATAAATCTCGCAGCCTGGGGTGATGCCAGGTCAAGCAGCCTGCACCACTACCCACAAGGGCCGCTTGTCTCTGGCTGGTATCGAGCGCAAAAGCACAAGGACGACGATAAAAGAGGCAGTAGACGCCCGCAACGGCCTTCAGTATGCGTACAGCCTCAACAACACTGTGAGCGAGTCCAAGAATAAGATTCCCGG
This sequence comes from Wickerhamiella cacticola, assembly GCA_030564425.1. Taxonomy (NCBI): domain Eukaryota; kingdom Fungi; phylum Ascomycota; class Dipodascomycetes; order Dipodascales; family Trichomonascaceae; genus Wickerhamiella; species Wickerhamiella cacticola. The sequence goes on along the minus strand of JAJLUX010000005.1, from coordinate 500,181 downwards.
TGACGGTCTTGGCAAGCTTGAGAGTGCTATCTCAGAGACCACTCAATGGCTTGACTCCAGTGCCCCTGCTTCGGCCCACCGGTATGCTCGGCTCCACGGAAGCCTGAACTATCATAAACTACTATCTATGAACTATCAGTAGCTCGCCATGCTCCCGGCACTCACCTCGGATCCAGCTGGTCGGCTAAAGGCGAGCCTGGGTGGCCACCACTTGGCTCGCAGCAGACGCTTATAGTGACCTACATTAGCTATGGGATATGCGAACTGACCGCACGCTGGATATTGGAGACTACCCCATTTTCCCAACAGTGGCTTTTGGAGTCAGCTTCCGCAACTTTAGCACCAGAGCGTGGCAGCTCGAATTGCAGTTTGGGGTCGCACTTGTGGGTCTCACGGCTACAGCTACACGAATGCCAATAAAGGAGCTAGCTTGATTAGAGGTGGCTGCATATCGTGATAGTACGGACGTGAATGTACAATACAGCTATCTGGCAGCCCCACTATAGCCGATGACTTAGTGAGCATCACCTGGAAACTATATAAATACTTTTTGTATCTTCTGGAGCTGCACTGGTAGCTCACTGTGATGATCAGGTAGAGCGCTCACGGGACCTAACCTAGCCATCCATCTTGCTCAGGCAATGCCAGTACTGAAAGCATTATTTATGGCGGCTCACACACACCTTTGCTCTGATAACCACAAGCACCATTGGAAGCTATAGGGACATTTACTCTTGTATTTGCAATAAGGATCCCATACGACTGAGGCGGCTAAGGACCAAGACACGAGCTGTTAAACACGAGGCAGCTAAATGGGGGCCAGTGATGGCGGCGGTGCTTATTTGGACCCCTTTTAAGGCACTCCTCACCTAGCCACATATACCGTCGCTCTATGCACCTAAAACGCAAGGCTATATCACAATTTGTGATCTCCAGTGACCCACATGGTATGAGACGCTATCTCAGTTTATCCTCAACCTTCGCCAGACTACGTGAGCTTCTTGAGACACTCATATATCCCCAGGTGCGGCTACCAACAGAGCATAACCTGTAAGATCCGCATCCATTGCGTTATGTGTAGATTCCTAGACTTAATGCCCACTGCTAATACCACGGTTGTTATCCAGGACAGTTAATTTAGCTGCTCTAGATGCTACCTCTCCTTGTTCGCTATACAAAGGTCGGCTACTAGTCTCAGCAACAGCACGTGAGAGCTACACCGGCTTGCCTGATGTAAGGAGCATGGCTAATAGCATTTGCATTGGCATTTGCACTAATCCCTGATTGTGCTGGTCTCCAGCTTGAGGCTCTTGCATGGCCCCTCCTTGGACGCTGGAACAGGGTAATGGAGCAGTTGACGCAATTGACGTAGTGAACGCAATCGACGTAGTGGACGCTAAAGACGCCAAAGACGCTAAAGATGCTGCGCTGGCGCCTCCCTCGCGCGGCCAGGTCCAGAGATACGACCCCTCAAAACTAAAATCAGCGAGAGTGTAGTCCACATCAGAGTCCATTGTGCTGGCACTCATGCCAATATGGACGCCCTCCGCTTCAAGGCATGCCCGTACATGCTTGATATTCTTTATCTGCTCATCGCCATATGAAACGTTCTCGTTATTGACCTGTGCAGGGTCAGACAGCAGGGTCAAGCTCTCCTTGTCAAACCACGGGTTGTATACGGAAATGATTGTCAAGTTGGTGGTACGGGTGCTGATACACTGAGAGATTTTTGTGAGGTTTGCCGGTGCGAGTGCGCTTTTATCACTTATATTGAAGGTAATCATGGCATTGACGCACTGGAGCACTAGCAGCAAAATTGGCGTGATCATTGTGGAGTTGCGAGTGTATAGCCGGGTCTTTATAGGGTGAGTAATCTTTTCGCGTGATTGGCGATCGTTTCATGTTGGTTGGCATGGAAACAGAAATACCCCTGCAGTAGGTATGCAGGTGCAATGCAGACGGTGCATGGGGTCACGATTGATGTGCACTAGCGGCTATATCACTTGGCTAATTTAAATACATTGATTCATACTTGGGGAGAGCCTGAACTGCGTCGGTCTCAGTCATCGTCGTCGTTGTCGTCGCCGTCCGAACCCTGGCGAATATAATAGGTGCGGCCTGGAAGCTGAACGCACGGTTGAACGTCCTCAGTTCCTTGGTCCTCATACGGCCAACCATCTTTTTCCTCACATTGTATCCAGATCGACCCCACTCTGCCGTTGTGATATTTATCAGCGTTGGAAGACACTTTCACTACGATACCCACTTGATGGTTTTGGCCATTTTTGGACCTTGATCGACAGCAATGGTGTGGCCAGTACATGTAATCGAGCTCGTAATTGTTCTCATCTGTCATCTCCATGGAGCTCCCAATCTTACCTCCGGTTGAATAGCACACACCGCATTGTAGATCACGGTCTTGACCCAGGAAGTTTCCCGCTAAATACTCGCCAGCAAAAATCATAAACGAAATTCCTTTCCGTGTCTGGGGGGCCGGGACGTGTCCGTGGTGTTTGTGCCTAGCCCGCTTAACTAGAGAGGTTTCAGGACAGGAACAGTTGGTCTCTACAAGAGTCACGTAGAGTTTGGACCCTTCAAAGTCAGCTGTTCCAATGTACTCGTCAATATCGTGTTCGGTGTGCCCCGCAGCGATACCAATGCGGATACCCTCCGCATCAAGGCACTCACGTACATGACCAATATAGCCTAACTGAGTTTCCATATACTCGCTGTCATCGCCTTCCACCTCTGCATAGTCATTCACAAGCATCAAGCTCTCACGGTTCGTGTCGGGGTTATACAGAGAGATGATGGTCATGTTGTTGGTGTAGGTGGCGATGCACTCGGAGACACTGGTCAAGTTGGCGTGGGCGAGTACACTCTTGTCAGTTAGGTTGAAAGCGATCATGGCATTGACACACTGGATCGCCAGTATGGCGATTATCGGGATCATCTTGTGGTGAGCGAGCGCGAGCACGGGGCTTTATAGGTCTAGGAGCTCTCTTGCATGGTCTAGATTTCACCTCTTTGCTGAATCTGTATCGTAGACAGCTAATTCTGGCATATGCAATGTGCCTGCATGTATATGCAAGGTCTCTGCAGGTTACACCTTCTAGCAGTGAATAAAGGCCCTCAAGCTTTCATCAGCGTGGCAGAAGGCGCGCACGCATAAGGCTTGTCCGATGTACCAGCTAGATTTTGCTTTTGTGGCTTCGTTATATTATTCCTATTTAATATTGCTTTAACTACCCATGTCGAACTTGTAACGAGTATCCCAACTCAGCTCTGGTGTAGCAGAATACGCATGGCTGTCTTGAATGCTCCCCACAGTTGGGGCCCCCTACCTGTGAAGCTCACGACTGGCTGTAGGTGTGCTGTCGTGAGCTGCCCTGATGGATACAAAGTGGCTGTAAGCGTAACGCTCCCACAAATACTAAATTGTTATCAAGCCATGCATCGCGTGATGTGTGGGGATGCACGTGGATGCCGCTGCATGCTTAGCGATGCAGGAGAACTCATACATTCTTGAGTGGCATGACACTCTAAGCGCTGGTGCACTAGTTTTGGAAGATAACCGGTAACGCGTGCGTCGCGTGCAAGCCTGAAACGGTGGCTACGCGTTGACGACAACGGCGGATTTCCTATTTTGTCAAGAGCTTGCATTTGCTTAAAATTATCTGAAAATAAATAAAGCAAACCCGCGTTCAAAGTTCCCTGGATTGGAGTGTCCTGTAGCGGTCAAACACAGATAGGGTCTCGACCCTGGCGTAACGGTTACCATATAGACTCGTGAGGGGTTGCGGAGGCAAATTGTTGGTGTTTTTACTATCAAGTTTAGATATTAGTTGGTGTATGATTGTAAAATAATGCTAACTTTAGAGGTTACTAGTGTGCAGGTTAAGGTCTCCTGGGGTCTGGGCGGTCTGGGGAGTACTATGGGGCTGCTACAGACTCTGGCAGTTGCTATCGTGGGCGTGGAGCCATTTGAGATAGGCTGGGGTGCTTGAGCAGCATTGGCATGGTAGTTGCTCGGTAGCTGCTCGGTTGCTCTGCGGCGGTTATCACTTTGCGATAAGGTATGTTACGGCTAGCCTAATCCAAATTTATGACGACATATATCTTTGGGCCATGTCTATCAACCTGAGAATAGCAACAGAGTGCATGGAGCCTTGTGCGGTGCTAAGGGCACGTCTCTAAGGGCACGTCTCTTGTGCGCCAGCCGTGACCGGCAGAGTCAAGCTATCTGCAAAAAGAGTAAAATAATTAAGCCAGTCTCAAGTACAGCAGCTCGCGGTTTGTGATGGGCTTGCGAGGGTGCATATATTCATGCAGATCAATCTGGTGATGCCAATATGCAGGTGTAGATTGTGGGTAAAAATTAAATAAAGCAGGGACACTAGAGAATGGTTGGTTGTCTCCATGTTGGCTTTTAGTGGGGAGCCACTCCAAGAGTTTAGCGAGGCTTTCGTGAGCCACTATACTCTAGACTTCTGGGGTAGGAGAAGGCATTATGTACTTGTTAGATATCGTATAAGGTGAAACAATTACGGATTTTGCTGTCTGGTACATGAGTCCCCCGTGTGAGGGTGGGCAGGAGAGGGCATGCTATAGACTGAGTAAACTCACAGGCTGAGTGAACAGGATGCGGATGGGAGATGGAATTGCCACGCATGGCGACCGCATGGCTCCTGCTCCAGGCCTTTTCCAAGCCCCTGCAATAGGCCCCTGCTCCGGGCCCTCGGCTGTTGGTGGGTCCCTCCTGTCCACTGGCCCATACACTGGCCCTCTGCTCCTGTCCACTGCCCCCGCTCCTGCCCAGCCTCATGCCAAACTAAACACTAACTCATTCTACTAATCTGCAGCTTCTTGGTCTTGCCACCGTACATTATATCCTGGCCGGACCAGTCCACGCAGTACAGATCGTTATCCGATTCTTCCTGCTGGTGAATAGTAAACAAGCTCTTGTTGGCTCTGACGTCCCAGACCCGCACGGTACCGTCGTGGCTACTCGAGGCCAGCTGGTACGGGTTGGTGGGGCTGGCGACCAGTCTCGAGACAAAATTGTGGTGGCCGACGAGCGTGTTTTGCGATGTCTTGACGGTCGCACGGGGATCTGCTAAAACGATATGGCGGGCAGTGGTACCGCATGCTAAGAGGTTTGTGGTGGGTCCCATGTTTGCAATCGACAGCAACGAAAACTGTGAGGATTTGGTGTCGACGATCTGGGATGTGACGAGATCCCACGTGCGGATCGAGTGGTCCTCGGAAACACTGTACACCACGTTCGAGTCTTGGGAATGAGCAGCCAGGCCCTGCACGGGGGCGGTGTGGCCCTCGAGGGTGGCGAGCGATCCCCTTACTCTCGAAGATTTGTACGCGGCATCGGCGAGTTTCCGGCGTTTGCGGGACGCAGTGTTTTTGCTTTCTGGCTGGTTTTCAGGCATCGGCAGCTCTTTGAGGCGAGTGGTCCAGACCCTGAGGGTATTGTCGCTCGAGGCCGACACTATCTTGTCGCTGGCGAGATGGACGACGTCATTAACATGCGAGGAATGCCCTTGGAAAATACACTGAACTTTTGCTTCCTGGTCATCCAATTTCCATAAATAAACGTTGCGATCGTTGGACGCCGACACAAGCTGGTGGGAAGACACCCACTTGACGGCCTTGATGGCGCCCATATGACCGGCCAAAGTGGTCTCCACATTGCCGCTTTTATCCCAAATACGCACCACACCGTCGTACGAGCCGGTAGCGATTTTGTCTTGGCGGCAGTGGACGGCAGAGACCCAGTCGTCGTGCTCAAACGAGGCCAGAAACGTGGGTGGGAGCACGCTGCGCACGTATTCGAGGGTCACGACTGATTCCTGACTGAGACCTTCGCTCGTAAGGTACGACTCGAGCGAAGTGCGCAGTAATTTTCCATCAATGAGGAAATCAAAGGGTACGGGTTCGACGGTTTGCAGCAGCTGGTTGACGACTTCTGAGAGGCCGTACCGTTTGAGGTTTACTGGCACGTAAATAGGGCTATCATCTACCTTGAGATCCTGGTCTCTTGTGGTTAATCGAATACGCACCGACATGAGTAGGAAAAAATTATGTAAGAAATTTTCCACTAGCGTTTTTCTTTTGAAGTCTGATGACTAGTGATTGATAGTGGGGTGGATCAGGAGGATCTGATGGATCAGAGGGGTCAGGTGTGGGTCAGGTGTGGGTGAGAAGCTGGATAAGAGGGAGCACGGTTGTATTCAGATATTGTGATTATAGTATTTTGCATGAAATTAATGTAAATTGGTCTAGATAGCAGTGGCCGTTACCAGGACGTGAGCACCCAATAGGAAGCACAATTGGCCACACAAACAGGTGAGCTGCGAGCAACTTACTGCCTTCACTGGCTATAGGCCTTAGCAGCCGAAGTAGTCATCTTTCAGTGCACCAGCTGTCATATGTGCATTTGCATATGCACGCTGCATGGTGTCGATATACGGCCACTAGGTATAGCTTGATTGGATATAGCCAGCAGCTAATCGCTCACCGGCTCACCGTGCTCTCAGGCATTATTCAATGCGCTCGTCAACTTCAACAGACGCTGAGATAAAATCGGCCCTTACCCCAAGATATACACACCGTGCTGTAAATACCTTCAGGTTCGTAAACTAGTATTAGCCGGCTTAGTTACCTCAGACAACCCCGGATTGCATTGCACCAGCTCTTCTCATAGACACCATCAGCCCAGGGCAAGGGCTGCATCGCTTAGCTCGCCTGCAGCATGCCCATTCAAATAGTTTTCTCAAAAGTCTCCAGAAATTAATAGTCCCCAGCTTGAAACACTGAATCAGCCGGCACAAGTGCTCATCCTCCCACCATGGTACCCGACGGCACTTGGTACCTGGTAGGCCACACATTGAACAACCCGGTTGTTTATGCGCAACTTGCAACAGTCAACAGGCCTTTTCCGTAATTTTCACCAGCGATTACATTTGGAGGCGACTGAACCCTGAGGGATCAGACAGCAGGTACCAGCTAGTTGGCGAATCAGGTCCAGCGATAACCTCGAGGATGCCTCAAGGCGATTTTATCTGGCAGTACCTTCACCAGACCTTTACCTTCACTTTCACCTTCATATATTTCATATTTCAAAGTATAGCAGCAGTGTCCGAGCCCGAGTATACACTGGTCGGTTCTAGAGGAGACCCAAGCTGTCGAGCCTGAACGATGTGCTGGTTTCGGAGCACGATATGCGAATCTGCATTTGTATCGAGCTGGGGTTTCCAGTACTGGTACAAATCTACGTCTCTATCTCGTACGTCCAGCGGACCCCGTGCCAGCTGGGGTGCCTCGGTGGAGTTTAGGGACGACAGAGAAATCGTCGAGCTAGCCGTCACACACGGCACCTACCAAATAAGCTACGCCTCTGACTGGTTGGCCGTGGACCGGGATATTCTTAAGCTGCTGGTGGACTCACCCAAAGACTCTAGAGCGTTTCAGCGCAGGTGACGTCGGCGACAGCGAAGTGAGGGCAAGACAGGCTATGATTGAGTATAGGATAATTTAGCGCAAGGGCGGCCCAAGGGCGGCCAAGGGCGCTAACTAGATTTTAATTTAGCGTATAGGCTATAGCGGTATGGGGAGGGCAAACCGGTCACGTGATTAGAGAGGCTGCCACTGCTAGCTGAAACGGCCGCCAGTGGCTGCTCCTGCTGCTGCTAGCATCAGCCAGTATAGGCAGTATCTGCTGTGCTAAGTATGTAAATGTAGAGGTGTACGGGGTAGATTAGGGGTTGGTGGTTAGGCGGCGTTGGCGGCTGCCTCTGGCCGTGCTTCTGGGCTGCCTACTGGAGGCTTACTGGAGGCCTACTGGAGGCTTACCTAGTAGAGGCCTACTGACTACAACTCACTACAGCTTACTATAGCTTGTAGTCCCACTCACTATAGATTACTATAGCTGTAGTCCGCTTACTAGCTAGTCCACTACAGCTAGTCCCACCCACTAGCTAGTAGCCTGGCCACCATCTGCTTAGTTGCATGCGGCTTATCCACACCAGTCGTAAAATACTTAAAAACCAATACTATTACTATGACCTAGCTAACCGTCAACCTAAACCAAGAGACGTCCTGCACCATTCCCAGGGCCGGCGAGTGTTTGACCCGAGCATCAATGCCTCACAGGAATCCATGGCCGAGCGGGTCCAAAAAGTGTTTGGAAGCCTTGGGAGCCGCGAAGAAAGCCAAAAAGAGGCCAAAGCCAAGGGAGCACGGGTCCTCGGGATCTGGGTACCGGCGAAACCCGAGCAACCGACGAATTGTTGCCAAAGCGGTTGCGTCAACTGCGTTTGGGAACTGTACAAGGATGAAATCGATGAGTGGAAACACGCCCGCAAGACGGCTCAGCAGCTGCTAATGAAGCCGGAGAACCAGTCGCGGCCGTGGCCAGCGGTGCTGGGCCCGGAACCGAAAAACAGAAGCGCTGGGGAGCTCGAGGAGCACGACGATGAGCTGGATACGGGGATTGCGAGGTTTATAGAGATAGAGAAACGGTTGCATGAGAGGAAACTGAGGAGGCAGGCTGCTGGAACTGGTAACGGTGACAGCAGTAACGGCAACCGTGTAGCGCCTGCCACCTGACAGCCCACCGCGGGCCGCATAGAGCCTGCCCCCAGGGTGCCACCCCAGGGCGCCTCCTGCCCCACCTGCCCCCCTAACTAGACTATCTAAAATACACCCTTTTGTGTCAAATCTGCCTTTGCGGTATCGATTTGTTGCATGAGTTCCCGGTACTTCTCGGGCTTGTCGTTGAAGGTAACCACATCGTAACCCAAGGTTGCGAGGGCATAGGCACCAAACGAGACGAGCGCCCAAAAGGGGAGCACAGGCACGATCTCAGAGCGAACTGTGGCCGAGGTAGGAATAATATTGAGCATTAAAAGCACCCAAATGGTCGCCAAAGTGGCTAGGAAGGTTGCAGTCTGAGTGGCCTTGGTCATTACGTGGTAGTAAGCGAAACCAGGTAACCCGCTGATAAGTGTAACTGGCGGAACTGGCGGCACCACCAACGCTATAGAGGCTCCTAAACTTACTAGAGCCGACCGTAGATTATCTGTATTTTTATAATGAAATCCAATGAGCTCTGACCACAGCGTGTCTGAACGCGATGTTGCTGAGTCCAGTAGCGCTAGCTGCTGAAGATTAGTAGGTTATTTGATAGTTAAAAATATCTACAGGATAACATAAATATGAGTGACCTGTGGGGGAGATTAACGGGTACTCCAGAGCCGCTATCTAGGCTACCCTGTCTGAGCTGGCTGGCTAGGATCTGGCCGCTAGCCAGTAATGCATTTGATTGCTGCAAAGTTTGGCTAGAAATGAGGGTAATTGAGGTGCTAAAGGCGCCGCGAGTCACCTGTGGGGCGAGATTGATGGGTACTCCACAGCCGCGGCCGCACCGGAGCCGCACAATGTAGAGTCCAGCTAAAACGACAGCATGACGACGTGAAAGCACTTCAAGTTCGTTGATATTAATTTATGAGCTGGGGAAATTTGAATTAGCGCAGAATCTGGGCCGCAGGATCGGTGTAATGGCAGATAACAGAGCCGTAGAAAGCCGTAGAGGCTGAAATCTAGAATTGCGCCAATAGCCGGCGGTTTATCTAGATTTTTATAGAGTGTAGCTGGACAGTGAGCTAATTCTGGAGTGAATTTGCCTCCAACGCGTGCGGAACGCGAGAACAACGGGTACTCCACAGCCGCAGCCGCACCAGAGCCGCAGTTCAGGGTCAAGCTAAAATGAGTGAAAGCGCGAAAGCACTCCAATTTCGTTGATCTGGGGAGTTAGGAAATCCTGGATTAGCCCAAAATATGGGCGGCAGGGTTGGTGTAATCGAGTACAGCCGTAGAGCCGGAGAGGCTGAAACATGGAGTTACGCAAATAGCCCGCAGTTTATCTAGTTTGTTATAGAGTTGAGCTGGAAAAGAGGGCAGTGCCGGAGCTAAATAGCCTATAACGTGCGCAGATGGCGAGAACAACGGGTACTCCACAGCCGCAGCCGCACCAGAGCCGCAGTTCAGGGTCAAGCTAAACGACAGCATGAAAGCGCGAAAGCACTTTAAGCTCTTTTATATACTCATGCAACTGGGCGGCAGGGTTGGCATGCCTCCTTGAAGAGTGTCAACACTTGCAATTTCTATCAAGCCTAGTGTGAGGGAATAACGACAGAGCCCTATAAGGCTGAAAGTTGTAAGTACGCGTATATCCGACGGTTTATTTAGTTTTACAAAGAGGTTAGCTATGCATAGAGCTGATTATGTATTTAAAGAGCCTCCAACACCCACGGATGGCAAAACGACGGGTACGGGGCTGGATGGCGCCCTGGGTTAGAGGTGGGCGTGAGGGCGAGTGCTGGATAGCGGCCGGTAAGCTGTGGCTGCCTGTAAAGGACCAGAACCGGCCTAGACGCTGCAATCCAAGTTGGTGCAGCCAGTTGTCACTAGTTAGCTACATCTTGACAAGTAGGGTACAAAGTTTACGTGTGGAGGTATAAGCTCGGCACACGCTAAAACATAACATCCATGGGTAAGCAGAATCTTCAGTAGAATCAGGGGTCCTGAATCACGCTATGCTCTATTCGGTCGCCTGAGGTAGAGCGCATGGGTGGCTACCAGGACCAGTTCTGATAGTGGCTGATAAAGTAGGTAACTCTATTCTAGGCTATTTGTGGGATAGATGAGTCGTTTATGCCTCGAGTGACGGGAATGATGGTACTAACCGCACCAGAGCCCTATGCTGTCGGATGTTGACGGTGTTTGAGGAGCGTATCTACTCAACTAACAATAATTTTAAAATGTATAATGACGTGAAAACAGAGTAGACCTGGCCGTAACGCGTAATGTCGAGAACGGTTACCCTCACTCAACGGGTACCCACAGCCGTAGTCGCGTAACCAGACCCTCAAAAACGAAAGCTGCAAAACTGCTAATAAAATCGCTAAACTAAGCTATCCTATCGGCTACCAGGTACTACTCGGCTCACCGCCCACCTATACCTCGTCTGGCAGCATTAGCTCGATTCGAAATGTCGCCTGCACTGTGCTGCTGAGGCCGTAGAAATACACATGTTCAGTAGTTTATCAAATACGTATATAGACTCGTCTGCTGCTTGGAACGCTTCGATGGGTGAGTGAAGTCGAGCCCTACTCCAGCGTGAATTCGAGCAGTTGATGGTCATAATCCCTATTCTTGATTCGACACAAGTAACGAGTTAATCTGGAATGCCGATAGAGCTACGTGGGTAGTTAGATCAAACCCCAATCCGTGAATGCACCTCCACCCCATGTTCCGACGCGTCGCTTGCCGTCACGCGTCGCTTGCCATCCCGCACCTGGCCTACCTCACACACCAGGCCTACCTCGCACTCTTGTCAATAACCGAAATACCACCTTAACTCCTGGACGCCTTTTCTCACGCACAACCACACACAACCACACCTGCACCACATATGCAAGTCTAGTTACCCGCTCATGCATGTTCAACTATAAGAGAGGGAGCTCGCCCAGTCTCACACATCATCCTCTTCTCTCCACTCTTCCACTGCCTCCATCCTGATTTCTGTCCTCCTCTCCTCTCACTCCCCTCATAAGCCTAGGGGGAGTTCTCTGATGCCTTTTGGATCGCACACAGGATCACCGCGACGAACATCTGTGTCAGTCGTCGGTAACGAACTCCAGCGTCTCTTGTACAGGCTCAATCCCGAATGCATGCCACGTGAGAGCCTTCCATGTGTCTAGGGTCCCGCCACTCTCGCCGAGACGGGCTTTCCTTTAAGTCGCCAACTTTGACAGTGAGCTGCTTGACAGTGAGCTTCTCTGAGGTTTTTTAGACTGACTTGAAGGGAAGTCTGCCTTGGCGAGCATCGGCTTCACAGTACAGACTCAAAGTACTTATCATCCAACCAGTTCTCAATGTAGTCCCTGAATACAAGTCAAAGCCGGGCGGCTTCAGATTTAAATTCAGCAACTGCATGATAATTTGGTTGGATAATAAGCACTTTGAGCGTGATGTGTGACCGTTTGAGTATCTCCAGCGCTGGTAAGGCGCGTGAGCGACGCCAAGTCCACCCCGTAGAACTGAATCAAGACTTTGCACATGCTCCGTGCGGGAAGCAGAGGTCTGGTTACATGTTGCCAGGATGTTTCCCGCGCTGAACATTCGCGACATCATGATCCGTTCAAGGTGGACCTGCCGTCACACACAAAGAGCTCTAAAGGGGAAGAGACCCTAGACACTTGGAAAGCTCCCACGTGGCACGCAGTCGAGAAGGAGCCTGCAAAAGAGACGCTGAAGATACCTACCGACGATTGATCCAGAAGCTCGTCGCACTGATTCCCTGGGTCCTATAATTGGCCCTATGCGAGGGTACTGACGCGTAAATAGCTCAATTTACGCGTTTGGCCAGTGGCTAGCCGGTCCATAGATAGCCGGTCTATAGATAACCAAGCTAATAGTGAGCAAAAGGGGGCCTATGCACATTCTTCGTAGACCTAATTAGATTATATATTTATCAAAATCAAGATATACTTAAGTGTTCAGTACCAGCCTGAAGTGTCAAATGGCTCTACCTCACACGGAGGGTCTTCAAAGTTGCGATATGGCCTATCCTAGGTGCCGCCCAGCTACCCTCACGCACGCTGCACACTTGTCTATAAATAGCCACAATCACATCAATCTGAGCCTGGCCAGTACTTTTGTCTACTTGCACTAGTGATGAATAGCAGAAGCCTGGATATAGCAGAAGCCTGGATGATTCAGTGCTGCGGGTGCTGGAGGGCCTGGAGGGAAGTGGACGGGCGTGGCCAGCTGCATAGCCGAACCTCGCGGTTGAGTGCGCCTGGCAGTTACTCACGCCGCTTTGAACTCTTAAGGCCCAAAGTGGCCGCAGGTGACGTGGAGGCAGCTCCTCAGAGGCAGCTCCAGAGACACCGAGACACCGAGGCACCGAGGCACCGAGATACCCGGAACCCAAGTAGTTTGGATTTAAGGGCGTAGGACCTGGCGTACATAATTCATGTAGGTCTGGCCATCTATGGCAACTTGGGAAAGGCTGAGCTTGCATATACGCGTCTCGTGGCACCAGATTCGCGTACTTGGCTATTCGCTTGATTGCAGCCTCGAGGACGCGTAGCGGCCGGAAGGCTCCAATATAGAGGCAAATAGAGGCCAATACAGGCCAATACAGGCCAACATAGAGGCCAACATAGAGGCCAATACAGGCCAATATAGAGGCCAACATAGAGGCCAGTTCAAGCCAATACAGGCTCAAACGTAGGGGCCAATGCAAGGGCCAGCATAAGCTCCAGCGTAGGGCCAGCGTAGGGCCAACGTTGGCAACGTAGGCCATCACTCCCTAATCTCATACTCATCCAGCACGCTCTTTAGCTCTACCCCCCTCCTTTCCAAACTCATGGCTCCGTCGCGTCCCTCGAGCATCCGGCGACACCCATAACACAAGTTGCCTGAAGTCGCACCCGCACACAGCCAGCACTCTTCCGCGTTTTGACTCAGTTTGAACCCTGTGCGGGCCACCGTCGAGTCAACTGCCGGGAACTGAGCGCGACAGCTCACGAGAAACTCGTGGATCAGCTCGTCGATGGACTGCAGTTTGGACACTCGCGGGAAACTGGGGCGCTGCTCGTACTCGATCTGCATCACCCGCGCGTAAATCTCGAGCTCGCTATCGAGAATGTCCCGCAACGGGTAGATGCTGTGGTCAGGACTGAGCAGCTGGGGCACCAGGGACCCGCGTCCTTTACAGGTTTCGGCCATCACGAGCTCGCTAATGTAGCTCATGGAGTAGTCGTAGAGAGCAGTGCACTTGGCCGCGTTAGCCTCAAAATTGGCGAATTTTCCCACCAAGTAGCGGCTCATCCACGCCTCGAGGTCTTGGCTGGACGTCCGGCTCAGGTCCTGGCTGCGTGCGTACGGCTCCCCTCCCAGCTCAAAAAGCTCGCCCAGCACGCTCAGCGGCAGCCTCACCAGCTCAATGTCCTCGTATGGCCACTCGTAGGTGCTGTTGCCGATGTACAAACACCGCAGGTTGAACCCCACACGCTGGTGCTTGCGGCGTTGGTCTTCGAGCAACTCGACCAGCAATTTGACCAAACACATGGAATTGCGGGTGAAATTCACGGGCACCACCAGGGTCGGCAGCTCGGTGGACTGATAGTTCGCCTTGTAGTTGTCCAGCGGTTTGCGGAACTTGTGGTTGACAAAGAACACAAAGCAAGGAGTGCAGAACCCTTCATTGCGGATATTTATTGTTGGCAGCTGGTCCTGGCACCGTGAACATTTTGATTTATCAATCTGTTTTCGCATGATTATGTAATTTTTCAATTTGACATTTACAATTTATCAATTTATTAATAATTAGTGTATGTCTCGAGGGAGCTGGGCCGCTGAAAAGGAGGCCGATATCAAGCTTTACCCTGACGATCCCACAAATGAAGAGAACCTGAGGAAGTTCAGGCACAAGGGCGACTCGGAGTTCTTTGATCCGTGCGCGGAAGCGGCTTCAATGAGCATGAAGTGTTTGGAGAGGAACGATATGGAACGCAAGCCGTGCAAGCCGTATTTTGAGGCTTATAGGGATTGCATGGCTGCGTGGAGGAAGAAGAGGTAGCAGCGAGCGTAGCGAGCTAGGTACATAGCGAGCAAAGCGAGTGATGTGCCTCCTATAGGTGCTGCCTTAGCCGGTGCTCATGCAGCTAATGTCCTCCTGTAGATGCTGCCTTAGCCGGTGCTCATGCAGCCCCACGCAGCCCCACGCCAGCCACTCAGGGCCATCTTCCATAGCTGTACTTGTATATACGACAGAGTTTTTTAGCGACTTAATAGTTGTAAGTTTGCAGCCCGTCAATTCAGTGCTAGTGGACCGGTGGGCCCCTATTGGTGGGTCCCTGAGCATCCGTGAAATCCTAGCACTAACACCCTGAAATCATGCCCAACTGCCAGTTCCTGATGGCCAGTTCACCCGATGGCCAGCTCACGATAGTTCAGGGTCTCTCTAGCTCCAAGCCCGGATGGACGCCTCTAAGTTTGCCTACTATTGCACATCCTTAAGTGACCTTATTAGTCGACCCTAATAGTCGACCTAGTAGTCGGCCTGAAGAGTCGTATGGGCCTGGTGTTGGCCTCGGTTCACTGTCCACCAAGTAATGGGCACACCAACTCCAGTATATCACCTCTCGGGTAGGCCAGGGTAGAGGATGGTCCGTGAGATTTCAGTGAGATGGCCAGCCGAGGGTAGCAGAGATGAAGTTGCTCTCTCCAGATCGTTCGTGGCGGTTGCAGCAGGCCATCAGGCTGATTAGGCGCCAGCTGGTGGTGGCAGGGCGAGACGCTAAGAGGCAGTACAGGTGATTTAGGGTGGGAGGTATACGTACTGTGCCTTGCTGTGGCCAGTGCACGCTACAGCTGGTGTTGACTTGCTACAGCTGGTGTTGGATCCCCCTCGAGCGAGTGAGAAATGCTATGCTAGGGTCCGCATTGGCTCCCACTGTCGCATCGTTCTCGCTCACTCCAGGGGTCGGGCCACGTAGTTACGGGCTCCAAAGTCTCATTAATCTGCTTGTTTCGGGTCTTCAGCTCCGGCTTCATGCAAAAGTGCGAGTACAGGATGTCTGCAGTTGATCAACCCAGATGCTCAGATCCCGGCCACTAAATGGGCTATATGGAGCGGAGGGAGACCGCCTCTAATACGCTCGATAGATAAGCTGTATTGCGATGAGACCGTAATGTCCCCCGGTAACGGGAGATCCACTGTTGACCTTACTTGTTGATCTCCCTGACCGACCAGTACCTTTGTAAACAGAGAATTTGATAACAAGCCAAAATAGTACTTGGACAACTGTTGCAGTTATACAGATGGCCTGGAGACGGCCCTTAGAGCCGCGGCCGTCCTTGAGGATGCGGGGCTCCTCCGGGCTTAGGTCTTGGATTGGCCCATAAATCTGCGAGCATATCAAGCTCATTCCGTTCATGAGCATTCATGGAGTTGGTGGGATCACCCAGAATCTATACAGTATGCTAATGCATCTCAATCCACAACCTCTGAGCATATTCTAACGGTTGCTAAAAAGTACCATAAAATGAAGCATTACCTCCCCTTGTTCTCACTTGGTGGTTGTGCGGGCCGGTAACCTCGGCAGATGCAGCGGTGGGTCGGTTTTTCGGAGCTGGCGGCTCCATAGTGCTCCTGGAGGCCGCCTCATCACAACTCAAATACACCAAGGCTATACGCACAGAGTCATTGCGGATATCAACGAGACACAGTGAGCTCGCGCGAGTTTGGCCTGCCAGTTCCGGAGGTCCACTGGAGCACAAACAGCACGAAACGCAAATAGTTGCTGGCTAATGGCGTATCTGGCAAATTCGCGACCGTTGGTGATTGTCCAATCTTCAATCTACAAGATACCGGTATTCAGTTTACACGCTAATTGGCTGAATCTCGCTTGTGCTTAATGAGTTGCCAATGGGGATCCAAGCCCAAGACTCCACTGGCACCACAGCACGGCACAAGACGCGTACCGGCCACCACCAAGTGCTCTACAGTTATGCCTGATGGATGCCTCGTAGTGCCGGTTAGCTGTACCAATGCTCATCCTTTCCACGGTATCAACACATGCACGCGTCAACCTCAAGATGCGTGATCGCTAACTGTAGCAGGTAGGCCCATTCATGCCTTTTAGTAGCGAGTGGGTGGCTGGGGAGCATATGAGGATCTATGGGTCCCAGCCCTTTCTGCTGTGCTCCACGTTCGATAACCCTCTATCAGTGTCTGCAGTGCCACGAGAGGAGTCTCCAAATCTGTATGCCATCAAGCGCCAGACTCACCGGACTCACCTCCTCAGTGTGGAGGCGTCTCCAGTCTCCTGGCGGCGTGACCAGCTCTAATCTCCGGACCAACCTGGGACCTCCAGCCAATGCTGGGTTCTGGCCTGTCGTGCTATAGTGCTATTTGGGAGATATTGAGCTATTAGAGATATTGGGGCTAACGGTTGTGATAATTAAATTGAGTCCAGGAACTCAAGGAATTGAAGGTCGTGGGATCTCGGGCCTCACGGTTGCCGTTCAGCTGCCTCTCCTCGCTCTGCTCATGTCTATACTTTTACTATAAAAGCCCGGGAAATTACCGCCAGGCTAATTCTATAGTTTACAAACCTAAAGCTTGGCCTTGGGAGCCTCTGTAGAGAGAATCTCTGCAAGCTTGATGGCACTCTCTTCAAGCGCCTCGGCAAACTGCTTGGAGCCCTGCTTCTTGGAGCAGATGTTGATGTGCAGGTTGTCGCTGTTGATCATGTACGCCAAGCCAAAGCCTTCGTCAGTGACCTGGGACCATCCGTAGCCATTGAAAAACTCAGAGGAAAGCTGCGAGGTAGAGAGGTACCAGGTACCGCTGTAGCTGTAGGCCGGGTCCTGGTAAATTTTCGGGAGCGGCTCGCCGTCGCGGAGCATCTTCTTGAGACCAAACAAGTGACGGTCGCAGCCTTTACCGACGCTCGCATCCGAGATGTACTTGACCTGGGAGTCCACTGCTTTGCGGAACTTGCTAATGACATCCTCGTTCTTGCTGCTGGGGTTCCAGAAGCTCTCGACAAAGTCCACAGATTCAATGGAAACGCTGCGAGCGGTCTCGGTACGGCCCTGAGCAAACGCACGAGTAGTGGCTGCCTCATAGACGCCGCGCAGCTTGCCATACAAGCGGTAGTAAGCGAGCTGCAAAAGCATCTGGACATAGGCGTCGGGCGAGCACTTGAACTTTTTGATTTGGTTCTTGCCGTACTTGTTAAAAGCCCAGACCTCGACCTCGTGCTTGTTGATCTCGTTCCAGAAATCGCGCTCGGCCTCTTCAATGTGGCCCAAGGTTTTCTCATTGACATCAAACTTGAGCTCGTGCACCTCGGGGGTGTACTCGACTTGGGGGCTCATCTCGAGCTTATTGTTTGTGATTTGGTCACAGACATAGTCATTGAGGCGGCAGGTGTACATACCGTCCATCATGGCGTGCTCGCCCATGAACCCGGCAGTGGCGTTGTCGTTGACAATAAACTGGCACGGCTTGTCGTACCAGCGGTTCTTGCCGTTACCGTGCCAGTACTGGAAGGTGCGGTCAAGGTTGCTCGTGGGGTGAGCGAAATCGAGGCACACAATAAACGCGCTGCGCTCAATTGCGTCCATGGTCTGGCGGTTGGTCACGTTGGACTCGAGCTCAGTGTAAAACGAGGCCCACTTGTCGCGGTTTTCGCTCGTGAGACCCACCACATTGGGAGCGGTTCCCTTGAGATCAGCATCGTTGTAAATGTTGATAAACTGTTTTTCAAACTCGCCAAATGTGAGCTCGCGGCCCTCGGGGGTCAGGTAAGGCACCTTGTAGACGCGGTTGCGGCGCAAAACAATAATGTACTCGTGGCCCTCGGGGCTAAACTCTACGTTTACATCAACATTGGGTTTGGGCACGCGGCAATTGTGAAACATGTAGCGGAAAAGTTCCATATCAATTGGCTTTTTGCGCATGTAATCGGGCTCCAATGTCCTTGTGTCGAGCAATTTCTTGAAGCTGAGGGCTCCCTGAGTGATTGCCGCGGCGCGCTGAGCGGGGGTGAAGCGGTTATCGTCCTTGTACGAGTAGAAATAGCTGACATAGGGCACCACGGGGTCGCGGTAGCCCATATAAGCAGTCTCGAGCCACCATTCAGACAGCCAGTTTTTGCGGCCGGGGGCTGCGGCGTATTCCTGGAGCCGTTTCTGCAAAACCTCGCCTTCGCCGCCAGGACGAATGAACTCCTCGACGGCTTTTGAGGTTTGCGCGTAGCTCTCGGGGGTAACGAGCGCCTTGACGCTGCGCAAGTATTTCTTGCCCGTTTCCTCGAGGGTGGGGACGGGCAAGTGGGGTAACGAGTCCTGGTATCGGTAGGTCAATCCTTTGGAAAGGTCCTCTTTAAAGCCTGCGGCGGTGCTGTTCATGCGAATCATTCTACTGGCAAACCGTGAACCTCTACGAAGCATCCGTGACGAGGGCGGGGACTGCTATGGTATTTATAGTCGAGACGGCGCGGCGCTTAGCTAACCATGGGTTTATCCCCACAACCGTTCCTTGCCCAGGGTACGTCAAATGCCGGCGATCTGGGGCGTACACGCGGCGCATTTACGCAGCACGGCCTTTTCGTGCATTTAACTTGTTCCAAAGCCTCAATTGGTCTCTACTGAGCCCACCTCTGGTGGCGCTGGTTTGGGCGCTGTGAGATTTTGTGGGGTGCATGTTGACGTCATCAAGCGAACAACCGCTGCTAACCGAGCCGTGCCCTATCGCTGCAGATGTAGCTGCTGGGATGACGCTTATTTAGACTATTTAGGTAGCTGGATTAGCTGTTTGCCTAGTGACGCTAGTAGTGCTTGGGCCATCGGCACGGCATTAACCTCGGCGATTGGGTGCATGACGTGCATGCCCGAGCCCCGCATGTGATCAGGTTGGCAGGTGAGTAGCCGGCACTCGAGTTGGAGCTGGAGTTGGCTGGCGACATAATTACGCAGTCTGTTAATTCATTTTCACCTCATTGCCCTTATTGCCCTTATTACTCTCTCACCAGCATACGGACCTCCAGCATCACCACCACCATACCGACCATATGGACCACCACCACCACTATCACCAGTCTAATTAGCATCTCCACCTCACCTCACCTCTTAACCAGCTTATCCAACACCACCTCCCAAATCGCTTACAATCACTAAACGCAAGATGAAATCGAGCAAGGGGGGCGAGAGGACCACCAAGGCGTCACGGCTCTTGCCCCCAGACTATAACCGCGAGGAACTGATTCGGGTCGTTGCGGCACATTTGCACGGCACCCATGCATCCATTGCAAGGGCACTCGAGACGCAAACGGGCGTTGCGGCTGTGGCCCCAGCATTTGCCGATATCCAGCAGTCGATTGCAGCGGGCAACTGGAAGCTGGCGTTTGCCCAGCTCTTTAAACTCGAGTTTACCACCAAGCAGGCTCGCCAGAGGGCTATCGCACTGGTTGCTGAGCAGTGGGTCGCGGATCTCGTTGCTGGGAGTAAACACGTGGACGCCATCAAGACGATCCGCACTAGCGTCTTGCCGTGGACTCCCGAAACCGCCCGCACTCTTTGCTGGGACTTGTTTGAGCCGAGGGGGTGCGAGCGTGTTGAGGTGGTGCAGCAACTGGCCGGGCTCTGCAGCTCCAGCATGTTTGTGGACCCGAAACGCCTCGAGGTGCTGTTTGAGTACGCCAAGGGGTGCGATGCGTGGACACAAACGCCGGTTTTTTCCGGCCAAAACGCGAGTCTCGAGTACCTGGTGCTGCACTGCCTCGAGGCGCTCGGGTTGCGACAACTCGCTCAGCAGTACACCAAGCAGGCGGGCATAGCACTGGCAAACGATGCCCAGGAGCTGAGAACCGCGCTCTCTGCCCAAGACTGGGAGCGGGCGCTGGCCCTCGTTGACAACACTAGCATGTTTGACTGCGAGGCCAAGCAGCAGGCCGCGAAAAAGCTCGTGCTGCAGTACGCGTTCAGCCGTTTGCCGGCAGTGGAGGGGATCAAGCTCGCGCAGCAGCACGCCAGCACCGACCACGAGTTTGTGGGGTCGTTGCTCCTCGACACGAGCGCGATTGACAAGCCAAAGTTTGACCGGCTGCTGGACCAGCACCTCAACTCTGCGCTGCTCGCTTCCGAAACCATAGTCTCGCACTTTTGCACCAGCGCAATCAAGTACCAGGCGCTGGTGGACCCGTACTGGCACTCGGCGGACCTGGGGGTTTCCCTGATTGCGGACCTTAGGGGCGACGCGGGGATGCTGCCTACACTGCAAACGCAGCAGCTGAGGCACGATGGCGAGGTATGGGATCTCGCATTCTCGCCTAATGGCCGCTACCTTGCCTCTGCGACGCGTTCGGGCACAATTTACGTGTGGGGCCAAACCAAGTCCGGGTTTGCGCAGCACTCGCGCTACACCGGCCACAGCCCTGTCTACTGCCTCAGCTGGAGCCCCGATAGCACACGCGTACTGGCCGGGAGCGGGAGCGGCGATGCGCGGCTGGTGGATGTCGCGAGGAAACGCGAGTTGCGGAAAATCCACTGCTTTGATTCCGAGTTTCCAGAAGTCACGGCGGTATGCTGGAGCCCCGACGGCCAGTCGTTTTTCACGGGGTCCTACGACGGCAGGCTCCTCAGGTGGACACTGGACGGCACCAAGTTCACGACCATCAAGACCAATTTGCGGGTTTTGGCCATGAGTTTAGAGGAGAATCAGCTGGTCGTGCTGAGCGCACACTACCGCAACGACTCTGGGTCCCATCATCTGCTCGACATCTTTGATTTGAACAACAATCTCGTCAAGGAGGTCCAGCTCAACGCGTGCCTGAGCTCACTGGCAGTTGCCGGCCATAGCTATGCCGCAAACGTTGTGCCTGAAGGAATATGGCTATGGAGGTGGGACGAGAACGAGGAGCCCCTGGAGGGCCCCAATGTCCACTTTTTGAGCGGACCGCAGCAGGTCGACAACCGCGTCTCGAGCAGTTTTGGTGGCCCATTCAACAAGTATTTGGTGAGCGGCAGTGAGGATTTCACGGTGCGGATTTTCAATTGCGCTACGCAGGAGCTGGTCAAGGAGCTGGCTGGTCATACTGATGTAGTGAATGCGGTGAGGTGGAGCCCGACTGAGGGAGTTATAGCCAGTGCAGGGGATGATCGGTGTGTGGTTATTTGGCGCGAGCGAACGAGCGAAGCGAGTGAGTGAGGAGTGAGTGAGGAGTGAGGAGTGAGGAGTAGGCCATGTGATCCAGGTGTGAGGAGTGAGGAGTGAGTAGTACAGACGCTGCGAGTGAGGAGTGGGGAAACACTCAGCCTTGTCGCTCCACGCTCAGCCATCATCTCATCAAACACGTTCCAGAAGCCCCTATACTCGTCCAGCCAGCACTTCAAAACCTTAGCCCTGCCTCAATTTGATTCAGCAGCCGCTTTGAGTTACCCCTGGAGCGGACTAGATAGCCTGCCAGGTCCATGGCGCCCAACCCACGGGTATCCCTGCCGCCTGAGAGTCTCACAGGCTCTGGCCGCTCCCTAGGCTCTGGCCGGCCCTATACTCCCGCAGATCCATAAACCAACACAAACAGCACGGGCTCGCTGCGGCCAGAGAGCGGCCACCCCACGCGTACCGCTCGTCCTCACTCTGCGTTTAGCTTTTAGCAATAAATATTTATTTACAATTACATGGCTTGGAGACGGCGCTAGGATGCGACGTCGGTGAGCTGAGAGCTGAGTGGGCTGAGACATTGACGTATGGGCGTGTTGGTGGTCAGAGCGTATCGCAGATAACGCTCGAGGGGTTGGGTAAACCCACGCTCTCGGACGGCCACACTGAATAGGCCTGCTCTGGCGCCGAAAAGTCTGCTCCTATCTCTTGGCTGAGCGGCAAACCTGAGGTTAAGGGCGTAGCCGCTTTAAGCTCGGCTGGGATTCCCTTGCTCGCTCGTGGCTTCTCTGCCGCCTAACGACGTACCCGCTTGCTCTCGGCTTACCAGCCAACCTGACGCCTAACGGCGTGCTCGCTCTTGGCTTCTCTGCGCGCTCCCCGACGGCGTTACTGCTTTACCTCACTCGCTTCGCTCGTTCGCTAAAGCAGTCCATTAACCTCCAACCACCGTTTATTCCCCAAAAAAACTCCATCAGGATCATACCTCTTCCTTAACTCCTTCCACTTTCTCAAATCCTCACCGTACCACCCCATGACCTGAGGCGCAACGCCGTTCATGTGGTAACTTGTGGCCTTGCTTTTGCGCTTGCCAATAAAGTTCTTGGCCCAGTGCGGTTTCCCGCCATGAGCCTCGCACACATCCTCAAACTCTGTGTACCATTCGCGAACCTCGGGGTTACAGCCAAACGGACGGTACATTGTGGCATTCAGGTTCAGCGTCAGGTTATCGTAGGTGATATCGGGAGGGTGAGCGTACTCGAGTTGAGGCGAAGGGTCGAGGTACGGGCGGCTAATGTTGCCGTAGATGGGTCCTACATTAGGGACGCCGGCCACCACCGCTCCATGACGCGTAGCCAGCGGCTCAGTGGGCAACGTAGTGTTGGACACGCGGATCTCGATGGGGGCATGCACAAAGTATTTCGCGGTTTCTCCGGCCGCAGAGATCCGTTCATCCAGCTGCATTACGCATTCTTTGCCCCTGGTCAACGGCAACGACCATTCATTCACAAACTGGTGGAAAAGGCAGTCCATGTTGATGGCGCGATCTGAGCGGTCCACGTACTCGATTTTAGCATCAAACTGGTTGCGGAAAAGCCATCTCTCGACCGCAGGCGTCCATGCCGGTCTCAGCACCACTGAGCACCACAGGAAAAACTTGTACACGAGCCGCCCAAAGTAGGTGCCGTAGAACCCTGGCTGGAGGGGCAGCAGCGGCTGCTCGGTACGGTTGGCACGCCACACCACGAGCTGCCGCGAGTACGGGTACCACCAAACGCGGTGAAACTCTGCGCTCGTGAAAAAGTCGGGCCACCATTTGCTCATAAACTCGTCGAAACCAACCACTTGCTGCGTGCATTTAAGGGCAAACGCCGGGACCGTGCGCACTGTGGCTTCCACGATAATGCCAAACTTGCCGAGAGAGAGCAGGGCTGCTCTAAACAGGTCGCGGTTCTCGTCATCCGAGCACGTCACTAGTTGGCCCTGGTAATTGAGCAGCTTGAGCTCCACAATCTGCTCGCTGATGAGCCCGTGGTACGCCGACGACCCGTGAGTTCCAGTAGAAATGGCGCCGGCCACGCTTTGCTGCGAGATCGAGCCCAAATTTTGCAGTGCGAGGCCGAGCTGCGCCAGCACCTCATTGAGCGTCTCGAGGCGGATCCCGGCCTCTACAACCACATCGGTGTACCCCATTCCGGGAACTACCTGCTTGACTTGGGCCAGATGGTCGAGGTTCACCATTACGCTCGTGGTCATGGCCAGGGTGCTCGGGGAATGCGCGCTGCCGACTACAGTGATGGTCTGGCAGTTGCGGCGCGCGTTTTGGACGATAGTTTTGAGATCGTCCAGGGATTTAGGGCGGAAAAATAGCTGCGGTTTGCACGAATAAGTGTGCGCCCATGTGGAGTGGATTGTGGGCATGAAAGGGTTTTATAGGCGAGGAGAGGATGTTGTGTGTATTAGTCATCTATCACATCTTAACTAATTTCACTATATAAATAACCAGTTCATTCCTCCCCGCATGCTCCTACCATGGATTGCTAGTATCGCTAGCGCCAACGCAATGCTTATCCCCCAATTCCTAAATCTGCTGGACCCGCAACTGGACCCCGCGCACTCTAAACCCCTGGTGACCGGCGACTTATTGGCCGAATGTATCACCGCCGAGGCCCTGAGGGCGCGCGCCGAACGGCTCTACGAATGCGCGCAGGCCTCAATTGACGAGCACGGCCACCCCACGCGCGTGATTGGCTCAATGGGTCACCAGAAAACCCTCGAGTACATTTACGATACGCTCGGCGAGTTTGAGGACTATTTTGATGTTTCCACCGAGGCACTGACCACAATTACTGGCCACGTGAGCTCGTACGAGGTCCGCGACGCGCACGGCACCAACATCACCGCGAAACCGTTCAGCCTGACGCCGGCCACCAACGGCACAGTGCGGGCTCCGCTTTTCATTGCCGCGAATTATGGGTGCAGATCGAGCGATTATAAAGGAGCCAAGGGTAAAATCGCTCTTGTGAAACGCGGCGAGTGCCCGTTTGGCACAAAGGCCGAGTTTGCCGGGATGATGGATGCCGCTGCGGTGCTCTTGTACGACCCTAAAGGTGGGGAGGAGCCCATTTCCGGCGACTTGGGGCTGCCGATGGGCCACCAGGTGGCCACCCTGGGCGTCCTCAGGAGCTGGGCCGAGCGCCAGGAGGAGACAACAGAAGTTTCCGTCAATGTGGACGCGCAAGTGTACACTCTCGACAGCGTCAACGTGATTGCCGAAACCAAGGAGGGCGACCACGATAACGTCGTGATGCTTGGATCGCATTCCGATAGCGTTTTCGACGGTCCCGGGATGAACGATAACGGCAGCGGCCTCAACACGCTGCTCGAGGTGGCCAAACAGCTCACCAAGTTCAAGGTCAAGAACGCCGTGCGGCTGGCATGGTGGACGGCCGAGGAGGAAGGTCTGATTGGATCGCTGCACTATACGCGCAACCTCCCGTTCAAGGAGAACGCCAAGATCCGGTTGTTTATGGACTATGACATGATGGCGTCGCCGAATTACGCCTACAAGATTTACGACTCTAATGACAAGGAGAACCCTGAGGGCTCTGGCCATATCCGCGACATGTACATTGATTTCTACGAGAACCGCGGCCTCAACTACTCGCTGCAGCCGTTTGATGGCCGGTCCGACTATGTGGGGTTCTTGGATATTGGAATTCCTGCTGGCGGGTTTGATGCTGGTGTTGAAGAGATCAAGACCCGCAAGGAGCAGGAAATGTTTGGCGGTGAGGCCGGTGTGGCGTTTGACAAGTGTTATCACCAGCTCTGTGATGATTTGGATAATGTTAATTATGAGGCCTGGGAGGTGAATGCGCAGCTGGTGGCGTATTCCGCGGGTATCTATGCAAACTCGCTGGACGGGTTCCCGAAAAGAAGCCAAGGGGGCCCGCGGGCGAGTAGTTTGGGGTGGAGAAGGAGTAAGGCCGCCACTTCCTAATGCCGTTAGGCGTTAGACATTGGGTGATGGTGGCCCTGGTAGTTATCGCTGGGCACTGGAAACTATTGCTGGGTCCTGGGAATAGGTGCGGTCTGTCGGAATCTGGATCCCGGCTGGCTGCCTAGACGTCCTGTGTCCGCCCAACAGCTACTAGCTATCTGGCCACTCATTCACACTCGGTACCAGTACACGTAAATAATTTTAATGCATTCTAGCACAACGGTGGAACTGCGCGTGAGCGAGTGCTCTAGTGACAAGGCGAGGAACTATACAGGATGGTGATCTCGGACGTCTAGCCTACACCCGCTCCACCTGAACCCCTGAAGCTTGGATTCCATGTGATTCGAGTGTGCCCTCTCAGCGGGGTGCCTTGAGCTATAATCGCATCCCAGTATCAGTACGAACGCAGGCTTGGAGAAAAAGCAGCATCATTGCGTCTATACCATACGGTTGAGAGGGAATGTGTGGCTCTTGGTGGTCAGCTGGGCTGTCCTGGGCTGATCTGGATAGCTCTTATGGGTTCCAGTTTAAGCTTGGGTTGCTCAAAGCGTAGGCTACGTACTCTTGAGCTAGACTCGCACTAACTCAACAGCGCTCGCTCTGGTGAGCTGCCCATTGCCTCCTTTCAGAGCTTCCGCGGCTACCAATCCATGCTCTTAAATCTCCTAATTGTCAGGCATAACGCTGTATAAACCTGGGTGCCAGTACTGCTGAGCTTGTGGTAGGAACGTCGTGGGCCACAGACGCGAACTCCAGCAGTTTACGGGTACAGCCGCCCACACCACCGGCATTCTGCCTTCCAGGAGCACAGCTATCAGCTCCGGTGACGCCAGTAAGGTTCCTCTTCTAGCTTAAGCTTGGCGGTGATGCAGACTTGGTGACCATGAAACACGTGCTGGCGATGGATACGGATGAGCATATACGCAAGGTGACACCGCACTTTCGGTTTGCGAGCTACCTCTTGAATGTGGAGCCTCAAGTCGTGCCAAAGGCTGGACCTTATCTGAAGGCTAGCTCGTGTACAGGCTGATCCTTCCCGGCAGCTTTTTTCGGTGATTAGTGTCCATACTGTCTATATCCTTCTAATAGTGCCATAGGGTCTCAGTTTGAGGACAGGCATGAGCGCCAAGAGTTATGGAGGTACGCGATGGGGTACTTGGTAGGGACGCGATAGGGCACTTTGGTATAAGCTCCTCCTGAGTATGAGCCTGTTACCTACTAAAATGCCAATGGCTTGCCATTACCTGAGAGCCGGCTAGGGGTAGACCTGGGTAGCAGCTGCTTGGCAAGTACTGGTGAAAGCCAGGGAGCCAGGGAGACAGGGAGACAGGGAGCCAGGGAGCCAGGGAGCCAGGAAAATGACTAAATTCGGCAATGTTTCGACCTCGATTTAGCTACTTGTAGATGTTAGGCTGGTAGGATGTGGAGTCACCTCCGCTGTCACCTCCACTAGCACTGCCCAACTGCCCGAACAGGACCCAGCCTACCGAGCCCCTCGTACTGCTCAATAATTCTATATAGTCAAACCAGCTAACCACCTAACCCAACCACTGAACACCGCCAACCCTCAACCTAATGGCGCTACCAACCGATTTACTGACCCCTGCCCGCCACCCATCTCTCCCTCTGCCTCTGCCTTTATGCACCTAAATTCATTAAATTGGGCGCTTGAAAAGATACAAAACGATGCAGATGAGGTGGATGATGTAGATGTAACGATGGAGGAGGAGGAGCCGGAGGGGCCGGAGGAGGGGAGGCCAGAGGACCCAGAACCCAACGAGCCAGAGCCCAAAGAGCCGGACCAACCCACCTCACCCCATAAGATCCCCGTGATCCAGAAATCAGTGGTGGCCTCGCCGCCCTCACCCTCTTCCTCCCTGGCACCCGCTCCCATTTGGCCCTCAAAACTGGGCGCGTCTACCGCCAACTTCTCGGTGGACATGCCGTTTCCGCTTCCCTGGCACCAGAACCTCGCATACACAATCAGCACTTTTATTTATTTGGCGTTCAATTTCGCGGTTGTCACTACCGGCGCGTGGATCCTCCAGCTGCTCATCAAGGACATCAAGTCGCGCATCCACCTCGAAGCGGCCGAGATCTTGGCGGCGTCCAACCGGTGCGCGCGCGAGTACTTGGCCAACGAGTGCGCGGGCCCTCACCGTCGGCCCGCACTGGCCGAGTATTGCCATGAACTCGAGCGGTGCATGGACAAGGACCCGAGCGTTTCGGTTTTCCGCGTTAATGCCGTGGCAAGAGCACTGGCCGAGGCGCTAAACGCGTTTTTCGATCCGCTTAGTGCAAAGGCGGTGGTGCTGCTGAGTTATATGGTGGGAGGAATTATTTATTTGACGAATTTTGCATTTGGGTTTGTACGGGCACGTAGTTTGGAGAGGGTGCAGTTGAGGTACCAACAATAAGCCGCGTGAGATGACCGCTAGGTGCCATTAGGCGCGTGAGATGACCGCCATCAGCCGCGTGAGATGACCGCCAGGTGCCATTAGCCGCGTAAGGTGGCTGCGAGCGGACAATTGAGGTCACTAGCCGCATCAGCCGCCATGAGCCCTTCTCTCATTAGCCACCATCGCCGCCTGCCAGCCGCTGGTACGCCCACTGCCAGATGCAAATCGCACTAATTAGCTAAAATATATACACTGATATTTACAGATAAAAGTCAGCGAGGTGAGGAGCCCGGTGGCAGGGCACAGGGCACAGGGGTGAGGTAGAGCGGGTAGAGGAAATGGCGGAAGAGCGGGTATGAGGCTGAGAGCACTCATCAGGGCTAGTGATTGCTGAGGCAAGTGGCAGGATCCGCTATGGGGCACGCTACGGGGCCCGCTGAGGACCCACACGGCCACAGGAGGCCAATTGAGCCAGTTGAGCCAGTTGGCCAGTTGGCCAGTTGGCCAGTTGAGCCAGTTGAGCCAGTTGGCCAGTTGGCCAGTTGAGCCAGTTGGAGGCCCAAATATGAACATATCCACACGGATCCACCTGAGCCCCCATGGACCTACTAGGACCCACATAGAGCCACCTGACTCATGGACTACCTAGGACCCACCTGACTCATGAACCTACAGGACCCCAGAAACCGCTCCTGTCATCACCACTGCCACTGACTGACCTACTCTCCTTTTACCTCATCTGCCCCTCCCTATCTGCCGCTCACCTCCCTGTTTCCCTACTTTCTCAAACCAACTCGTTGCCAGTTAACAACATTGAAAACATTCTCCAAAAACTCCCGCTTGCCATCAACACCGTAATCATGGAGATACGAGTGTTGCCATAAACTGATGCTCAGCAACGGCTTGAACACCGTCCCCGCCAAGTCGCCCGGGTTGCTGCTCGCGTACGTGGCGTTGGGTGCCGAGTAGGGCGAGCCGCTGTTGTAGCAATTGAGGACCTTGAGGCTGGTGTTGAGGACAATCAGCCACACAAACCCGTTGCCAAACATGCTGGACCCACGGCTCAGCAGCAGCTCCTTAAAGGGCACCACTCCGTCGAAATCCGAGGAAATGTAATCGGCCAAAGTCTGTTTTTCCGGCGTTTCTTGCATTTGTTCGGGAGTCTCGGCAATATTGGCCGGCCCATTGGTGCTCAGGCTCTGGAAAAAAAACTCATTGGCATAAGCGAGCGAGGCCCAGTGAGCGATCTTGGCTGCCACGGGATCGGTCTTTGCTTCGAGCAGCGAGGCCTGCAGGACGTCTACGGGGGTCTCAAACCCGGTCCCGGTGTAGTTTTCCCGCATTTTGAGCAGCTCGTTGAGGTTATCCAGGGCGTACTGCTGGTACTGGTACCAGGCAATATCGAGACCTTTGGCAGAGTAGAGGCCGGGGATCCCTTCTGATTTGTTGAAATCAAGTTGGGGAAGTGTATGGATCCGCTTGCCTCGAGTCAACTGGCTGATACTTTTCCTAAACATAGTGAAAAATGACGTAATCTTTCAGCATGCTTAGGAGCCTCTTTCAGTATGCGAAAAGTCGCAGGGAAAACATATTTCTCATGTTCTTGGTGGGCTCTGTTGCATCCGAGCTCATGTGGATTATCCGGATCCGCAACGAGCGGGACGTCATTGCTACCGATACCCAAACCCAGCTCAAAGTGATGGACAGAGTGATTAGCCGGCTCCAACGGGGCGAGAAATTCGATATTGATGAGGAATTGATGAAGAGCAAGGCCGATATGGACGATATGGACGATATCCTGGAGTCCATAAAGGAGCTTGACCAAAAGTGGCGGTTGGAGACACAGAAGGAGGCAGAGCGGCCTGAGGGGCAGCAGGAGGCTAGCTCGGCCAGTAAACACCCTGGGTTGCAAGCTAGCGTTTCCTCCCTCCGCGCACCCGCACCCACAACCAACAAGTTCCTCTAATAAATACTATAGCATACCAACACCAGCAACTGCACTACTCAGCAACCGTATTGCCGCACTAATAACCTCATGCTCGCTAAAAAGCTTGAGGTTTGCTACATAATCTTGCAAAAGCTGCGCATAGTGCGGCCGCTTATCGGGGTCCCCGACGATCTGCATGAGCGCGGCAAACACTCCAATCAGGGCGAGATTGTGGGCCGCATTAAATGTGTAGAGGTTCTGCACGTGCTGCGATTTCATGCTCATGACCAGATCGATCGCCGCAATCAGCCGCGACTCGGCAGCCGACTTGCATATCTCCACTAGTTGTGGGTCGCTAGCGGTTGTGTCGTGCATTTTGGTGATAATGTACCGGTGGAGCGTGATTTCGGCGGAAATGTATGCGAGCTGCTGGGAGAACCCTGCTAGTTGGGCGGGGGGGCCAGCGGGTGCGGTGGCAGGTGTGGGTGCAGCGGCAGTGGGTCCCCCAGTAGCAGTGGCAGATGTGGGCCCCCCAGTTCCAGCCCCTCCCCCCAACTGGTGAACCAAATCCTGATGAAATTTCCGTAAACTCATTTGAATCGGCTTTATATTCGCCAGGACCTGCTCCAGAGTGGCCGCGGCGGGTCCCTTGAAAATGAGCTCGTGGATATCGTTTATAATGGCACTCAGCTTGCACTGCGCCATGTACAGGGCCACCAACGGCGACTGCATACCATCAAGCTCAAACAAATCATCGGCCAATGGCGTCAGCTGCCAGTTGCTCGAGTCAATCTGCGACGGCAGCGACTCCTGGAGGCAGACCCACTTGTTTTGGCCAAACACGGCCCACGCGAGTCGGATGCGCAAGACGCGTTCCCATTTAGGTAATTTCCAGCTGAGGCAGTTTGTGTTTAGGCTCAGTCTGTACCCCAAGTTTGTGATGACGCTCGAGATGGCCATGGTCTGGCTATTTGAGTTTGCGCACTGCAGCAGCAGCAAACCCGACTGGATCAGCGACACGTTGGGCCGGCCCGAGGCCGCGAAAAACGAGCTCACGGCCAGCTGGTACAGGCGATCGTGCAGGTGCCCCGGCCGCGCAGTCGTGCATAGATCGTTGCTGTGATACCACCACTTGAGACCGAGGCAGTAGACGGCCCCCAGCAGCGAAGGAGTCAGTTCGCGGTAGTTTCGCTGGTATTTCTCGATGAAAACTTTTTCGTGCAGAATCGGGTTCACCGGCTGGCAATACTGGAAATAGCAGTTTACCAGTGCCCACCCGTACGGCGACACTGCACGCTCGATCTCTTCGCTCTCGAGAACCCACTCGGACTCGCCCGCATCGCTGCGCACAATAAACAGCGTTTGCGGCGAGACCCGTCTCAAACTGAGGTTGGGGCTCAGCTGCGCTTGGTTGTTTTTATCGAGCTGCACGGTGTTGAGCACTGTTTTGTCAAAAAGCGTCGAATCGGCAACAGTAAACGACGATCGCGGGTGCTGCAGCGATAACGTTCGTTTAAGCAGGCTCTTGCTTGGGAGCTGCGAGTAGTCGAGTTCGAGTCCTCGCTGGTTACCCTTTGGTTGCAACGGTTTCTGCTGGTTGGATTTCTTGCAGGTGCCGATAAAGGTGCACTCGACATCTTCCATTTTACACCTGAAACATTTATCTGAATTCTCTAAAATGTAGCACGCGGTTTTGCGTTTACGGCACTCGTCGCATGCCCTTACTTTGAGATCAGTTGACCGGGCACCGTGGATAGGAGCTGCGCCAGAACCAGAACCAGAGCCAGAAACTGACCCAGGTGCCGATCCAGAAGCCGATCCAGGAGCCGATCCAGAAGCCAAAGGCATTGTTAACGGCGAATCATAGTCGCTATATCCAGTATCGATGAATTGGTTTTGACCATCACCGGTCATGACCATCTCCCAAGAGTCACACTGGTATTTGAGAGGCGTGCCCTAACCCATGAAATTTTGCGACACGGACGTCGCCGCACGGCAAGTGCCGAACGTGCAATCAGTTTGTGAGTATAGAGTGCGTGTGTGCAGTTGCTGGTCACAATTGCTGCAATTGCTTGGCCTTTGCGCTTGGCCGTTGGCGCTTGGCCTTTGCGCTTGGTTCTGGTTCTGATCCGGTTGGGGTTTCAGATAAGACCCACTGATACGACAAATTGACAAGTCGACGAATCGCCAATCGTACACATTTACCTGTATAAATTTACATATCATACTGCAAGTTATCTAGAAAATAGCCGCACTTAGGCATCAAACGGCAACAAGTAATTCTCTGCTACTTGACGCGCTCTAGCGTTCAAAAACAGCTTGATCTCGGAGATTTCCTTATCGACTTCCTGCATAAACTCGATAATAAAGTCCACGAGCTTGTGCTTGAGCATTGTGGTTGTGTGCGTGTAGGTGATGAGGAAACTGATATCGTAACCTTCGACGGGAACTCGACGCAAGATGAAAAAGTTCTCGGCACGCCGGGTCAGGAACCGCGTAAACTGGCGCACCAGAATGTGCTCAATCTCGTCTGCCTGCTTGATGGCGATCGACATACGGCACGAGTTGATGCTTGACTCAATGAGGACCCGCTCGTTCTCGTTACGGGCGATATGCATCTTGTTGAGCATTGCCATTGGGTTGTTACCGGCCTCGACCTCTGGGTAACTCTGGCGCTCGACGATCTCGCTGCCAAAAGTATCGAGGCAGAGCGATGCGTTGAGACTGCTGCGGACAGCGTTCAAGTACGGGCGAAGCGATTGTGACTAGTTAGTGGAGTTCCCGGACCAGAGGTACCGATGGTACCAGAGGTTTCGGAACGCATTCTAGGAACTGGAACTCCCAGAACGGTTCCTGGTTTCGCAACTTACCATGCCTGTGCTTACGTGTAACGGAGCGAGCACCAGCTAGTCAGCCTTCAAGGTCTGTGGGTCGGGTCGGAGGGTCGTAAACGTTGGATGAGGTTAATGAAAACCACTGACCGGTTATTGCTAGGCTGCAGTCACAATGATCGTAGTTGGCCAGCCACGTTCCCAAAAGGGTGAAAGGCCGCACTCGGTAATATACCAAATATATGAGCAATCAACCGTAGATCAGACATCTGTATTTTCATATTCTAAATCAACTAATGACCACATTGATCCTCTATGAACGGGGACTGAGTCCAGTGACTACTCTTGTACTAAGAACTCTAGCACTGTCTCAACACGTAGAGGGTCTGCAGATTTATAGTGACTAGCACTAGCGACTAGCGAGTAGCGCTGGCAAGGAGCCAAAGCGCATGATCTCAGGAACTGGAGAATGTGGGTCCGGCTACTGCCAATAGGCAACCGCGTATCCAGGCTATAGGTAGGCTAAACTAGGTATACCCAATGATTATAGGTAGTTTTGCTTGAACGGGAGCCAGCGGGTACGAGGGTACTGTCCTCGGGTGCCAAGTGGGTAGGCCACCTGGCTCCCTACCCACTTGGGCATATGCCAGGTTGCTGGCTACGTCAAGGTAAACGCCTCAAGGTCTACACAGTACTGGCCATCCGGGGAGGTCTGCGAGGAGCGTCAAAGCTGCTGGACGCAACGCTGCTGGACAGGCAGCCACCCCCAGGCTTGGCAGTAGGTTCACTAGTCACTAAGACGCGTCCTGATGCCTCACTTGCGGCACGAGCCTCGGATCAACATAAGAGGAGCGTCACCTTCAGGCCACCCACCTCCAGGCGCCCCAAGCTACTATAACTGTACACTAAATATCTAAACTTCACCTACTGTCTACCCTGGACACGGGCAATCATCTGGGCGTGCTGCTGCTGCAAAAGCTGGGCCAAGGGGTTGCGGGAAACGAGACGGAATGCGCCGCCATGGCCGCCAATAACGATAGGCCCGCTCCCGTCGCCGCAGTTTCCGGAAGAGCAGTCGCT
Organism: Wickerhamiella cacticola; assembly: GCA_030564425.1. Lineage (NCBI taxonomy): Eukaryota > Fungi > Ascomycota > Dipodascomycetes > Dipodascales > Trichomonascaceae > Wickerhamiella > Wickerhamiella cacticola. The sequence continues at coordinate 466,184 of JAJLUX010000005.1, read as the reverse complement.
GCCAGAGCCACCAGAGCTGCCACCAGAGCTGCCACACCCGCTATCACCTCCACAGCTACATCCACCGCCACAGCCTCCACCGCACGCAAAACAAAAGTTCACGGGCATGAATTTGCCGCTAGGGGTTTGGCCAGAGGTTACGGCGTGGGCCTGAGATTGGGGGCCAGCAGCAGCGAGTGCAATAGCAGGAACAAGGAAAGCGAGCTTCATTGGGGTCAGAGCAGCTGAGCTGTGTTTATATATTGATGGTGTTTGATGTGTATGGAACTATCAACTCGAAACAATTAAGGTTAGGCTGAGCGATTGAGTTGGGGGAGGAGGGGGAAGGGTGGGTGGTGCGTGGTGCGTGGTGCTTTGAAGGTATTAAAGGTTATCGAATTCAGCTTCAGGTTTGGGTTCCGTTTCAGAGGTGACGGAGCCTCACCTGGCATCACGGAGCCAGACCATTAGCGGGTCCCTTGGCGGTCCTTGGCGGTCCTTGGCGGGTCCCGCGTGGGGCCTAACGCCGGGCTCAACATCGTCAGGCTTGTGGCGTCCCCTGTGTGGTGCCTCATGGTTCATTTCACAAGTCTGCCTCTCGATTTGCTTGTGTACTCTAATACATCCGCAGGATCGTGTTTGCCAGCCACTGGGCGAATGAAGTCGTTAGCGGGATCCAGGTGAGTGCTGAGTCCATTTGGCTGCAAGTGGGTGCGCTCGACTCTGGTGTTGAGTGCTGGTCGTCGAGTGCTGGTCTTGAACACCTCGTGGGGCCACCTACGGCCAGTACCGTGTGGGGCTTCTGGCGGTGGCCTCACGCGGCCAACAGGTGGACCCCACGCGGCTACTGGCATTCATCTCACGCGGCTAATGCGCGAATTATGTACATATTTACACTTAAAAGCCCATGCCGCCCATGCCAGGCATGCCGCCCATACCTCCAGCAGGAGCAGGGGCCGCAGCAGGCTGAGGAGCATCGACAATGGCGCACTCAGTGGTGGCCAACAAGCTGGCAACACCGCTGGCGTCGACCAAACCGGTACGGACAACCTTGAAGGGGTCAATCACACCGCGAGCAATCATATCGGTGTACTCGCCAGTAGCGGCGTCGTAACCCATGTTAAAGTCCTTGGCGTACTCGTCAATGAGCTTGCCAACAACGACGCTGCCTTCACCACCGGCATTCTCAACAATGGTCTTGGCAGGGCCGCGGATAGCGTTCTGGATGATTTGGACACCGAGGCGCTGGTCAAAGTTGCCGGTCTTGACCTCATCGAGCTGAGTGGAGGCCTTGACGAGGGCGGTACCGCCACCAGGCAAGACACCGTCCTCCACAGCGGCACGGGTAGCGTTGAGAGCATCGACAAAGCGGTCCTTTTTCTCGCCAACCTCAACCTCAGAGGCGCCACCGACGCGGATAACAGCAACACCGCCGCTCAGCTTGGCCAGACGCTCCTGGAGCTTCTCCTTTTCGTACTCAGAGGTGCTGGGGTCGTTGATGTAGCCGCGGATCTGCTCGCAGCGCTGAGCAACACTGTCGCGGCTGCCCTGGCCGTTGAGGACGATGGTGTCGTCCTTTGTGATGGTGATGCTGCCGCAGTTGCCGAAAAGATCGGGGGTCGCGTTCTCGGGCTTGATATCGAGCTCCTCGGTGAAAACGGTGCCTCCAGTCAAAATGGCGATATCGCCCAAAGTGTTTTTGCGGTTGTCGCCGAATCCGGGAGCCTTGACGCAGCACACCTGGACCTGGCCACGGAGCTTGTTGAGAATACAAGCAGCAAGGGCCTCGCCGTCAACGTCCTCGGCAATAATCACGAGGGGGCGGCGGGTCTTGTTGGAGATCTCGAGAGCGGGCAAAATGTCGTTGATTTGCGAGATTTTCTTTTCGCTGAGCATCACGAGCGGGTTCTCAAACTCGCACTTGGCGCTCTTGCTGTCGGTGATAAAGTAGGGGCTAATGTAACCGCGGTCAAAACGCATTCCCTCGGTAACATCGAGCTCGTCCTCCAAAGTTTTACCCTCTTTGACGGTGATGACGCCCTCCTTGCCGACCTTCTCCATGGCAGAAGCAATCAAGCGGCCAATGTGCTGGTCGCCGTTGGCGGAAATCGTGGCGACCTGGGCAATCTCCTCGCTGGTGGTGATTTCCTTCTTTTGGCTGCGGAGGTACTCGACGACCCGCTCAACGGCGGCCTGAGTACCGCGGCGCAGGTCCTGGGGGTTGCAGCCGGCAGCGACGTTCTTGACCGACTCGGTGAAAATGTGGCGGCCCAGCACAGTGGCAGAGGTGGTACCGTCGCCGGCGGTCTCGTTGGTCTTGCTGGCGACGTCCTGGAGGAGCTTGGCGCCCAAGTTCTCAAACTTGTCCTCGAGGCTGATGCTCTTGGCCACAGTTACACCGTCCTTGGTGATCTTGGGGCTGCCAAACGCCTGCTCAATGAGGACGTTGCGGCCTTTGGGACCGAGCGTCACGCTGACGGCTTTGGCCAGGGTATCGACACCCTTGAGCAGAGCGGCACGGCCCTCAACGCCGAATTTGAGTTCCTTGTACGAGAGATGACGCACGTTCTTGACACTGCGCAACATGAAGGTTGACGAGTGTGGGGTCCCAGGGGTTTATATGGGGTGTGGAATTTTCTAGCACTTAGTAATAGGCGCGCGCGGAGTCAATCAAAGTGGGCGCGATCCCCGCGGTTTAGCCCTACGGACGGCGCATATAGTGTAAAAATTGTAAATATAATATTTACCCCGGGCTACTCGTGGGCAATGGAGTTTGGCACCGCTGGCGCAATATGCACTACCGTTAATTGACATGATGAGTAATTTGGCAGCCGCCGCCTCCCTGCCTCCCTGGCATCCCAGTCATCCACCCAGCTAAATAGCTAGTCTGTATTTATCTTACGCTAGTTACCAGTAGTTACATCGGCAAAACCCTCGCCCCTAACTTGCCGTCCACCTGCAACTCCAACTCTACTACCTCCCCTCCACGTTTCGCAACCACCCGCAACGGCTTTCTGCTCAATTGACTAGCCATTGCCCTGAGACCATTATTGTTTGTAGCATCCACGCCCCCAAACTTGATAATCTCGTCTCCAACCTGCAACCCACTGGGCACATCCACCTGGGCGACATAGCAAAACGGTTGGAGCTCCTGCGGTTCCTCACTCTGCTGCTCGTTGAGGAGATTCGGCAGCTCTTGGCGAATTTTTTCCATAATTTCCTTGATATCATTTTGTAAAACGTAAACTCGGTTTCTCTGCGACCGGATCAGCGGGATATCCACATCGTCTCGGGGGTACCCATCAAAGGTGGTTAGCGTCCGGTTCATGCCGACATTTTGCTCGTCAAGGGACGCCAGGAGGCCGTCGAGTTCTTTGACCATTTCATCTTTTTGGGAAATGAGGTTGAGGACTGATTCGCGGGACATCTCTAGCACTCTAGCACCCAGGCTGACTATAGGCCTCTCTAGCACTCCAGGCTGACTACAGGCACCTCTACTCAGGCTGACTATAGGCACCTCTACTCAGGCTGACTAGGCACCTCTAGCACCCAGGCTGGCACTCTTGAGTCGGCTTGCCTTACTCCACGAGTCTCAGCTCCAGCCAACCATAGCCTCTGCCTATCAGTAGCCCATATAGCCATAGCTGCCTATCAGCTACCTCGCTCAATCTCTCATTCACTCGTACATCCGCCCCACGAACAACCTACCCCAGAATTAGTCACAGCAGAATATATAAACTAGTCACCAACTGCCCCCTCCCCATGAAAGCAATCCTTATCCTGGAACACGGCTACCACTACCTCAAAGACGAATGGGACACCCTCGCAGAATCAAAGGGGTACAAACTCGTTCACTGCACTGCCACAAACCATCAGGAATTTCTCGAGTATTTCAAAAACAACGAGATTGAAATCATCGTCAACACTTGGCCTGGAGCACGGCAAATCGGTGGGTACACCAATGACCTTATCTCGCAAATCAAGGTAAAGGCATTGATCCACCAGGGAGCCGGGTACGACGTGATTGGAGATATCAGGGCATGGGCTGCCACCGGTGCCCAGGTCGCTAATGCACCTACCCATGTAGCACCCTCAACCGCCGATACCGCTGTTTTCCTCACTTTTGCCGCGATCCGTCGGTTCAACCGGCTCCAATCCAGTCTTCGCCGGGGGGAATGGCTCGGTACCCTGCCGGTAGAGGTGTGCCATGACCCCGAGGGGTGCGTCGTCTCTATTGTCGGCATGGGCAATATCGGCCGCAAGATCAAGGATAGATTGTTGCCGTTTGGTTTCAGGAAAATTCAATACTATAACCGGTCGCGGCGGGACCCAGACGCTGAGCAGGGTGCCGAGTACGTGGACCTCGACACGGTATGGGCTACAAGCGACGTCATCATCTTCAGCTGCCCCTTGAACGCGAGCACTCGGCATACCCTCAACGCCCAAACCATCGCCAAATGTAAACGCGGAGTCAATATCGTCAACATCAGCCGTGGTGCAGTTGTGGATGAGCAGGCGCTGGTGGATGGCCTCAAATCGGGGCAAATCGGGTCGGCAGGGCTCGACGTTTTCGAGTTTGAGCCTAAAGTGCACCCCGACTTGATTGATAACGAGGACGTTTTTCTGCTGCCGCATGCAGCTACTCATGCACTCGAGACGCGCATCAATGTCGAGCGGCAGTTGATTGAGAATGTAAAGAGTGTTATAGAGACGGGCAATGTCATTACATTGGTTCCGGAGATGCGGTAGGTGACTATGGCTGTGGGGAGAGCTGGCTGTGGGGAGAGCTGAACCATGGGTGTCGTGAGTGCGTAAATGGAGCCGCGTATCCATTTCTTATCGGGATCCTGGATATAGGCCATTAGTGCTCGCTAAGTCACGTGAAAATGCGGGTCGATATAAATATGTAACATCACTGTAACATCACATGCAAAAAAAAAGTTGCACATATGTAACACATCACAATGCAACAGCCGCATACCCACATGCGGGTGCCACACCTTCCCCCGTTTCCCATTCCCCCCTGCCGCACCAACCCCTTACCCGATTATTTCATCCCCATTAATTTAATTAATTGCCCTTGCCGTTCCGACCCCCGTTACTAATGGCAGTATCTGATGAGGAGTTTAATAAAGCAATAGATACTTGGGCCGTGACTGGATCAATACCTGATTGTATTAAACAAGATACCGATAGTGTTTTCAAATTGATTGACTCGATCCCTCAATTCGTCCAACCGCTCACCAAAAAACGATTTTTCAATATTGCCGAGTACCTGGTGGACTCTATTTATAAACGCAATGATTTCATTGATATTCTAGTGTCTCGTACCTCTAGCAATGTGCACGATACCCGGCTGATGGCCCTATGGCTTTGCTGCTTCCTGGTCCCCTGGTCCTCTGCCCTTGCATTGGAGCTGCAATCTAATAAATCAATCGCCGTTGTAGTGAAAAACAAAGGTGCACACCCACGAATCTATGAATGCATGGATTTGGGCCCTCAATTGGGCGGTAAAGTGGCTGTCCTCGTCTATGCTCAGGGTTGGGAAGAATACATTGCCCTTTTGCGGTCCACCCATACCGATGTGGCACGATTTACAGCTGCTGCTTTATGGTGCGAAACTCGCAGCAGTGGCCCCGATAAGGTGGCTCTCCAAGTCAAGATGGGGATGCACGAGCACGCGTACAAGGTGCTTGACCGCAACCTGCAATTCCTGCCGTTTGTAGTTTTGTGGATAGCAGCGCTCACTCATCAGGCCCAGAAACCGCTGCTGAGCTGGGAGAAACTCAAGGGTCTCCTGCGTAAAGCGTTGCAAGGGTTCAACAGTGCCGACCAACGCGTCGCCAACAGCACCTTTGAGTGCATTTGCGAGCTGGTAGGAGACAATCCATACACGCACAAGAAAAACATGTGCGATAAGATGGTCGATCTGGGGTTCCACCACAAGATGATCCCGTACCTCAAGCAGCCCGAGTACCAGCTGCCGGCCACCAGGATAATCTCGCTCATGTCCAAGACACGGCCGGAAGAGCTGCTTTATTCGGGTGCTCTAGAGTATTTATTGCCATTGTCCTCCAGCGGGGATCATAAGGTGCGGGAGTATGCCAGTACTGCCAAGGTGAATCTGCAGAGGGTCAACAAGTAGCCCGGCAGCTTGGCCGGCATCAAGAACCGGAATCAAGGCTAGAACATTAAAATAACAATAGACTAGACATCCGTAGATGATATTTAAGCGGGTAAGGAGGCAGGTAAGTCGGCAGTCAGGAAGTCTCAGTCTGAAAGTCCCAGTCTGGAAGTCGGCAATTGGCACGGGCAATCTTCATAGGCAAGCTAATAACATTCTATAGATGTTCAGCACCATGAGAGCCCAAATAGCCTGGTCATGTGCTCTAGTTACTCTATAGACCTGCAGCGGATGTAATACTCGCTGGAGCCATCGCTAGCCGTTCACCCACACGCTAATTACGCTAATTACTGCGCACGCTAAATACTCGTATTTCCTAACCTGCATGTCCCACCGTACCCACTGACCCACATGCGCTTGATCACATGACCGCACCCGCATACTCCCAAGATCAAACATAAACATAAACAAACCATCAACCCAGAGCAAAATGAGTTGGATGGAAAACGAAATAACGTTTGCCAATTCGTTGTTATTCGATCACAGCATCAAATGTGCAGATTTCATCAAGGACATTTTCGACGATTTGGCAGCTCAGCTACCGCTCGAGCTCGAAATTTCACCAGAAGAACCCGTTTCAATGCCCAAACCGATCTTGCCTCCAATTTTCCACGCAAAAGTCTCGGTCCCGCAGCTTTCGCCCCAGCACCAGAAACGGCCATTTAACTTCACTCCTTCACCCACGAGATCGTCTCCTGATCGCAAAAAGTTGATGCTGAATCGGCCAGTAGCTGCTCCGTCTTTCAAGGCTTTACGAGAACCTTTGCGGGAGGTTAGCGACAATGGTACTCCTCGTCTCAAGAGGGGGTCACCGAGGGTATCACAGTCACCCCAGAGATCACCTCAGAGATCACCCCAGAGATCACAGAGGCCCCAGAGGGAGCAGCCGTCGCTCCAGAGATCTCAGCCTCAGCTGTCCCCTCAGAAAACACGCTCTCAGTTGTCTCCTCAGAGGCAGTCTCCTCAGAGGCAGCTCCCATCTCAAGCGTCCCCCCAACGCTCCCACCAGTCCCCAAACATCACTGCAGACTCTAGCAAACCGGTGAGCCGACTACTGATGCCCACGGCTTCATCCTTGCAGCACGCTACACCGCTCCGGAAAAACCAGCCCCAGCAGCCGTCATCCAGTACGAGTTCCCCCAAGAAATTGGGGTCACAACTAGTAAAACCTTCTGCGCTACTGCTACACAACACCACGAGACCCCTGCACTCCAAGATCCCCGTGTCGATAAACTCAGCTGATACAACCCTGCCGTCGGGGTACTCGACGCAAACGCCCTTTCGAGTTGGTCTCAAGAAACCACTGCCGAGACCCATCGCTCCTTCGCCGAGTCAAGTGACGTTGCCTGATATCTCTGATAACGATAGCGGCGCGTCGTTGCTACGGTCATGGGCCGCAACCCCCGAAATCACGCGTCAATTAAATACCCAGGGCCTGATTGACCCCATGACAGTTTTCGGGAATGTGGTACCCCTCGAAATCGACAAGGTATTTCAAAAGCCACGCGTACTCAGGGGCCGGGCCCGTACTTCATCTGCTGCATGGGAACACGATGGTCTATCTGTCAAGGAGAGAAGCGAGTTTGCCAAGGAGATGGGGTATAGCCGACAGGCAACGTAGTTGGTTAGGCAGTTGGGCCACGTTGGCGGTTAGGCACCTGTGCCCAGCCAACTTCGCCAACCGCTTGTCCTACATTGGCTAACCACCCAGCACCTCCGTACCTGAATATTCACAGTCTGCTGGCTCCAACAATATCATTACCATAGACCCATAGCCCGTCTCCATCAATAGTTTACATTAACCTAACTACTCTTTACATCCTCAACGGCGCGCTCAACGACTTCCTTTTCGGTTCCAATAAGCTCCAAGATAGCCTTGAAAGGCCACTCCATTTCCTTGGCCTTGCTAAAGTACTCTTGGCTGGGCATGTTGCCGTCGCGGTAGTTGGCTAAACGAGACTGCAGCACCTCGAGCAGGATATCCTTGACCCGCTGGGGGCTGCGGAGGTTGTACTCACCGGTTTTCTGGAATTTCGTGTACTCTTTGGTGCTCAGCGAAAAAATAGTCGCCAACAATGTGGCCGGCCCGCTGACCTCGCCAGTAGCGTCGATAAACAGGGCGTCGCGCCACGCCTCCTCGTCGACCTCTTCCTCGACGAAATCAGCGAAATTTTTCTTCCAATATTGGTACCGCTGTTTGAGATCATTGCGCTTTGAGTACTGAAACATGTCTCGCGTGATATCGACCACTTCATGGGCATTATGGGGGATCACAAAGCCGTACCGCGCGAGCAGAGTGCTATTACCGTCATCTCCGTAGGTATTGAACACTTCTTGGCCGGTTTTGATCGGTTCGATGGCGCGGATCTCGCAAACGTTGTCCATGTCGACCGATTCGTCGCTGTCGGTTTGGTAGGGCTCCTCGGACTCCTCAGGCTCCTCCTCCTCCTCCTCACTCTCCCCTTCACTTTCAGGCTCACTGTCAGCCTCACTATCCTTGCACCCACAAGCTTGTGCTCCACACATGGAACATACTGAACCATCAGTCTCAAACCGCACGTTGTTTCGATCTGAATGGTTAAACAAGCAAGCGCCAGGCACCAGCGCGAGCTCGTGGAAGTTGTCTACATCAAACGCTCGGCTGGAAACGCGCAAAATCGCGTCGGTGTACTCGCTGAGCTCGAGATCAACGCCGAGGCACTCGCTGAGGAAATCGCGGCACTCGTCAAACCCAGCATCAAACTGCTCCTTATCGAGGCCTCCCACAAACTTTATATCGCAGTGTTTAAGCAATTCCTGGCGTTCTGCGGGCCATAGCCGGGGGACATCAGGTAGAGGCACCCGCTCGACGCTATCGATAAAAAGTTTCCAGGGGCTTTTTGGCTGGTTTTTCTCGAAAATATAGGCAATAACGAGCGCCTGCATGGGGTCCATCTCGTAATCTGCGAGAATGTTTGCGATTCCGCATGTTTTGGGGCTCAGGACAACTTTTTTGGGCACGCAAAGGAGAATTTCGTCGGGTCGGATATCTGCTGTTGCAAAGACGCCGGTGCCGCCCAGCGGGCTCTGTTTGATTTCCAGCCGTTTAGAGAACTGAACGTGGTTATTGATGAACCACTCGATGATGTCCATGGTGGGTGGAGTGGGCAGAGAACGTTGGAGTTAAAGAAAAATAAAAAATAATACCTCCTGGCAATCTTTGGTGGCGTTCGTGGCGTCGGTGGTGGTGAACGTCAGCTTACCAAACCCCCTCCTTTCATTGGCCATGTCCCTTCAAGAGCAGCACAAACGTCTAGTGCAATCGTTATATCGCCAGTCTCTGCGTCTCACAAAGTCGTGGATCAACAAAAGAGACGTGTGGCGCGCGAAGGCGCTCGAGATCCGCGCCGAGTTTGACGCCAACAAGCAGCTCGACAACAAGTACAAAATCAACCACGCGGTGCAGCAGGCGCAACATTTGCTGCACAAATACGCCCACCCGGACCCGATTATCCCCCCCATGCGCCCCGACGGTACCAAGTTCGAGCGTAACATTCCGACCTCTCCTCTGGTGTACAAGTACCGCGAAGGAGACAACACTTTGTAATTGCATAGCTTAGTATTTAGCCTCAAGCCTTAACTTGTTTTAGCGGCCTGGACTTTACTGGCCCTAGTAGCCCAGCAGCCCCTAGTGGCCCATCAGCCCCTAGTAGCCCAGCAGCCTCTATGGGCCTGTCCCTGCCTGCCCCTGCCCAGTCTAAGACAGCCATGGGTTGTGCGTTTTGACTGATTATAACGCACAATTATTACGTCTGTGTCATACAGGCTGCTGGGCTCGCTAGGGTGTAGTGCCGCAGGGTGCTTTAGCGGAGCCGGTTAAGAGGCTCGCTAGTGAGCTAGGAGGCAGAGGCTGGGATGGATGTGTGGGGCCATCTGGGTGGCCATCTAGGTGGGCTATTTTAGCTATGCGGCCCATTTCATTTCCTCTAAATACTCACATCCACCACTCTAGTACGCCTGCACCTCCCCGACAGACAGTTCCAAACAGACATACCATCGTAGATCCCATACATGCACTAAAAACTATATAAACACCCCAATTCACTCCTTCACCACCAATGCAGTTCTCTACTCTCCTCTCTATCTTCGCTTTCACCCAGGCCGTCGCTGCCCCCGCCGATGGCGTCGACGAAAACAGCCTCGACACCGCTGTGGAGCTCTCCCAGGAGGAGCACGGCTCCGTTGAGAAGCGTGGCTTGTTCTTGCTCGCCAAGGCCAAGTACATGTGGGCCCAGGCCCTCCTGCACAAGGGTATCTGCTACTCTTGTGGTGCTCAGAACCTTGGCTGCGGCAACTCTTGCTGCAACTGCGGTGCTACTACCCAGGTCTCTTGCAGCACTTGTTAAATAGTTGATTAAAGTAGGTACATTCGTTAGTTACGTTCGTTAGTGTGAAGCCGCATGAGATGACCTCTTAGTGCCGGAGCCGCGTGAGATGACCTCTTAGTGCCGAAGCCGCGTGAGATGACCTCTTAGTGCCGAAGCCGCGTGAGATGACCTCTCGCGTTCTAGCACTCCTAAGACCTCTTCCAGCTGCGTGGACTGCCAGCCGCGTGGGATCTCCAGCTAGCGAGGGTCGTAGAGCTATGGCACGTACTGGCCGGGCACCTTAGCGGGCACCTTAAAGGGCACCTTAGCGGGCACACGAGCACCTTCACCAGCTCTCCCGCTCGCCAGCACCCACCCCACTAGCCTCTCCCCAGCCTGGCTTCTACATCTGGATACCTACGCGTCTCGCCGCAGTCCCGTCAGATCAGCGTCCGAGCTTGTCACTAAATGATTATTTTCTCTACAACCATTATGCCCATGAGGTGGACTATCCAGAGTTAGCCATGAGTGCTCCAGCTCAAGGCAAGTGAGCGAGCAGACGCGTGAGAAGACGCGTGAGCAGATGTAGGGATGCAGGGAGCCAAGTTCTGCCGTGGGTGCCCACGTGCGGCTATGCTGGCCCTACGCTGTACTTGGCTCCCACGCTGCCTCCCACGCTGCCTCCCACGCTGGCTCTCACGCTGGCTCTCACCTCATCCTCTAGGCCCACCCTCAAGCCACCCTCAAGCCACCCTCCATTATTTACATCAATGCACATACTTTTAAAGTTCAGGGTCCCCTTCAGCCCCCTAACTATCTCTATAAATACCCAACAAGTATGCAAACCTAATGACGACCAAATCAATTGCCATTAGAATGCTATCTCTGGCCAGATCGACCTTGGACCCCTCGACCTCGTGCCATGAAACAGGCACCTCGGCAATATAAATCTGCTTGCGCATGGCGATAATGAGGACCTCGACGTCAAAGATCCACCGTTCGGTATGCATGTAGGGGAAGATTTCGCGCGCTGCCTCGCGAGTGAATAACTTAAATCCGCACTGCGTGTCGTGAATAGTGCGAATACCGAAAACATAGAGCAGCGAGTGCAGCCCGTACATGAGCAGGTTGCGGATAAACGTGCGCTGGACCACCGCGTCAGTCTTGACCAGGTGCGCACGCGACCCCACTGCGACGCCTCGTTGGACGCCCTCGAGGCTCGCCATCAGCTTTTCGACGTCCGAGAACCGCGTGGCGCCGTCGGCATCGGCAAACAGCACGAGCCGGCCACTCGAGTGCCTGATTCCGTGGGTCACGGCGCCGCCTTTGCCGCGATTCGCCGCCAGCCTGCACGCCCTGATGTTGTCGATCGAGTGCGGGAAATGTTGTTTGATCCACGCAAACGTCACGTCGATCGTCGCGTCGGTCGATCCGTCGTCGCACAGCAAAATCTCCCATTTGCGGCCGAATCGCGCCTCCAAAAACGGCACCGACTCCCGCAGCATGATCGGCAGCCGCTCTTTTTCGTTAAAACAGGGCACAACGACGCTCAGCTCGACGGTTGGCTCGTCATTTAGGCCTGGCAGTGGCCTGGGAGAGTCGGGGTGGCTAGCGAGCACGAATTTGGTCTCGCTGGGGACCTCGGCGCGTGGTTTATGCGATAAAATCAAAATCAAAAGGTAGAATAGCACAAGGGTTACTGTTACGAGTGCTATTACGGTTGTCCACATGGTGATTACTCAATGGCTGGCTCGAGGCCATGCTAGAGACTGACTGGAGTAGTAGGGCACTAGGCTTGGCATTAACCACTTGCCACTAAAATGCCGATTCAATTTGGGCGAATTTAATTGCAAATAAATAAATTTCACCTCCCATGTATGTACTGTCAGGGTCCCTCACTACACATCCTAACTACCCCCTACATGCTGGGCAGAGGAAGGTTCTCTAGAGTGATTGTGTGCCCCGACGACCCCAACAAGGCAGTGAAAATTATCTCTACAGACGATGTAAAACCTCCTCACAACCTTAAATCCGAGCTAGCGGCCCTCCAATTGCTCGTGCACCCAAACATCATCCCCCTGCTGGACGTCGAGTACACCAATGGCATTGATCCCGAGTGCAGACTCGTGTTCCCGCTCTACAACTGTACTCTAAATAGCCTGCTTTACGCGCACTCTAAAGCTAAATTCCCCCCCGGTAGCGGCTGGCGTAACAAGCTGAGTAGCGAGGCTGTAGGGGCAATCACCGCTAAACTCGCTAATGCACTCGACCACATCCACTCCAAGGGGATCATCCACCGCGATATCAAGCCAGAGAATGTACTTTTTGCTTCCACCGACTCACTCGAGCCCATCCTTATCGATTTCGGGATCGCATGGGTGCCCAATATCAACACCATCCCCAGGACTACTGATGTTTCTAGCGGCGTCTACAAGGCCCCTGAACTGCTGCTGGGGTACCAAGAGTACACTGAATCCATTGATGTATGGGCGTTGGGGTGTATTGTGGCTAAACTAGTGAGCACCGATTCGCGTGACTTTTTCGGCGACTACTCGGGAGATATCGCGCTGCTGGCGACCCAAATGTGTATTTTGGGCACGCCCCCGCGGGGCAGTGAGCTGGCTAAACGGGCGGAAAACTGGTCGCCAGCACAGGACTTGAGTAGTGAGTGGGATAGGATCGGCGCGTTCAAGGACGAGTTGAGGAGGATTTTGGTGTGGAGTTTGGAAAGGCCTAGTGCCAAGGAGGTTGAAAGGATGTTCGCTACGCGGGCGTAGTCCGTGTGGCGTAGTCCGTGTAGCTCCAGAGCAGGCCCACTCAAGCCATCAGCGCCCAAGCCATCAGGCCCGCTCTCAGCCTCCCAGCCACTCCACGCGTATTATTAGTGTTTGCTATTTAATAACTTAAAAGTAGATATTATAGTTTTAGATGGTTCGGACTGAAGGGTGATTTAGAGCTGGCAGGTTGTTCGGCTCAGCGGGAAGATCGCAGCTCTCTGGCGGCTCTCGGCTATCTCTGGGCGATCGCGTCATTTCTGCTCCCGTTCCTGCCAGAAGCGGGGCCATCGCGGCCTTGCACAGCTACCAGCACCGGCGGCTACCGGCTCAACAATCGCGTCACCTCGGCTCCCGTTCCTGCGTCACGGTCGGTTCACGGTCGGTTCACGCGTTCAGCTCAGCATAAACCTGATGCTCATGACGCACCAAGGTCCGCACCAACACAGAAACATCAGCATCATCAGGCAACAACGAATCCAGGTACCTTGCAAGCTTAGCGGCCAATTCATCCGCCCTCTTGGCCACCTCGCCTACCCTCAACGCCTGGATCTGATTAGGGTCGATCGGATCATCGCCAATATACAAATCGTAGGTCCCGTCAACACACTTGAGCTCAACCATATCCTCGAGGGCTACCAGCACAATGAGGTTATCGCGCCATTCGCCGTTGGTAATCTGGAACGCGGTGGCACCCACAAACTGCGTGAGAATCGAGTACGCGGCCTCGAGCATCTGCTTTGTTTCCTGGTCGGGCACCTCGGGGTCACGGCTCACGTCGAGGATTTCGCGTACTTGCTCGGCCATGGGGTCATAAGTGCGGATAATCTGCGAGTCTGGGGCCTCGGGAATGAACCCGTACTTGAAGAGAAACTCGCCCGCGGACCGGACGCCATAATCAATGCATACCTCCTCGTTGGCCTTGAGGTCTCTGGTCGCAAACAGCAGGAAATCCTGGCCGTCAAAATCGTAGCGGGCATTCGCGTCATCTGAATGGTTGACCAGGTCCAGCACCGGCACCAAAACGTGCTCGCCTGTTTGCGGGTGGGTCAGCGACCGCGACGCGATCCACTCATAGGCCAGGTGCCAGAGGGCGGGGCTGAGGCCGGGCAAACTGGGGCAGGAGCGGTACATTGCGTCGATGAACCGGCGTTTAGTAGCAGTGGCGTCGCCGATAGAGGTGCCGTGCAGGTCCTGGATCTCTTCCTGGGTCCACGTGAATGGCAGGCTCAGCTCCTGAGGGCTCGGCAGCAGCTTAAAGTACGGAGTCCATTGGGTCTTTTGCTCGAGGGCAAGGTACACCACTACTCTGTGCAGCAGGTGAGGGCCTTCGCCTGTACACTGGAGCAGCCACTTGGCCATTTGCTCGTCCAAACAGGTTGAGCAGGTGATTGCAAGCGAGCTGGGGACCCGCAGCAGGACGTCCCCCTGTTTTACCGGGGTATCGGTTTTCAGCCCGAGCCCGTGGCTCTCGAACACTTGGAGATCGAGCTGCGTATGGGATTTAGCCCACACCGACCAAACCTGGGATTTGTTTGAAATTTGGAATGGAGTTTCAGGCATGAAGTAACTGGGTGCAGGTGAGGGTGATGAGGGTGAGGTGGGTGAGGTGATTTTGGGGTAATCAGTGAGTTATACGTAATGAAAATTTATTTGGATAACTATACAGTTGATAGGGGACGTCAGGCTAGGTGGTGGGCTGTGAGCTCCGGGGGACAACATTGTGCTAGCCGGTTGGAGACAGCACTGGTTATCCGGTTGGAGACGAGGGTGGGACATTTTGGGGAGAGTCGGCAGCCAGCTGATCGGGAATGTAGTAAAGAGGGTATAAAAGTTAGTTATTTGGCAGCTGCTAGTGGTTTTGCATTTATAGCGATACTACGAATGAAGGAGCAGGTGGCACCAAATGGAGTGCAAGTAAACCGGTTGGAGACGCGAAGGGGGGGTACTTTGATGGGGTCAATCCGGAGACAAGCAGGTGGATCCAGTTAAATTAAATGGTTAGAAATTCAGTAAAGAGTGTGCCAATATCATTTAAATGGCCACTTTTGCCGTGATTCTACGTTTATGGCTGTCCTGTGGTGTGTGGGCCTAGAGGAGGGGACGCTTGAGAAATTCGGTTGGAGACGCGTAGGGGTAGGACATTTTGGGGGTCAATCTGGAGACAAGCAGATGGATCTGTTTCATCTAATTGGTTAGAATTGTGATAAAGAGTGTGTAAACGTTATTTTTATGACAACGCTGGCAGTTATTTCACATTTATAGCTGTGCTTGTGAAACCGGTCGGCACCGTAAACCGGTTGGAGACACGAGGGTGGGACATTTTGGGGTCATTCTCGAGCCCAAAGTGTACATATTTTTCAACAATTTGGCTCGAATTTTCTCAAAGAGTATCAGAGTTTATTAGTGGAATGGAGGTGCTATACTGTGGGTGACATGTACAAGTTTGGAGTCTAGATGAATTGAGAGTTTAGTAGAAAGCACCAGCAGGAAAGGCGAATCAAGAGTGAAGAGGTGAGTTTATAAAGTGGAAATTGCTCTAAATGGGTGGGTGGAAGCGTAAGTGGGTGGCCGTGCGAGTCGCGTGCGTGCCCCGAGAGCCCACTTCAAGGTGCTCCCGAGTGCTCATCGCCAGTGGTCTTGAGTGCTTACGGCCAGTGGTCTTGGGAGTGCTCATCGCCTGTGGTCATCTCAGGAGTGCTTACTTAACATGAGCTGGGACGACGAGGACTTTTCTGTTCCGGTTAGCACCAACGATTTCGACGAAGAAGAGGAACTTTTCGACGACTGGGAGGCTGCGGCCAACTCTGACGACGACAAGCCCAAAGTGGCGAAACCCAAGATGAGCTCTGCCGAACGAATCGCCCTGAAAAAGCAGAAAGAAAAGGAGGAACGCGAGCGTAAAGCCATGGAGAAAACCCAGCAGGCGAGCAAAAAAGACCAGCTCGACAAGGAGATCGAGGCCGATCTCGACAGCGCTGCCGATCTGCTGGCTGCGGCCGACATCCACCCCCGGTCCAAGCAAAAGGCTGCCAAGAAGGAGGCGCCCGCTGGACCGGCTAAACTCAGTGATTTGGCGATTTTCAAGCCCACAAACGCCAAAGAGTACACGAATCTCCGCCAGACCGTGGTCCCCATCCTCAACGATCTGCATGCCAAAAACAGCCAGCTCCAGCACATTAACTTTGTTGTCGAGACGTGCCGCGACCTGATGGGCCCGCTGACCAGCGACCAGGTGGAGAAAGTGATTGCCACTCTGCAGGCTTCCTCGAATGCCAAGTACCGTGAAGAGCGTGCTAAACGGTTGGGGTCAAGAGCCAAGCCCATGGTCAAGCAAAGCAGTGCCAAGCAGCAAGCAGCGCCGGTGAAGGTTCCTGAAGTTGCCGAGTTGGAGGATGACGGGTTGGATGATGATGATTTTATGTGAAGCCCAAGCCGCGTGGGATGATCTCTGCCAGCCGCGTGAGGTGTTCACTGGCGTTCTAGCACTCCCTCTGCGAGCACCTGAGACCTCAGCCGCGAGCACCTGAGATCTGCCAGCCGCGTGGATGTCCACTTAGCGCTTTAGGTCCAGCCAGCACCCTGGCGGCCCTGGCACATCTACACTCACCTGGCTTGTTCCGCGTCACGTCGTTTAGCTAGAATATACAGCAAATAGAAAGTGCAACCAAGTGCAGCCGTGCTGCCACACTGGGACATCCACGGCGCCCCTAATTCCTCCAACTCAGCTCAACTGATTCCAGTGCTTGCCCAGCTTAATGCTAACTAAATAAATAATAACTGCCGATCCGGGTGGTTACTAGAGCTCGAGTCAGTACCTGTGTCGTCCTAGGAGTGCTCTAGAGCCACCCAGAGTGCTTAGTAGACTGTAGAAGGCCTGATAGATGATCTGCGTCGAATGCGGCCACCAAGTAAACTCCCTCTACACAGTCTATTCTAGCGATAATATTCAAGCAACTATTTGCCCTAATTGTAATAAATTCGCCGACAAGTACACAGAATACGACCCCGTGCTTGTGGCTCTGGACGTGGCTCTGCTCCGGCCCCAAGCGATCCGCCACGTCGTTTTCAACACTCTCAAATCACAAACAGCGTTGATGGCGCGGCTCCATATCCTCATTTTGCTCTTTGACGTCTACATCAAGTGGGCATGCACCGAGCTGGCTCCCAGTGCTGGGGTCACCCAGTGGCTCAGCAAAAGCACCACAACCGTGCAGTACGGTTACTTTTTGCTGGCCAGTACCGTCGACACCCTTTTGGTGAATATTGTGGTTTACTTGCTGGTCCAGTCCCTCACCCGCAACCGCGATTTCAGGGCCCTCGCGACTGCCGTGCTCCTGGCATCAATGACCAAACTGTTGCCGCTGCTCACGCTGATTTGGGATTATGACCGAGACAAGGCGCTCAATTTCACTCTCATGCTGCTTGTGTTTACGAAAACAGAGTTCTTGAGCGTGGTTTTAGAGTGTAATTACTTCTTGGCATTGGGCATGACTTGTGCTGCGTTGGCAGTGAGTTTTGGGGTCCGCGAGTATTTGTTATGGCCGTGGATACTAAGAGAGCACTCCTGAGGGGACTTCACATTAGCACTCCTGAGGTTACCGGACGCTAGCTGAGCACTCTGGGGTGGCCTCAAATCAGCACCTGAGATGGCCTGGCCGATGCCAGTATTTGAGATGACCTGGCCAGCTTCAAAGCCAAACACAGGCTCATTCACACTAGCCGCACCAACCGCACCAGCAGCTCCATCTCTAGCCACCTGCTATCACCTTGATATCGGCCCTTGACCATCTACCACACAACCACTCTCACCTGAAGGCAACTCATCAGCCCGAGGAAAGAAGCTGGATACCAGGACTCGAGACGCCCATTGACGGCTCTTACGGTAAACTCGCGAATTACGCCGTTGACACCACTCGGCCAACACTCAGCCCACTCAGCCCGTGCCCACCCAAAACACCGCCAATAATTAGCTCTGGCTATCTAATAAATATTTAACTCTTACTCCCACTCATCAAACGACATGTGCCGACGCACAAGACCAGTGGGATTGGCAATCACGCACTCGTTGCCCTCGACGCCTACCCAGGGGCCATCCAGCGGCGCCACAAGATTAGGGTTCACGTACTTGAGGTGCTGCTCGCGGTCCTCGTCGAGTGTACGCGATTGGCGACGGTTCAGTTTGCGGGACCTCTGATGTTGGCCGCGCTCGTGCTCGTCATCGCTCACATTCGCAGACACGACGCGTGGGATATTGCTCATGGTATGAATCGAGGTGTCTATACCCTGCTCCAGGTCATCATAATCGTCGTCATCCAGATAGTTGGTGCTCATGGTGCTGCTGCCATTATCGGCCTCCTCAACGGCATCCAACGCAATAAACCGCAGCAGCGGCTCCACAAATTTCTCAAAATCGTACCAGTACGCAGCAACCATGAACGGCATAGGCAGTACCAGCAGCGTGAGGATGAACTGGCTCTGGAGAACCAGTATACCCAGCATCGCCACCTGGAAGAGCATCAGCCCAAAGCAGGCGCGACGGATGATTAGCGTCCAGAGACGGCCTGTAGAGTGCTGCGGGTGCACCATAGAGTAGAGAAACTGGTACTTGTAGACATAGTAACCCACGAGGAAATAGAGAGCGCCAAAGAAGACGATGCGCGCCGACAAGATGCTGTACATGAGGGCCAGCAGATAAATTAGCAGCGACGTTGGCAGCAAAATTCCGTAATTAAGGGTGGCCGGTTTGTACAGCTCATGGTAATCGCGGGCGCTCTTGCAATGGGCCATAAAGAACGGGAACTGCAAGAGGCTCCCCGCCTGAAGTAGCCGCGTGGGCAGGATCCCGAGCCCCTGCAAAACAATCAAGTTGGTGTAAAAGGCCGAGAGCCGGCGCAGCGACCGCGCAAGCATGGTGGCGAACTTGGTGGTATCCTTGGGCAAACTGAGCAGCGTGTTGATGTTTGAACCGATGGTGAAAACCAAAAACAAGTTGATAAACACGTAGAAAAAGTTCTTGGACAGCGTGCTCAGCTCCACGTCTTCGCGGGAAATGTACCCCTGGTTCTCGCTCAGGTAGGCGTTAAAGTACGGCAGCACGATATTGAGCAACGTGAAGATATATGTGGTGAGGACTTGGGTAAAAAAAGTCTCGATCCAGGGCGATTCCTCGAGGTACTTGGCGAGCCACGGAACAAACCGCTTGATGGTATTGATATCGATGAACCGCGAGAGGTAGTAAAAGGGCGCAGTCATGAAAATCGTGCTGAGGACGAAAACGCCCGTCACCGAGTACTGCAGCCAGCTCCGTTTAGTGGCGCTCATGTAAATATTTTTCCAAATCACATCGTGCGGGGCGGGCGCCAGGTGCGTGAGGAGGTGGTGCGGCGTGGGGTTGAGCAGCGCCTGGGCGGCCATTTGGCACGCGTGCACGGATTCCATGGTGATGAAGGCGGTATGGGTAACGATGTTGTTGGTTTTGCTGCGTTCCCTAAGGATCAACGTATCGATTTCGTCGAGCTCGGCCGTGTACTTTTCAATCAGGTCCACTTTGGCGCCAAAAAGGCCACAGCACCCTGACCGCGAGTATGGCCGCACCAGCCGCACGTTGAGGGGGATCCCGCGCGAAGGGTTCTGCTGGACATGCACGCTGCCGGTTGCCGGGTTTGCCAGCTGGGCAGTGGGCAAGGTGATGTTTTCCATATCAATCTCGTTGATAAAAGTGGGCCCCAGGTAGTCTGCCCAGAGCCGTTCTAGTTTGCGCATGACTCGGTTGCGTTTGCGGAACAGCTTGTCGAGAGCGCTCCAGTCGTGACACAGGACCACGCTGCGGGGCTCGCCGATGCGCAAATTAGCGAAATACTCGGTGAGCGCCTGCTTTGTGCGCATTGATTTGGGCACCCCGGTGACTCTAATAGTGCGGTCAGTAATAGAATTCTGGGACCCCAGGTACTGCTGGCGGACCCGGACCACCTTGTAGGTATACTTTTGGAGGCTTCTGAGGCAGAGGAGGGTGAAAATGACGGTGAACACGGGGTAAACCCAAAAGAAGTTGTTGAAAACGGTGATAGGGTTGGTGGGTTCAGAGGGTGAGCCCACCTCCAGGGCCCCCAAAGCCCCCAAAGCCTGCCCAATGCCATCGTTCGGCCGCCCAATTGCCTCAACTGCCTCCTCATCGTAGCGCCCCGTGTAGTACCACCGGAGAGGCCCAATAGCGCCAAACGAGATGATTGTGAGCTGTAAAAGCATGCTGAAAGCGGCCCTGAAAAACATCAGGAAAACGTACGCGTCGAGGCCGGCGTACTCGAGCACGTGCTCATCGGTAGTGCGGTAAAGAGTGCCGATCCAGCCAAACAGGCTGCTGGGGATGGGGGGCAGGTCGCGGCGGCGGAACGTGCGCGCGGCGTAGAGGCGGGGCCATTTCCGTCTCCACATGCTGAAAATGAGCATCGAGACGCTGCCCAAGGCAATTGCCAATGCCAGCTGCAGGCCCAATCCCCGCTGCGCTTCACTCGGTGGATACGGATCCTTGGGCTTCATGTAAGCTGGATAGCAGGGAGGTTCTTGGAGATAGTCAATTGGAGATAGTCAGTTGGAGATAGTCAGTTGGAGATAATCATAGATAATTATGGATTGGTGTTTTTAGAGATTTGGATTAGATATTGGTGTTGTGGGGGTGGCTAGAGATTGGTGGTGGTGGCAGTGCGGTAGAGGTCAGGGAGGTGGACGGGTAGAGGACGGGTGGAGGTGGCTAGATAACGATAGAGTAGATAGGTGGAGATAGGGAGGGAGATAGGGAGGGAGATAGGGAGGGAGAGATAGCGCTAAGCTTGACCACTTATAAAGCTTTGGCAGACCGCTTATAAAAACGAGAGGTAGCGGGGCAGGTAGCAGCCAGGTCCAGGAACTCCAACCCACCGGCCACTCGAAAAGCATCTTGGTAAGTTAGTCTAGAATTCTCATACTGATTGCTAGCTGATCCACTCTGCGGGTGTCCAAGAGCTCAGACAGGTGGTGGGAGCACAAGGGTGAGCATCTGGAAGATGAGCTGCTACCGCACTAGATGGTGGCAGCGAGTGTTACTATTGCTAGTGAAATCTAGATATTAGAGAGAGACGCCGAACCGGCTAAATAGAGACGCCAAGCCGGCTAAATGGAGACGCCGAGCCGGCTACATAGAGCCGCGTAGGACTCCAGTGACCAGAGATAGTGACACAGGTTGTCTATAGGGGCTGATGGGCCGCTAAAGGGCCACCAGATGCTGCTGTAGGCCACCAGACGCTGCTCTAGGCTACCAGAGAAACAGCAAGAGTAGGCTCACCCGTCGCGTGCGGCTCGGGGCTCGTACTAGAGCTAGATAAATAGACTAGATATGCATTAGATTCATGCTAGCGATTAAGCGTGCCAGCTGGTGCCGGGATGCTAGCGATGGGCTTCGACCAGCTAGTGCCAGCGTGGCTATAAATACTACGACCGAGCAAAAGACCCGAGGAGTTTCTGAATATCATGAGAAACCTCTAGTTTTGCCGGCTCGAATTTGGGAATCACTTTTGGCGGTGAGGGTCCCGTGGGTTGATGTTGAGGTTCTCGGGGCGATGGGGCCAGTACAAACGGCATTCCTAGCTGCGTAGGAGGGTGGTCAGGCACGAGGGACCCGCCCCGTTTGACGCCCATTTGAGAGGTTAGCCGCGAATCCTCGAAATCCATCCAGAAATCTCGTGGTGCATAAGTGAGTTTAGGCGCTGCACTGAGCTTACCGTGGGGCTCGATTTGCTCGGTGGACAGCAGTGTGGGGGCCGTCTCGACATCAAAATAACACACCCGCAGCAGCTGCTCGTCGTCTTTCCACTGGACTTTTTTGAGGCTACGCGAGGGCCGGCCAGCGGGTCGCGTTGGGGCACTTTTGGCCTTTTTGGCGAGCTGCTGCTCGTCCTGGTCTTCACGGCTGCGTTTATTTTGCGAAAGCAGGGAAGAGAACGATTGACGAGCCTGGCGTTTAGGGATTTCCAGTTCGCTTTTGGGGGCGGTAGCAGCTGAACCGTTGGACTGGGGGCCAGAGTGTGAGCCTGAATGCGAGCCTGCGTGTGGGCCAGAGTGTGGGCCTAGCTGTGAGCCTGAGTGTGGGCCTGAGTGTGGCCCTACCGCACCCGCGGCATTCTCCTTATCATCCAGCTCCAGGTTATGCTTTTGGGCCAGGAAAAGCGCGTCTTTGGCCACTTGGGACTTGCGGAGAACCCGCAGGACCGGTCTAAGCTTTATTTGTGCCACTGTTTCACTACTCAAATCCAATTTAGCCAGAAATACAAGCCCTGCACCTGTTTGGTCCTTGCGTTTCGCCTTGATCATCGCCAGTAACCAGTTGCGGACCCGTGCGACCAGAGGTTTCACGTCCAAGTGCGCGAGGGCCGGCCAGAAATCGCGCGGCGCGTACCGGATAGCCGCCTCAAGCACCAGCTGGACCGGGTCCGGGTCGCTCAGGGCCCAGTGGGCCTTGTCGATGTCCCCCACGAGCTCCATGAGTTGAACAGCCGCAGTCTTGAGGTCGCTAAAGAACGACGCAGATACCCGGTCTTTAACTGATTCACTACATAATGTATGGGGCCCCGACCGTTCAGTTATGCTCATGTGAGGAATGTCAGCAGTGGAGTCGAGAGGTGTACATCAGCCAAGCAGACAAGCACGAGGGATGATCTCTGAGAGCACCTGAAGCTGAACGCCAGGTGTGGAGCACGCCAGAGATGCATTTATTTGAATACACTAGCTTGGTGTCTGATACCTAATTTGACTATACTTGCCTAGCATTTAGCTGTAGGTTGGCTACTGGCAGGGCAGATATCTACAAGCACTTGCAATCCAGTTAGTTACATTTATATCGGCTGCTTATTGCTGGCGACTGACTGGCGACTGCAATAGACTTAGGTCTCTGGGTACAGGTTACAGGTTACTGGCGAGGCTACTAGCTAATGGCTACTGGCTAATGGCAGGGGGTAACAGCTACTGTTACGTAGTCATGTGAATATATTTATGCATTCATTGATGTTTCCAGGTCTACTCGGAATCTTATTAGCACTGTACTATCAGTCTATCAGTTTCCTCCATCGCCCACCCTTTCCCCACCTGCACCACCTGCAGCTGGAAAAAAAATTACATAAGAATTCATGAAAAATTACAAACCCACCGATTCCACTCCCCAGTTCCATACATGGAAGCCTCCAGACATACAGTTTATGCAGATTCTAGTTAATTAAACACGCCGCGTACTCCCTCTATAAACCCAAGACGCCAGTAAACATTTTTAGTTTGAAAATTTTTCCACAACTATCCATTCTCTCGAACCTCCTCCTTCCTGCTTACCATGCTGAAATTTCGACCAGTGCAGGTGGTGCGGTTTTACCAGAAATACGCATCCCGCGGCAGAACCAACAACAAATACAACAACAACTATAAAAAGAAAACCCACCGGTACCAAGAAAACAAAGACGATAAGACTCTGATCCAACGAAACAGACGCAAGCACCACTCGGACGACGGCCTCAGAGGTCAACCAGACTATGAGCTCGACAAGGAAGCCATCAAGAATCTCAAGTGGACAGATTTGGTGACCACTCCCGAGCCCGGCAGCGAGCCCAGCACCTCGCATTCCGATGTCAATACCCAGACTTTGGCCGACAAGAAAATTCTCAGCCTGCCCCTTGTCAACTCGCTCATCTACAACCGCAAGTACACGAGCTTGACGCCCGTCCAGGCCCAGACTCTGGTGCCTATTCTCAATGACCAGAGCGTCGTGGTGAGAGCCAAGACCGGAACCGGCAAGACCGCGGCGTTTGCCATCCCCACGATCCAAAAAGTGCTCGAGGCCAAAAAGGACCCGCAGCTCAAAAACAAGGTCAAGGCCGTGATCATCTCGCCTACCCGTGAACTCGCACAGCAAATCTCCGATGAAATCTCGAAAATCCTCGATTTCGGCGGCCTCCACAGCGTCTCTGTCCAGTGCTTTGTTGGTGGTTTGTCCAAGGGCGAGCAGCTCCGCAATGGCGGGTTCGGTCCGGGGAGACAGTGCTGCGATATCGTCGTGGCTACCCCTGGCCGTCTCGATGATATCCTCGACGACGAAAATGTCCTGCAAAAGTTTGATTCGCTCACTTATCGTATCTTTGACGAGGCCGACCGCCTACTCGATATCGGGTTTGAGAACCTGCTCCGCAAGATCCGCGACCGTATCGATGAGGTCACTCCCAAGGACCGCGAGGTGCCGCTCCTGCTTTTCTCTGCGACTGCCGACCGCAATGTCCGCAGATTTGCCGCTGACCAGTTTGGCGACCGCGTCAAGCTTATCGACACTATTTCCAAGGACGAGCCCACTGCCAACGAGCTCGTTGACCAAAGCGTCGTGACCACAAAGACCTGGGCCGAAGTGTACGAAGGTGTTGCGCAGGAAATTGTCGAGAGCTACAAGAACAAGGGCGAGGGTAACTTCAAGGCGATCGTTTTCATGCCTACTGTGGCCATGGTCGACAACTATGCGCAAATTCTCTACCAGATGATGCCCAAACAGCGCGGCAACTCGCTCGTTATGGCTATCCACGGCCAAAAGACCCAGGCTACACGCCAGAAGCTCAGCGACAAGTTCCGCAACCAGGAGGACGCTATTCTCGTCACCACAGATGTGATTGCTCGCGGTATGGATTTCCCTCGCGTTTCTCACGTGTTCCAGGTCGGCCCCCCTCCCGATGTCCCCAGCTACGTCCACCGTATTGGCCGTACTGCGCGTATCGGAAACAAGGGTAAATCCTCCCTGTACTTGACCAACCACGTTCGCCAGTACATTCAGTCGCTTGCACGCGAAAACATTGAGCCCCAGCTCTCTAATTTCAAGTCTGACCCCGAGTTCCACGAGAAGTTTGTGGCGGTTGTGCCCCTCAGCGTGCGCGAGAACGATGAGCCCGACGCCATTATCAACTCGCTCATGTCGTACATGACAGTTTTGAAATCCAAGTACCCCGTGCAGCCTCGCCAGTTTTTGGAGGACATGGTCCCGTTTGCGAATTTGTACGAGCTCGAGGAGCTCAACCTGAGCCGCTCCAATGCGGATACCTGGGAGAACCAGCGCTCTCGTCGTCCCCAGTACAATCAAAAGAAGTATGGTAGTTCCCGCAAGAGCCGTATGCGGTGGTAATCTGGTAGCCAAATGCCAAATTCCTGGCCCGGCAGATAGCTAATAGCTAGGCTAAATTCCTGGCCCGGCATCGATAGCCCATGCTTGCGAACATGCGGCCTGTGTATATATTATTATCTTTTATTGCTTAATCTAGACTATGGACCTCACAGACTCTCCACCTGGCTTACATCTCACATGGAGGAAGAGCAACCACGGCACGTCTTTGACCGGTATCTTCGCCAGGCAATTGGGAAAACTGCGGTCTCACTAAGTAGAAATAAACACATTGCAGACACTCCGGCCCTAAGCCTTGTGTCGATCATTTCCTCGCTCCGCAATTTGGCAGTGCGGGGGTCCAAATTCGCAGAGTTCTCGGCTGTTCCGGGAGATTTTCTCAGCTGGAGGCACCCCAGCCTTACCCTGAGCGGCCTTGTGTTCTACACAATCATCTGTATGCGGCCGCAGCTCGTGCTGATTGTCCCCTTTGTGGTTATCTTGGGCACGACCTTCATCCCCCAGTATGCCAAGCGGTACATGTACCCCGAGCGCTCGCATAAACTCAAGGAGGAGTTTGCCGCCCCCAGGGAAGACCAGGGCGAAAAAGACCTGGTGAATATGCTGCGGTCTATCCAGGGCTCTCTTTCCAACGTGGTGGGCGTCCTCGAGTGGATCGATCACATGCAAGAGACGTTTGGCGATTTCAGTGACCCCCACGAGAGCGCTGCGCTATTTATTTTCTGGATCGCACTGCTTGGGGTTGCGCTCGCAGTCTCAAATTTCGTCAACCTCAAGGCAGTTTTCGCTCTTGGTGGATGGCTGGCAGTAGGCCTCATGCACCCAGGGGTCCGGTCGCATCTAGAAGAGCTGGCGGCAGAGGTGGAGGAAATCGAGGAGAAGATCCGCGAGACCCGGTATTTCCCGTATTTCTACCAAATGCTCCAAAACCAGTTTAGTTTTTCGGATTTGGAAGTGATCCGGGAGGTCGAGGTTTTCGAGATTGAACGTCAGGGCCTTACCTCGCGGTTCTGGGAACCGGTGGGGTTCATTTCGGTTTTGAATCCTAAACGGGGCGGGTTTGGGCACCGGTTCCACCATGTTGCCAAGGATATCGACTCGGTTGCGGCACCCAAACAGTGGTACTTTAACGAAGCAGAGGCGTGGGTCCTGGATAAAAGTACCGAGTGGCTTGAGCAGCGAGGTATCGAGTTGGGGGTGGTGAACGGGTGGGTCCATTCTCACAAGGGGACGCATAGAGCGCGTCGGCACGTCCGCAAGTGTTTCTACAGTCCCTAGGCACTAGCATTACACTGGCAGCGACCCTAGGGTGTACACTGCCAAACCCCAAACACTACTCACCCTTAACACTCAACACTTTCCATTTATTACCTATTTATTCCCCTAAACTCCTCTTTTTTACATTACTCTGCTCTTGAGCCTCCGCTCTTAGTCTAGCCATATTAGCGTGAATAGTCTCCTCCAGCCTCGTCATGAACCCGCCCAGCATGGTTTTAGAGGCCTCGAGCTCCTCAGCAGTGCAATTGCGAGTAGCGCATCTGTTAATATACAGCATCTTGTCCTCCGCACTGACTTTGCCCTCGACCGCCTTATCGAGCAGGGCCTCCACGAGGAAAAGCTCGACTTGCGATTCCGGCACATCCAAGTGCTCTGAAACGTAATTATAACTCAGGGATTTGGCGTTAATTGCCATGGAGATAAGCGTTAGCTGCTTGAGTTTCCGGGCCAGCGGTTCCTCAAGGGCCGACCTAAACTCCTCGGATTGCTCGGTCCACGTGGAGAATTTAAATACTTGCAGGAGGTCTGTGGGGTACTCGGTTGTGTCTTCAAAGTAGAATACTCCTCGTTGTGCAAGGGACATGATGACACAGGCTCTAGCACACCTAGGCCGACACAGGCTGGCACACCTAGGTGAACACAGACCAGCACTCGTAGGCCGACACTAGCAGCCAGCTTTAGACGTCAACAGCCTAACTTATGGCCCTAGCAGCCTCAATTATATAACTTGTAATCCTAGCCATGTGCAGCACTAGCACCCAGTTTCTACGGCCGCTACTAAGGGCTGGCAGTTAGCTAAATCTGGTGCGATGAACCGTAGCCACCGATTTGCACCGATCGAGTCCTCACACTACCATGCACATCATCTACGCAACTTCATAGATTCTCCAACGCCATCAGTTCAGTGAGCACTAGTACAGCGGTTAGTGGAGAGCACTCGCAGCAGATCCACCAACGCAGGCTCCAACGCAGGCTCCAACGCAGGCTCCAAAACTGGGGCACTTCTTACTTTGGCTCAATCTAATTGAATATTTCTGTACATACTTTCAGCTGCTAACTGTCGCCTAGCCTCACGTGCCCCTCACGCGCCCCTCCAACAATACTTTTCATAACACCGCGCACACTGATCAGTCGCACTTTGCCCCTTGCGCTGCTGGTCACGCAAAACAACCGCACACGCTATACAGCTCCGCCAGTCGCTACTGAGGGTACCGTTGTTGCCGGTAACTACATTGTACCCGTTGGCAATCATTCCACCCACTTCTTTTCTACTGAAACTGAGCTTCAACGTAGGCACGTTCGAGTCATAGCTACGGCGAGTATTTGCAAAGTATACAATCAGCGGGCTCGGTTGACCATCGGCGTTCACGGCATCCCCATCGCACCCAAAGAAAACGGGCCGGTTCACGAGACCTTGCTTGAGAAACTGAGAGGTCGAAGGTACCGCGGGGAAAGCATAGTGGCTGCCGTACTGCGAGGTCTTGCGGTTGGCTACTGCCACCATTGCATTGCCGTTGGGGTACCCGTTATTGGTGGGGCCCACCGTATCGGCACTATTGTCAAACGCAAACACTACATCCACTTTACGGCTCGGCTGTACAAACGGAGCAAGAGGAATGTTCTCGCCGTCCTCACCGCCATCGGCAATCCTCAACCTGGTCTGGTTCACTAGCGATTTACCGTGAGGGTCGTAAAACGGGTTGGGCCGGAACGACGACACCTGCCAATCAGCGGGACCATTGTTGGAGCTGGATCTGGCTTTTGCGTGCCGGATCGCGCCAATTATCTGCACAAGAGTCGTGTTGTGAATCTCGTCTGCAGTAACCCCGTTAAACACCGTGGACGATGTACCAGAGAGAAACCCGATATTATCGAAATTCTGGATACACTTGCCCTGGGGGACCCCGTTCACTACACTGGTTCCAAGGTACTGGATATCGGTAAACTTGCCCAGCTCGTGGTCCCATGATCCCATCTCATAGGGACTAAACTCGTAGATAACGCTGGAATCGTCAACGCGGCCAGTGTGCGAGGCCGTGCCATCCGCTACCATGATAGGAAACGGCATCTCATGGCTGGTAAACTCGGGGTACTGCCGGATCCCGGACCATGTATTGTCGCGAACCTGCGGTCTATACAGCTGCTCAGAAAGGCCGCGGCCATATATATCCGTCATGGACGTATCGAATCCAGCATCGGCCTTTGAGCTGACCTGGGCAAAGATTTTCGCGAAAAAGTCGCTGTTTTCAGCAGTCGAATTGTAGGGCGACGTCAACGAGTTCTCCAAGTGCCATTGCGAGTACTGGAGGTCTTCCGCCGAGGCCCAATGGTTTGCCACTAGGCTAGAAAGTAGCCAGCTGCCACCGCTGAGACCGCTAATATATGTGCTTGCCTGTAAAAGCCCGCCCAAGTGGCCGTCCTTGTCGCTGCCCCTAGTTCGCGAATCGAGCGCGGCAATCTGGCCGGCACCAGAAAGCATTGCTCTGTATCCTCCGCCACTAAACGCGAGGGCGATATTTGCCCGAGTATCAGCGTACCGCTCAAACTCGTCAAGGTCTGACTTTAAGAGCCAGTCTGCCAACAGTGGCTGAACGACTTTTTGGCGGCCAGCAACCCACTCGGCCTCGCGCTGTGATAGACCATCCGCGTCGCGGAGCAGCGAAGTGCCAGGACAGTCCACAACTTGCGGGGTGTACGGAGTCGGGTGGTCGTGCCGCGGCGGAGCTTTCGCGGGAAGCGCCGCTACACAAGCAATTTGAGCTATCCAAAGCATCTTAGGTACAGAGTGAATGGGCCGTTTTATATATCTATAAACATGATACACATTTACATGTATGCTCAGACATGTGTACATATGCTACTGCTCATTTAACTCTAAATGAGGTGAGCAGCGGTTACTATGCTCGTATGTTTTGAGTGCAGACACGTACTCCAAGAGTTGCGGCCGCTGTGTTTTCAAGTGAGATCTTCTGTGCGGAGTGAAAATCACTGCGTTTCCCAGTGCTGGCAGCGGGTACCCATGGGACATGCCATCAAACGAAATGAAGAGATCGAGCTGTTCAGGCATGAAAACGCTCGGATCAGTGAATATTACCTCAAGGTCCATGCTGAGCCCCTGCTGGTTTGCGTAGCGGGTAGTAAGGTCGCGTTGGAGGGCCGATGGGATCTTGTTTAGTGACGCGGCGATAGTGTGGTGAAGTTCTAGACCGTTGAGGCTCAGCAGCCCGCTTTTGTCGTATATCACGAGCTTTTCTACGCGTGGAGTCTGGGCTGCCCACACCAGGACCTGGGCTGCGTCCTCGCAAAGGGTTGTGATTTGTTTTTCGAGCGGACCATTGCCGCGCACACACAGGGACGTGCCAATACAGCTGGGCCCGTTTTGGATATTTTTGAGCTGCTCTGTGGTGCACTTGTAGCGGGGGGAGTTCTCGGCACGGTACGGTCGCCAGATGGCAATCAGGTTGTGTACACCTGGCACATGAGGGAAACAAATGTAAATATGGTACGCGAGCATCAGCAGTCTGTAGAGGTAGCCATATATGTGGTCCTTGAGGGTGCCCTGCTTGTGGGTCATCTAAAGTGGTAGTGTGGGTCGGGATGTTGCAGGACGACCCGGAGCCGCCACTAATTAGCCCCGCGAGCCCTACACCGGCATCTCTGGTAGCCCCAATAGCAGCTTTCCTGGTGGTATATAGCCCTAATATCAACCCCACAGCAGCCCCTACATCAGCCCAGCCCTACAGCTTCGGCTGCTAGTACTCGGCTGCTGGTACTTTACGTAGATAGTTAAGTAGAATGTGCTATGCTAGGTTGTGTAGGTATCTAACCCGGTGCTGGGTGCTGCCAGAGCCACCTTGGGTGCCTTCAGAGTCACCGGTCTCAGGAGTGCTATAGCAGTCAGAGGTCATCTTGGGGTGCTTGCTAGCTTTGCTTCTTGCGCTCATCCTGGATCCGCTCAATCTCCTTGACTATCGATTGGAGCCAAAACTGCGTTGTGAACTTTGTGACTTGTTTGTAGAGCAAGTTATGGTTCTCAATCTTCTTGTCCTCGGGCATGGTGAGAGCCTTGTAGTATGCCTGAGACATTTCCTCCATGTTCCACGGGTTGACGATTAGCGACCCATTGAGGGACTGTGCGGCACCAGCAAACTCTGACAAAATGAGTTGCCCGTGGTTTTTGTTTTGGCACATTGTGTATTCATAGGCCACGAGGTTCATGCCGTCGCGGGTACTGGAAACAACGCAAACGTCCGAGATAGAGTAGAGAGTGACCAGCTCGTCAAAGTCCACCGAGCGGTGAATGAAATGGATGGGCGTGTAGTCCACCGACCCGAACTTGCCGTTGATGCGGCCCACTAGTTCGTTGACTACTGCCCTGAGGTTTTGGTACTCCTCGACATCCTGGCGCGAGGGCACTGCCACCTGAACCAAAATGACTTTGCCGATCCACTCGGGGTGCTCGGTGAGGAAGATATTGAATGCATTGAACTTGTGGGGGAGCCCCTTGATGTAGTCTAACCGGTCAATGCCCAGCATGATTTTCTTGTTTCCGAATGCCGTTCGCAGCGATTTGATTCTATCAATGACCTCGGGTTTCTTGAGGCCATCAATGAACCGTTGCGGCTCGGTACCAATGGGGAAGACCCCTACAGACACGAACCGGTTGCGGAACTCTACGCCCACGGGCGTTGTTTTAAAGTGGAGGACCGAGCTCACGCTACTCAAAAAGTGCCGTACATAGTCGTAGGTGTGGAACCCGATAAGGTCGCTCTGGAGGACACCGAGGAGCACCTCGCATCTTACCGGCAAGACGCGGTAAATCTCGCTGCTGGGGAACGGGATGTGCAGGAAAAACGCAATCATAACGTCCTCGGTGTGCCCCAAACTGGCCAATTCCTCGCGGATCATCGCCGGCAGGATCATCAGGTGGTAGTCGTGGACCCAGATCAGGTCGCCGCTGCGGTAGTGCTTGGCGATTTGTTTGGCAAAGCAGCGGTTTGCCAGGACGTACGCGTCCCACAGGTCGTCCTCAAACGACATTTCGCCCGGGTGATAGTGGAAAAGGGGCCAGATGATGGAGTTGCTGAACCCGTTGTAGTACTTGTCTGCGAGGTCGTCGTCGAGGAAGACCGGCCCGCACTTGTAGTTTTCGAGTAAAGTTTGCTCGAATTCGTGCTGCTGTTCTGGCGGCACCTCGACCCCAGGCCAGCCCATCCACAGCATGTCGAGGTCGTGCAGCGAGGACAGGGCCGAGACGAGGCCGCCGGAGCTGAGCTGGAAGTTGAATGTGCCGTCTTTATTTAGGGTTGTTGTGACCGGCAACCGGTTGGAAACAGCAAGCACTCGCGAGATCATCAGAGCTACAATTAAGCGACTTGGTGGCGCCTAGGCCTCCCAACGCCCCCTCTTACTATGGACGTTGGTGTTGACCTGTCGATACCTGAAGGGGCCCCCGCAGACGTAGTTCAGGGGCTCTTGGCGCTAAAACAGGAGCTCGAGGAAGGCGATATCACCGCCAAAGGGTACCGCAAGCACCGCGACCAGATCCTCGCGCAATGGCTGGAACAGGTCGAGACCCAGAGCATCAAGCCGGCCGAGAGCATCATCTCGCACCACCGCCAGTCCTCTGTCATTAGCTACCAGCCGAGCGAGACCCGCACGCTCCACCAGCAGCAGCCAGAGTCCCCAGAACTCAGCTTTCTGCAGAGCTTGCCGCCGCTCCAGGCGCCCATTTTACCCCGCGGAGTGCCTGAAACCGCACGGAGCGACCCCCTCAACCGCAACGTCCGGCTCACGAAATTCGATAACCTGCCGAGCATTCTGCGGCACCGCGCGAAAACCAACGCCGAGATGACCGCGTTCAGGCTCCTCGGCGACAAGGGCAAGGAGACCCAGACCATCACCTGGGGCAAGCTCGCGAGCCGCAGCGAACGCATCGCCCAGGAGCTGCGCGAGAAGTCGGGGCTATTCAGAGGCGACAGGGTGGTGCTCCTGTACTTTGAGAGCGAGCCGTTTGAGTTTATCGTCGCCATGATGGGCTGCTTCCTCGCGGGGCTCGTGGCAGTGCCCTTCCAGCCAGAGTACCTGGGGGCCCTGCCGAAAATCCTGTTTTCGACGCAGTGCCACCTCGTTCTCACCAGCGACCAGACTTATAAGCGCGTCAAGACCCACCAAACAGTGCAGTCGCTCTCCAACATCACCTGGTGGAGAACCACCGACTGGGACAAGTACAAGAAAAACGAGCTGCCGGCGCTGCAAGTCCCCGACCTCGCGTACATTGACTATGGAATCAGCCCCGTGGGCGAGTTTAGAGGCGTCGTCATGAGCCACCGCACTATTCTCCACCAAATGTCGTGCCTCACCGCCGTCTACCAGGCCCAGGACGCCCGCGACGGCAGGGGGAAAACGTCCCAGGATAAACTTATTTGTAGCCTTGATATCAGACGCTCTACGGGTCTTATTTTCGGCGTGCTTCACACTATTTATGCCGGTACCCAAGCGTTCTTTATTCCCAAACGCGTCATGATCGTGCCGGGGCTCTACGCGCACCTCATCTCCAAATACCGCATGTCAGTACTGCTCAGCGACTCTTCTTCCCTCAAAGAAGTGTGCTTTAATTACCAGTCTGATCCTAATGCCACGCGGAATTTCAAAAAACACGTCAAGGTGGACCTCGCCAGTGTCAGATCAGCGTTTGTGGATGCCCGCCAAGTCGACACAGAGTTCTTGCTGGCTCTAGCAGACCGCTGGCTTTCTCCCCTCGGCAACAAACGCGGCCGCGATATCGTCTCGCCCATGCTGACCCTGACCGAGCACGGCGGTATGGTCATTGCCATGCGCGATTGGATCAAGACCGACTCAGAGTCGCGGGGGCCCTCGGACCTGGGCGTTATCTGGCTCGACCGCGAGGCCCTCAAGTCCAATAAACTCGAGTTCTCACACACCTCAAATACCACCGAGGCGCTCAGTCTGGGGCCGTTTGGAAACCCATTGGCCGACTCGACTATCGCCATTGTGGACCCAGAAACCAAAATCCTCTGTCCTGAAGACGAGATTGGCGAGATCTGGATCGATTCCCCCAGTATCTCGGGCGGGTTCTGGGGTCTCGCCGAAGATACCGACAAGACGTTCCACGCCCACTGCTATGACCGCGATGGTAAATTGCATATGGATTTCCTGCGTACTGGTATTTTGGGGTTTGTTTATAACGGCGAAGTCTATATGCTGGGCCTTCTCGAGGACCGTCTAGTGCAAACCGAGGACAATGCCCTTGAGCCCAGCAGCAGCCCCAACTCTATTACTTATTACTATGCTCCTCATCTGGCCTACACTATTGCCACCACTGTGCCCAAAGTCAAGGAGGCGTGCCTTTTCCAGATCCCGGTGGGCGACCGCCTGCTTTCGTATGCTATTGTCGAGACCCCGCTGGCCAAACCAGTCATGTACGCCGCCACAGGTAAAGAAACGCAGCGCGATATGATGCTGGACGAGATGTGCGTGCAGGTAATTTCGGTGCTCAAGTCCGTGCACGATTTCACTGTTTACTGCGTTTTGGCGACCGCCCCCGATGTGACCCCACGGGTAAGACGGTCTGGCGAGCCCGAGATTGCAAAACTAATGGCGCGTAAATACGTCAAGAACGGGCAGCTCCAGTCTTTCCACGTCAAGTACAATATCGATGGCGCCATCAAAGATATTCCGCATGGCCAGGACCCCGCGGGAGGGATCTGGTCCCCCAGCATCTCGTACATTAGAGCCGACTCGCTCGGACCACAGGACCTGCAGTATTCCGGTGTTGATATGCGCAACAATGTACTGGATGACCGGTCGGGTACCCCCATGGACTCGTTCCCCAGTATCATGCATCTGTTCCAGTACCGCGTCAAGCGCCAACCAGACGAGCTCGCTTACCTCTCGCTGTTTCTGCGAGCCCAGGAAAACAATCTCGAGCGCACCTGGGCCAAACTCGACATGCAAGTGGCCGCCGTGTACCAATACCTCAAGCATCACCTCAGGGCCGGGTGCGGCCAAGCGGCTATTCTCATGTATACGCATAGCGAGCAGTTTGTGTGTGCCGTTTTGGCGTGCTTTTTCCTCGGTATCACCGTCATCCCCATGAACGCAGTCAACACTGAGCGCCTAGACGAGGACGTGCCCTGCCTCCTCAAGGTCCAGCGCGAGTACGGTGCCACACTGCTGCTGGGCAACCACGAGACGCACGCGATTATGGAGTCGAAACCAGTTACTCAGTACATTCGCTCGAAATCGTTGGCCGTGATCAAGCTCCACAACACCGCCAAAGTCAAAATCAGACCCGGCATGACAGTCAAGAACGTTGTTCCCAATGAGAAATGCATGGACAAGGATTTCCCAGCACTGGTGTGGCTCAACTTCACGCCCGACCAGGACTTTATCGCCTCGCAAATGTCTCATGCCACTATTCTCGGCATGTGCAAAATCCAAAAAGAGACCTGCCAAATGACATCTACTCGCCCCATAATTGGTTGCGTGCGGAGCGTTTTGGGTATTGGGTTCCTGTACACGTGCTGTTTGGGTATCTATGTAGGCTCCTCGACCATCCTCGTGAGCCCCGTGGACTATGCCAACCACCCCAATGCCTACTTTTTGACCGCCAGTAGATATAAAGTCAAGGACGGGTACGCCACTGTGCAAATGCTTGAGCATGCCTGCAAAGTCATTAAGCCCAAGGGGTACTCGTTGAACGAGCTGCAAAACCTGCTGGTAACCACCGAGGGCCGTGCCGATACCGAGATTGTCAACCAGATGCGGCTTGTGTTTGGCTCTACTGGGCTCGAAACAATCGCCATCAACATGTCGTACGGGTGCATTGGTAACCCGGTGGTAACGACGCGAAGCTACATGCAGCTCGAGTCTATTGACCTGTGGCTGGACCCCGTGGCTCTGCGGCAAGGATACGTGGTTGTAGTCAACAAGTGGAACTGCCCCAACGCCCTGCATATTCAGGATAGCGGAATGGTTACTGTAAACACGCAGGTCGCGATCGTCAACCCCGAAACGCGTACTCTGTGTCGCGCCGGTGAGTTTGGCGAGATTTGGGTGCTTTCCGATGGCAACCAGACCAAATTCTACAAGGCAGATTTGCGGGTCAATGAAGACGTCATGCGGGGCACTATTGAAGGCGGCGACCCTGAAGTAGAGTACATGCGCACCGGCGATTTCGGGTTCCTCCACAGCGTAACCAAGGGCGCCGAGGGAGAGCTCCAGGTGCTGTTTGTGCTGGGAAGCATCGCCTCGACCATCGAGATCAACGGTCTCCAGCATTTCCTGTGTGATGTCGAAAGAACAGTCGAGGAGGCGCACAACCATATCTATGGAGCTGTTTTGTTTACTATTGGCGATCGGTTATCGGTAGTATGCGTCGAGACGAGCATTGCCAAGGAACGGCTGCCCGGTCTCAGCACTCTGGTGGTGAACTCGATACTGGAAGCCCATGAGTTTGTCGTGACAATCGTAGTATTTGTGGGCAAATCAGGGATTCCCAAGAGCCGGCTTGGCGAAAAGCAACGCAAGCGGTTGATTGAGGCGTATGTGTCGGGTAAGCTTGAGTTTACTGCGCAGTTTGGAATAGTTGCCCAGAACTAGCAACCTAGCAACCCTAAGATGACCTCCTGCTGGCGCCAGAGGACCTCCTAGATCACCCAGAGATGAACACCCGCTAGCACCAGCGATGACTCCCGCCCGTGCGCACCCGTGTCCGGATCAGATCCACCTAATTTATTTAACCTTACATATGTACAAATAATTACCTATAAACCTCTGCCTGTCCTACCACTTGTTCTCGCTCTCCCCCGGTAACCTCTTGACGCGCTTTTGTTCCCAGTTGTTGGTATCCAATTGCTGCAGTCGGTAAAACTCGTCGTTGATATCGATCTGACGCCGGCGACCGCTCAAATCGAGCTGCTGTTTTTGGTCAAACTCTGTGGTTTTGTTATCGTGCTGCTCATACCGAAGCGACGCAAACTCGGTCATGAAATAGGTGCCTGCGATCATAATTGCGAAAAAGGGGATCCCCACAAACACAAACGAGTTCTTTTTGATGTTTTTCTGGTACCAGCCGGTCCAGGTTTTCTCATATTGCGCTCTTTGTTGTGGGGACATCCATTTCTTCTTGGGCAGCATCTTAGGCTTACTGGGATTACTATGGGTCACTATGGGTAGGCTTACTAGGGTGGGCCAAGTGGGAGACTGGGGCTGCTATGGGGGGGGGGAGCAGGGTAAACGGCACCCTCAGTCCATATCTACGCTACCTACGCTTTTAATGATCTAAATGAGTCTCTTAATACCAGGTAGGACCGCATTCTTGTACACCACCTTCTACAGCCTCTAGTAAGCCAAGTGGCTAGAGTGCCTGTAGTCAGCTAGGTACCCTGTAGTGGCTGTAGTCAGCCCTACTGTAGAGCTAAAGTGCCAGTGCCTACGCGTA
Organism: Wickerhamiella cacticola; assembly: GCA_030564425.1. NCBI lineage: Eukaryota > Fungi > Ascomycota > Dipodascomycetes > Dipodascales > Trichomonascaceae > Wickerhamiella > Wickerhamiella cacticola. The sequence goes on along the minus strand of JAJLUX010000005.1, from coordinate 428,986 downwards.
GTAAGCTCAGTGCCTAACGAAATGCAAAGCACAGACGCGCTCGAATGTATAGATATCCAACTAGATGGATCCACGTTCCACCCTAAAATGGCGTACCAGATCTTCCCCGATGAGAAGATTCTCGGCCACAAAAACCCTCGCGTCACCATCAAGTTCAACAATGCGTACGAGTCGCTGATTGAGTTTACCAGCGACGGCAAGGACCCCGGCGCCACCGACGTCAAGGCCGAGCTCAAAAAAGTCATGGGCCCGTACGGAACGTTTGATGCCAAGAGCTGGAAACAGGACGCAGAGGCGTGGGAGCCCGAGGAGAACCCTATTGCCGTGTGGGGCGACGACAAGTACTCGGTCATACGGTTCAAGGCGGACGATTTGCGCAAAACCAGTGATTTGCTCACCAAACTGCAAATTTTCACCCTCTTCTACATTGAGGGGGGCTCCTACATTGACCAAACAGACCCCAACTGGGAGATCTACCTGCTGCTGTTCAATAAAACCAAAGTCTTGGGGTTCGCGACGGTTTACCCGTACCTCTACTATGAGTCGGCACAACTATTCGACCGTAGCCCCGGGTTGGTGCGTAAACGCATCTCGCAGTTGGTCGTTTTGCCTCCCTACCAGCGTAAGGGACTGGGGTACAAGTTTGTGTCGGCCCTGTACCGCAACATGATCCACGACCACAAGACGCGGGAAATCACCGTCGAGGACCCCACTGAGGAGTTTGACCTTCTTCGTGAGCAGGTGTGTCTCCATCTTTACGCGAAAATCTTGAGCCAGCTGCCCGACGAGTACATCACGGATGCCACGCTGCTCGAGGAATCGGCCAAAGCCGCCAAGACCGATTTGCGGTCGTTTACCCAGATCTACGAAATGTACATGCTGAAAAAGCACGGCGAGACGCCCGAGTTTAAGAAGCTCGTGAAATCGCGTATCTGGCGCCAAAACTACCTCGAGCTCAAGGACGAGCCGCGAGCCGAGCAAAGGGAGAAGTTGCAGCTGGTGTACCAGAATGTTGTTGCGAGTTACCAGAAAGTGATAGGGCACCACGACTCGCACTCAAAGGTCAAGAGGCGGAGGGTCAATTGACTCAAGCAACCGTGAGATGACCACCAGCGCTACAGCACCGTGAGATGACCACCGGCAGCACCGTGAGATGACGCAGCGCCGTAAGGCCAGCAGCCACTACCGTCCACCACCAGCTAGAGTTACACGCAACCACCTGACACCAGCTCCTTACAGCCACCTTAACACGCAACCACCTTAACCACCTCCACCAGCTCACACCTAGGATGCCACCATCCGTCTCGCGCCCGCTTATGCCCTAAATAACAATAGAGATAATTTTAGTCTACTTGCGATTTTCCACCCCTATGACCCCATCAGCTGGGCCCTTAACTCTTGTCCACCACGTGCCCAAAGTCCCACTCCCAGCCCCAGTCCCACAGTCCAAGTCTCACGTGCACACATGAAGTTCGCCAAAAGCCTGCTACGAAACCAGGTGCCAGAATGGACAGCCAGCTACATTGACTATAAATCTCTTAAAAAACTCATCAAGCAAACGGAATCGCCCGCCGTGGCCACCGCTTTCTTTTACGCGCTCGACAGAAACGTCGAGGTTGTTTCGCAGTTTTACAACTCCAAGTTCGCAGAGTACTCGCGCCGGCTGCGGTACCTCACCGATACCTTCGAGCCGCAGGCCAAGCAGCTCGAGGTCGACGAGGTCGACGACCTGATTGGCGTGCTGGTGGAGCTGCGGGCACAATTGCGGAAGCTGCAGTGGTTTGCCGATATCAACAAGCGCGGGTTTGCGAAAATCCTCAAGAAATTCGACAAGAAAATCGGCACCCACACGCAGGCGCGGTACCTCCAGTCCAAGATCTTTATCCTCTCGTTTGCCAACCCGCAGCCGCTCACAGACGAGCTCACAAAGATCAACCGGTACATTCAGCAGCTCAACTCGGGCGCTGAGCAGAGCGTCGACGATTTGATCGCCGGCAACGCCCTCATGACCCTGAAACCCCGGTCCAGGTCCACCACCTCGATAGAGTCTCAGGACGACTGGGGCGAGTACCAGCGGGCCCTGGACGCCGACGACCCGCAGCTGTTGAAATCAGTGTATGCGCAGTCCCCACTCAGCCGCAAATCCACAATCAACTTGATCCTCAAGGCCATGTTTCAGCACCGCAAACGGTGTATCCCCGTGCTCGTCGAGTACTGCCAGGTGCTCGAGGACCCCACCGAGATCAATTCCCGCAACCTGCTGCACCGGTTCATTATTCAGTATGGCCGCTCCTCGCCGCTTAATATCGTTGGTAACGAGTTTAGCCAAACGGCCCACAACGGATCGCTTGGCGGGACACCGCAGGGCGAGAACCCTAAATTGACGAGTACCGAAGACTCGCTGGCCCTCGTGCTTGATGCCCTGCCCGAGGAATCCCGCCAAGCCCTTACCGCTTGCGACCAGCAGCTGCGGACCCCTCTCCACTACAGCTGCCGGTTTGGACTGGTGGAGGTGACGCGTATTTTGCTCGAGTTTATGCACAAATGGGGCATGCTCGGCGAAGGCGGCGTTATTGCACCCGAATGGCGCGATTCCGAAGGCATGAGCCCGCTCGATTTGGCTATTATCCACCAGCACTCTGTGACCACAAACACAATTCTCCAGGGCCGCGGAGTCCCCGAAAACGCCGATATCGATCAGCTGCTCCTTACTGCAGTACGCACAAACGCTATTTCGATCGTCGAGGTTCTGCTGGATTTCGGGTGCAACGTCGACTACCAGGACCCCAAATCGGGCGAAACGTCTCTGTACTTGGCCGCCAAGTTCAACCACAAGCACCTGCTGCAGATCCTCATTGATAACGGCGCCAATCTCGAGATCCCCGAAAACACATATGGCTGGACGGCGCTATTTGTGGCTGCCGTGGATGGCTCCATTGAAATCACCGAAGCGCTGATTAGAGCGGGCGCTAACCTCACCAGAACAGATTTCAGCGGCTGGAACGCAAAAGAACACGCTGCTTTGCGTGGCCACATCAAGTTGTCGCAGCTGCTCCCCTTCCAGCCCTATGAGGCGGCCCCCGAACAACCGCAGCAGCATCAGGGGCCCCTGCCTTATGAGCACACCATCAAACGCCGCAATGGCCGTAGCGAGAACGAGATCATCAAGACTGTGGGTCACCGGTACCTCCAGGACTCGCGTAAAACCATGATCCTCGTCACTCTGGGTTGGAAAGATATCCGTCACGTTGGTCCCCCCATTACCCTCGATTCGGTTCCCATGGCTCAAGCGGGCCAGACCGAGCTCGATACCGCTCTTAGCTTGATTGTGAATGCACACAATGCCGAGGGCGAGCCGCTGATTATCGACCTGCCGACTGCCGAGTTTGACAATACCACAGAGCAGGTCTCGTTTTACACTCAAGACGTGAGTTCTGTGCAGCTCATGTTTGACCTGGTGCCGACGTACGGGTCCTCGAGTAAAGTGCTGGGCCGCGCGGTGGCTCTCCTCGACAATGTCATTAAACGCGTGGGCGAGTCTCACTATAACCTCAATGATACAATCACGTTGCCGATCCTCGAGTGCAGCACGCTCAGGGTGCTGGGCACCGTGACGTTTGGGTTCTTGGCAGTAACGCCGTTCACGCACCCGAAAATCGGTATCCAGAAATCGCAAACGTACTGGAAATCCCTGATTTCGTCGCGGGTTATCGGTCACCGCGGGCTGGGCAAGAACACTCTAGCGACCAACTCGCTCCAATTGGGTGAAAACACCGTCGAGTCGTTTATCCAGGCCGCGAACCTGGGTGCTTCGTACGTTGAGTTTGACGTGCAGCTGACTCGCGATAACGTGCCCGTGATTTACCACGATTTCAGGGTATCGGAAACCGGTCTCGATATCCCCATGCACCACTTGACCTTGGAGCAGTTTATGCATTTGCAGCAACCCCCCAAACACGAGCCGGGGTTTGGCGATGATCTCGATATTGTGCCGCGTAAAAGCAGGTCCAAATCGGTGGCAAATGTGCGCAAACTCGACCAGGACGAGCGCCTACGGCTCACGCAAGACTATAGAACGCGTGGTGTCAAGGGCAACGTCCGCGGCCACTCGATCCAGTCAAGGTATGCGACTCTCGAGGAGCTTTTCCGTACTTTGCCCGAGGCAGTAGGGTTCAACATTGAGTGCAAGTACCCGATGCTTGATGAATGTGAGGCCGAAGACTTTGAAGGGATCGCCATTGATATCAACAAGTGGTGCGACCGCGTGCTCGAGGTTGTCTATGACCTAAAGGGCGAGCGCGACATCATTTTCTCGAGTTTCAACCCCGACGTGTGCATCTTGCTATCTCTCAAGCAGCCAAGTATCCCCGTGCTATTCTTGACTGAAGCAGGAACTACTCCCATGTACGATTTCCGCGCGTCAAGTCTGCAAGAAGCCATTCGATTTGCTCACCACTGGAACTTGCTTGGAATTGTTTCCGAGAGCACTCCACTAGTAGACTGTCCCCGCCTGGTGCAGGCCGTCAAGCAGAGCGGTTTGGTATGTTTCTCGTACGGTGTCCTAAACAACACTCCCGAGTTTGCGCGGCGCCAGCTGAATGCTGGTGTTGATGCAGTTATTGTCGACAGTGTGTTGGCGGTCAGAAAGGAGCTCACCGAGCAGGTGAAGTTACAGGAAGAACGCGAGAGTGCCGAGACGACGCCCAGTCCAGGCGAGGCTGGCGAGCCGAAAGGCGAGCCCAGTGGTGAGCCACGAGGCGAGCCTAATGGGATAGCAAAGGAGACTGGAATGCAGGCACAGACTACGACCGGTGAGGCGCAGGCCCAGCCGTCAGATGATGGTTCCGTGACGCCTACTTCTGGGTCAGAGTAGCCCTATGGGTCTGTCCCACCCTATTCACACGCCGTGATAGCTATAGATTAATTTATTCAGTTTAAAGTACCAACGTGCCTGTGGAGACAGAGGCCGAATAAGTGCTCAATAGGTGCTTGTGGGTCGATCGGCTGATTGTCACCACTGCCTACCACAGCATGGAGTGGACACCCACCTGCCACCTCCTCTACTCATAAATAACGTAATTAAATAACTCATAACTCAATGATAGCCCACCTTAGCCCATCCCAACCTACACTGGCCTATTGGGGTTCAAAAACTCGGCATCCTCAAACTCACCGTCCTCGTTCATTGGCTGGTCCGGTTGGTAATTCTGTGGAACGTAGAACGCTTTAATCGAGCTGATGCTTTGCGGTTTCTCCGGGAACCCGCCCGCATCGTCCTCGTCTACATCAGTAGCGGCGTCATCGTCGTCGGTGTCGTCGTCATTGAACTGACGCTTTATTGGCTCGCGCGTTTGCTGAGCCCTGAGCTCGAGCTCCGACTTGCGTCTGAGGTCCAAAAACTCGCCGCGGTCGTACACGGGCGGCGGTGCTGGGGGCTGTGGTACGTGTGGCTTGAAGCTGATGGGGAAGGACGCCTGCGTGAGGTGTCCCTCGGAAACGTGTTTGCGGGCGCGTGCGCCTACATGCAGGAGTTGTGCGGCTGTATCGGGGGGTAACGACGGTCTCCTTGAAGCTGGTTCTGCCACTACTGGACGGTCTCTTTGGAACCGCTTGGACATGAGTAGGGGTTATGTAAGTCTGTGGGGTAGAGGGGGGCGACCACGCAAACTCTGGGGTAGGGGCCATGGTGAAAAATTAAACAATTCAATTAAGCTTTCTATAATGCGCTTGGCCTGTTGTGCTTGGCCACCTTTTGTCCTTACCATGGCTAGCTGGCACTGTCTGCTTTCCTCATCACGTGCTCGCCTCCACCTTCGTATAGAGGCTATTGACCGGCTGCACCTGCACTTAGCGGTCCATAAAAATTAGTCGCGTATATAAACTCGTCAGCAACAACCTCCACTCTACAATGTCTATCTGCACCAGTTCCCAGGAGGCCATCAAATTGGAGGGCGAGTACTCGGCCCACAACTACCACCCACTGCCCGTAGTCTTCTCCAAAGCCGAGGGTGCCCGTGTGTGGGACCCCGAAGGAAACATGTACCTCGATTTCCTCTCGGCTTATTCTGCCGTCAACCAGGGCCACTGCCACCCCAAGATCATTGCTGCCCTTACTGAGCAGGCTAAACGCTGCACCTTGAGCTCCCGTGCATTCTACAATGACGTTTTCCCCGCATTCGCCAAATACTGCTGCGAGTTTTTCGGATTCGAGATGATGCTGCCCATGAACACCGGTGCCGAAGCCGTCGAGACTGCCCTCAAGCTGGCCCGTAAATGGGGGTACCAGAAAAAGGGTATTCCTGAGGACAAGGCCATCATCTTGGCCGCCGAGAACAACTTCCACGGTCGTACTCTGGCCGTTGTTTCCATGAGCACTGACCCCGAGGCTCGTGCCGAGTACGGCCCTTATCTCGACCGCACTGGCCCCACTATCCCTGGTACCGACCGCAAATTGCGCTACGGTGTCATTGAGGATGTCGAGGAGGCTTTCAAGAACGCTGGCGACCAAATCGCCGCTATCCTGCTTGAGCCTATCCAGGGTGAGGCCGGTATTGTCGTGCCCCCCGCCGACTACTTCCCCAAAGTCCGTGAACTCTGCGACAAGTACAATGTCCTGCTGATTGCCGACGAGATCCAAACCGGTGTTGCTCGTACCGGTAAATTGCTTTGCATTGAGCACTCTGGCGTCAAGCCCGACGTCGTTTTGCTCGGCAAGGCGCTCAGCGGTGGTGTCACTGCTGCCAGTGCCGTTCTTTCCAGCAAAGACGTTATGCTCTGCTTTGCCCCCGGTACTCACGGCTCTACCTACGGTGGTAACCCTCTTTCTAGTGCTGTTGCCATTGCTGCTTTGCAGGTTGTCAAGGATGAGAACTTGGTGGAGCGTGCTGCTACTCTTGGCGAAAAGTTCCGCAAGAGCCTCGAGCCCCTCTTGGAGACTGGCATTATCTCTGAGATCCGTGGTAAGGGTCTCTTGAACGCCATTGTGGTTGATTCCTCCAAGGCCAACGGCCGTTCTGCATGGGATTTGTGCTTGTTGCTCAAGTCCAAGGGTCTTCTTGCCAAGCCTACTCACGACACTATTATTCGTCTTGCTCCTCCTCTTGTTATTACCGATGAGGATCTCCAAAAGGGTATTGATACTATTACTGAGGCCGTCAAGGAGCTTCCTAATGCTCCAAAGGCTGAGGGTCACTAAGGTAGAGGCTCTAGCTAAATGTAAAAAAGTCAATGTAAATAGCACTGTCAATTGTCACTCGCGTGCACTAGTCGGCCACCTGCTGGGCTATTAGGGACTGCCAATATGCAATATGCAGCAACGCCTACGCTGCATACCGTTTGCCCGACATGCAGGCAGATCGGCAGCGGCTATGGCGTCGAGAAGCTAGCTAAATTATTCCTCAATCATTTTGAAGCATTTAATCATCTGCTCCTGGTCGCAACTCGGATCATCTTTTGACTCACCTGTACGTTCCTGCATAATTGACATTTGATCTTCATATGCATCTTTGAATTGACCCGAAGCGAGAGTCTAGGTGGCGGTGCAGATAGATAGCAGGTAATGATGGCTTGGATACGACCCGGATAAAATTTTTAGACGTATTTACGGGCCACGCAACCGAGCAAATCCTCGCTATCGGTTATCTTTCTGCTCGGAGGCATGCAAGGCGGGGGGCTAGGGCAAGGTGGAACAAAATTGACATGTGGGTTGCGAAAAAGCGTACATGCGTGCACATTACCACTAAAACAGCACCTAAACACCAACTGAAAAACAATCCTCGATACTTTGCGCCTTTTACTCCCGAGGAAGAATTTTTTCGGGGCTCCTCAACGGCATAATTCTAGCGAATTACCCCACAATTGACTGCAAGCGTGTAGAGGCCCGCTGCTGAGTCAGAAGATCTTGGGACTATATGAGCATGGCCTGGCCCCCCTCGGGCAGTTCTGCAAGAGGCTCATCTTCACTCTCGCAACACTCGCACATCATCTATATATACACTAAATGAAGGATGCTAAAATCCCTCAACAGATTGAGGCAGTAGCTAGCGCAGTTGATGAACCAGTAATCGTGGACCGTGCCGATGGCGGCGCAGGGCTCGATTTCGGCAACAGTCCCCCCGCCGCAGTGGATCTGGGCCAGTTTGGATACAACGAGGAGCTCAAGCGCGAGTTCACGATGTTCTCGGCGTTCAGTTTTGCCGTGAGCATCTCGGGGCTCATGGCGACCATCGCCACGACGTTTACCTACCCGCTTGTTGCGGGCGGCAGCGCCAGCGTCGTTTGGTGTTGGCTCATTTCAGGCGCCGGGTGCCTTTGTATTGCATTTTCAGTGGCAGAGATCGTCTCGGCGTACCCCACAGCCGGTGGTCTCTACTATGCCTGCTCCAAGCTCGTGCCCGAGGAGTGGGCTCCCGTGATTTGCTGGGTCGACGGATGGATCAATCTGCTCGGCCAAGTGGCCGGCGTGGCCTCTACCGATTACGGATGTGCCACGATGCTGCTGGCGGCCGTGCAAATGGGCAGCGATGGCAGCTATGTCCCCACTGAAAAGCACATTGTCGGCGTCATGGCCGCGATCCTGGTCTTCCATGGCCTGCTCAACAGTTTCCCCACAAAATACATGGAGAAAATGACAAACACCTATGTGGTTTTCCATTTCGGGTGCCTTATTGCCGGGGCAGTTGCGCTCCTGGTAAAGACCGAAAACAAAAACAGTGCATCGTACGTTTTCACCAACGTCGAGGCCAACTCGGGCTGGACCCCGCCAGGATTCTCGTTTTTGTTTGGCTTTTTGTCCGTCAGCTGGGCCATGACCGACTACGATGCCACTGCGCACATTTGCGAGGAAATGAAAGACCCCGAGCGTAAAGCTCCCTGGGCGATTTCCATGGCAATGGTTTTCACCTATGTGTGTGGTTTTTTGTATAATATCGTGCTGTGTTTCTGCATGGGCGACCCCAAAGATTTGCTGAGCTCGACCCAGCCAGTAGCCGAGATTTACTTTAATTCTCTGGGCAAACGGGCCGGCATTTTCTTTACAGTTGTTACTTTTATCATTCTCAACTTTGTGGGCGTGACGGCGCTGCAAGCCAGCTCCCGGACCACCTGGGCCCAAGCGCGTGACAATATGTTGCCCGCGAGCAAAGTGTGGTACAAGGTGAGCAAAACCACCAATACACCGCTCTATGCGGTCTGGATGAACACTGCATTCTGCATTGCCCTCAACTTGATTGCCCTTGGCTCGACCACTGCCATTAATGCGATTTTCAACGTGACGGCCATTGCCCTTGACTGGTCGTACATTCTGCCTATTGTTGGTAAAGTGATGTTCCCCCGGCTGTTCAAGCCTGGTCCCTGGACGCTGGGCCGGTTCTCACTGCTCGTCAACATGTGGGCAATCATCTGGACGCTTTTCGCGAGCATCATTTTCTTTATGCCTACCGAGATGCCCGTGACTGCCGAAAACATGAACTATGCCGTTGTTATTTTTGTGGGGATCATTGCCCTGTCGACCCTGTTTTGGCATGTGGGTGGTAAACGCGTCTATGCTGGTCCTCAGGCCACTGTTGTTGACCCGGCAATGATTCTCCGCGACGAGACGCCTGATAGTTTGGAGAAATCCCGTAAAGATATTTAATATTTATGTAGCTTTTGATCACCCTCTGCACCATCTGATCTCTGTGTCGCGTGAGATTATAAATCTGGCATCTCGCATCTTTTCCGCATCCTCCTAGAAAATGAACACAACAGCGCCGCCGATTCAAAGGATCGTCCAGCCGCCACTATTTTCGTGGATTTCCGACAATCATTTATCGCTCGCGGCCCCCATTGTCATCTACTGGCTCACCTCGGCATTCTACACGGTTATCGACGAGTACGAGCTTGCCGAGAAGTACCGCGTGCACACGCCGGCCGAGGTCGAGAAGCGCAACAAGTGCACGAAATGGGAAGTGATCCGCGCCGTCGTTGTCCAGCAGATTGTGCAAACGCTGCTCGGGCTGCTTGTGGAACGGTTCGACGAGCCGTACACCACAGGACACGAGCAATACGAGGTCTGGAGGATCGCTAAAAACCTCGGCGTCAGCACCCAAATCGCTTCCGTCCTCTACTGGTGGGCGTTCCCTGTTTTACGCTTCTTTTGGGCGTTTTTCGTGCTCGACACTTGGCAGTATTTCCTGCATCGCGCCATGCACCTCAACAAATGGCTTTACCGCAACTTCCATTCAGTTCACCACCGCCTCTACTGCCCGTACTCGTATGGAGCTCTCTACAACTCGTTTGGCGAGGGCCTCTTGCTCGATACTCTGGGGGCGTTCCTGGCATCTCTCGCAGCCGGCATGTCCCCACGGGAAAATATCCTGCTGTACGCGTTTAGCACGCTCAAGACCGTGGACGATCACTGCGGGTACGAGTTCCCGTGGGACCCCTTGCAGATGATCTTCCCCAATAGAGCTACTTATCATGATATCCACCACCAGCAGTTTGGTATCAAGACAAACTTCAGCCAGCCGTTTTTTGTGCATTGGGATTTGATTTTACGGTCAAAGTACGCGAAAACTGAGCAGTACATTGAGCACAATAAACAAATTCGCGAGAAAAAGTTTAGAGAAAGGGCCAGCGCTTCAGAGGGCTCCAAGCCCGACTCTGCCAAAACAACTGCTTTATGATTGACGATTTGCATTTAATTTATCACGCTCTTTGATACTGACGATACCTGCGCTAGCTCTGCTACTGGTAGCTGTTCTGGCTGCCACTGCTATTTTGCTGCTAGCCACCTGCTCCCCAGCTATAAATATTCAATAACTTAACTAGTTTGCTACCAACGGATTACTCTTGTTTTTAAACTTGAGCTTTAGCGCTCGCTTGATCTTATGGCGACGGGTAACAATCTGTTCGAGGTTTGTTTCTTGTTCTTCTGATTCCTCTTCTTCCTCAGGGAAGAACGCCTCATTCAATTGCTGGCTGTACTCTGTCACTACTGCTTGGATAGGTTCGAGCGTATCGTCGATGCAAACGGCATTAGGGTCGTGGGTGGCAATTACAGGGATATCCAGAGTACGCTTAAAGTTCTGCACGCTGGCGAAATCGTCTACCGTCAATGGCTTCGTGCCCGTTGAGAAGCCAGTGGGCACCCCCGAAGACAAGTCTGGAGACGAGTACTCACCCGAAAGCTTGGCTTGTAGGTCTGCCAAGTCTGTGCAAATGAACTCACTATTGGTGTTGCGTGCTGGTAGAGCCCCCACCCCGCTCGGCACAAACTCTGGCAGCTCGCTGGGCTCCTCGTAGGCTGGGTGGTTCGCGGTCGTGCCGTTGGTGATGCTCGAGTTGAGGTCGGGCACCATATGGCTGTCTAGGGACTCTGCCTGACCCTGACCGTGAGGGGCGAAATCAAGGCTCGAGTTTGCGTCCTGGAATTCTGGGCTTTCGCTGGCGAACTTGTAGCGAGCCCCAGAGTCGCTGGTGAACTTGGTCCGCTCGTCAGATTTTCGTCTGAGGATTTTAAACAGCATGGATCGTTTTGTTGTCAAGGTGCGCTCTTCATTCCTTTGATGGTCCCCGGTGTCTGAACCAGATTTCATGTATGTTTCAGAATGGTTAATTCTATGGCTGGTGCTTTTATTCCTCATGAACCGATCCCACATTATTAGTACGTGCCGTGTTTCGAGTGCGGTTTCAGGAATACAGACTACGCCGTAGGCTATTAAAGACTTGGAGTTGCCGTTTATAAATTTAGTATCATAGAATTCATGCAACCTGCCTTTCTACATGACGCAGGTCTTGACCTGCTCGATAAGGAGATATGCAGGGGTGGACTGGGTATTATGCAAGCGGATAAAATACCTGCCAATATATGCGTCATGTGGCCCCCCCTGAGTGAGAATATTATTAGAAAAAATGTTGGGCTGTCAATAAATAGAGTAGTGTACATAGTGATTGCTCGGCAACAGGTGCCTAACAACTTTGGGCATTGCTAGCGAATCTGCACCTCGAGTGCAGGAGGAGACGTGAAAACTTGCCGGTGCATCATAGCCGACGAGCCATACTGCGCCAGTTCGGCCGTTTGAACTATACTTTTGACGTATTCGACGCATGCACTGTGATTAAATTCCGAGATTGTAATGGGGTGTTCCAGTTCAATATCACGTGCGTGTCGGAGCCGCACCTTGAAAACAAGCGCAAACGAAACGTCAAATAGGGCACACGAGTTTGTGAACCCCACCCTGCCTTCCATTGGTACATCTGGAGCGTTTGCTGGGCCAACATTGAACCTATCGATACTGCTAGGCGGCGGGTGGCTCGGGACCACCAGTTTCACATCTTGAACGGTTGATTCATTTAGATACACCTCTTGAAACTCGTAGGATTCCTTGCACATTCGGGTCCGCCTTGGTTCAGGGATTTTCTCCTTTTCTGTAGTAGCACACGCTTTTGTAAATTTAACAATCTGTACCAGCTCTAGCGAGATCCGTAGCAGCTTGACCTTGCGGGCCTTTGAGTAGTCTGGGTTGGGGCTGAGGTGAAAGTACGCGAGGATTTTGTCGCTGTGGCCGTACGCGCTGGCCGTGAGCGTGCACTGCAAGTTCACCAAATGGTCTGGGCTGCTCACATTTTTCACCATTGGATTGAGGTAGCGCGAGAAGGTCGAGAGAGTATCGTACCGCCGAACATACACCGGGAACTTGACTGGAGGGTCCTGGAACTGCTGGTTGGTCTTGACCCGGACAAACAGTGCGTGCGTTGTTTGGATGAACCGGTCAGGCACGCTCATTGATCCAGTGACTTTGCCCGACTTGCCAATCGGCAGCACAAACGGCAGGTCCATGCCGTACACCTCGGCTCCATCCTCTCCATTGTAAACGTCCTGCTGGCTAATCAAGTACATGACTTCCTTGTGGTTCCCACTCACGTTGATTGAGTCTGTGCGGACAAGACTGATGTTGACCTTGAGGACGCCCAATGGCTTCTTCATTTTGAGCGGGCCCGCTTTAGCGCTGGGGCGGATAAGCACAACTCCTAAAGCCCGGGGATCTGTTGCTGGAAGACCAGGAAAACCCTGGATAATGTCTTCGTTTGGCAACCCTTTGAGCTGGATATCCATGTGGCGACAGTGGCTGGCAGGTGCCAAGGGCCTACAGGCAGCGACAGAGGCAGCGCCACAGGCGGCCAGTGGGGCTAAACTAGTTGTAGAGATCTGGAATTAAATAAGTTATGTAGGTGGGAGTGGGCGGGAGCGAGCGTGACTGCTGGTGGATGGGAGACGGGCTGGCGGCTAGCTGGCTGGCGGCTGGCGGCTGGCGGCTGGAGGTCACCGCATTGGATCGCTGCGCTCACCAATGCTACCACTCCTCCCCAATCGGCACATCCACATCATCAATCCGCCCCTCGGCACAAACCAAGCACTCACCCCTCGCCAATGGATCCAACGCAGCATCCAACTCCTTGGGATCCTTGACCTCACCCCTCAGCTGTCGGATCTTGGCCCCCTCTGGGCCAGCTTCAAGCTCCTTGATAATACAATCAAAATGGAACCCATGCTGGCACGGGAACACATAGAATTTCCGCGTCGCCAGCGGGAACCCACACTGCTGGCACGCCTCGCCAGGTTCCACCAGTGCATACTGCTTTTTGAACGATTTCAGTTCTTGTTGCATGGATTTACTGGCTCGAACCGAATCGTTCATCTCCTGGTGTATCGTCACGAGGCTATTGCTTGAGGCCTCTAGTGCCTTTACGACCTCGGGCACCATATGGTCGAGGGTATCAAAGTCGGGGAAAAGCTCCAAAATGTCCTCGACATTGAGGTGGTCAGTGAGCTTGAGGGCACTTGCGGTTCCCTTGGAGGCAATTATTCGCTGCGAGATTTCGAGCCACAGGGTGCGTCGCATCTGCTCATTGTCCACATGCTGTTCCACAATCTCAATGGCCTGATCTACCAAGTCTTGTCCCAGACACAGGTGCACGGCTTCTTCGTAGAGGCTCATGACTGTGTAGAGATAAATCGCGCACCGGATTTTATTGTTTTCCAAACAGACCCGGAGGCCAAAATTATAGTCGGGGAACTTGGACGCTTTGGATTGGAGGAAATCAAGCAAATCGTCTTCATTGTCGGTCTGCGCGTAGATCATGAGCACCGCGTTGTATAGTGGCGCCGTGCATTTGCCATTGGCCAGCTGTGACTTGAGGTACCGCACCGCTTGGTGGCCCTTGTAGTTGCCTCTATAGCTGGATGCGTACGAAAGGAGTGCCGGTAAAAGCCGCAGCGGATCCAGTTTGGATATTCGCATCCAGGATTCAACTGTGGCCTGTGGGGCATGGGTCATGAGCACAGTGGCGTAGCGGTACACGAGCTCCTCGTCCTCGTGCTCCCGCAGGACTTGGAGAGCGTTTTCCCACTGTGAGTTTTCGATATAGTATGCAACAACAAACTTGAAATCTTGAATGAACCCCGCAAACCATACCAGCAGCTCGGTGGCTCCGTGATTTTGCAGTATACTCAGCAAGGTCTCGCGCGACACTTGGGCTTTACACGTGGCAACAAAATCCTTGAACCCATCGTGGTCGTCTAGTTGCAGCAACAACTCTGCCACCCATGCAGTGAGGATAGTTTGTTGGACGGCGTTGGTGGTTGTTGCGAGCCGGGCCCTAAACAGCTGCACCAAGCTGGGCTTGGCGTCGAGCTCGATAAACTTGAGGGCTATTCCTTCAATGTGCGCGCCCGATAAACCGTAGCACTCTGCTGCGCGCGGGTAATTTTGTTGCTCAAACAGGTAATCGCCATACTCTTTGTAGATTAGTAGCTTATCGTGTGAGGAGGCGATATCGAGCGCTTCCTGGAACAGGTTATTATCGACGTATGCCTGCCACATGCCTTGTGCCTCTTTTTCCAGCTTGATTTCCAGGAGATATGAAGCGCTAAACGCCCAGTATGTCTGGTGGGTATGGTCGGAAGCGCACCCCACAACTGGAGGGATCTCGAGTGACCGTACGAGCTGGAGGGTGAGCGAGTTGTAAATGTGTATTTGATCACTTGTGAGGGCCATGATATGGTATTTCGATAGCATCAAGTGATCGCACTCCACCTCGAGCGTCTTGCTCTCGAGGGCCTTGCTCTCTTGAGTGGTATTGACGAGCTCGACTGACCCGGGGGACCAGAGAGCCAGGGCTGACGAGTTTGCCACGAGCCGCGATCTCGGTGGTGTTGATCTGACCTCTTCAAACTGCCAAGGATCGATATTGCTTTTGTATAACCCTCGCGACGTGAGAGCGTAAAGCGTTTCATGGACTATGGCAATCCCGTGGAACGGCTCTTTTGTCAAGACTTTGGTGAGCTGTTCTTTGCGCTTATCTGTTTTAAGGGGCCCCAATTCGAGCTTATAGATTGTGGAATCGCTAGTAAAGTAGGCCGATTCGCGGTGCCAGGCGATATGCGAGACGCGGTGGCCGCCCAGCTTGAGCGGTCTGAAAACTGCGCCTGCAGCGTACAGGTAAAAGTACTCGTACGATTCGCACTCGACAATGCAATGTGTGCCGCTGGTATCGACCATCAGCCGCCTGATGTTCTGGTTCTTGTGTTTGAGCTGCACGTCATGGACCCGTGAAGGGTTGTCGAGGTCGATACGAATGACGGTGGTTGAGCCAATAGCAATGTAAAGGATATTATTAGCGACTTTGAGGTCAATGATATTTGTTAGCGGGAACGTTAGCTGCACCCGCTCGACCAGTGCGTCCATGGTTACAAAGCTGCTCCTTGAACTTCATCAGAGACCTTTGGCCATGAAAGATGTGGTGAACATGGTACTGGAAGAGTCCGCGGAGCACGTGGTGACTGTGGAGCTCAACTCTGGCGAGCAGTACCGCGGTAAACTGGCCAGCAGCGAAGGCAACATGAACCTTTTGCTCCAGGATGTAGTGCACACCAACCGTCAGGGCCATGCCTCGCACCTCGACCAAGCGTTTATCCGGGGCTCAAGTATTGTGATGATCCATTTACCGGAAATGTTGCAGTACGCACCGGCATTCCAGCCCCGGATTCTCGAGCAGAGTTTGTTGGTTGGGGGGAAGCGGAAGCGTTAGCAGCTGCCAAGCCGCGAGATGACCTCTAACCTGCCCGATCTCCTAATCTCTAATTAATCTATCTATGTACACGATCTATAGACCCAGGCACCTCTTCTGCCCTCCATCTACTGGCTGTCCTTTGGGTCAGTCTTCATGTGGAGCTTCCAGCTATTCTTGGCTTCCTCCCGCTGAGCCTTGCGGTCACGCTCAGTGCTGCCAACTGACAAAAATACAGAAGCAACCAGCATGATTACGGTGGCTCCCTGGGCCCACACACGGGCCTGCACAATCTTTTGGGCTCTGGTAAGGTACGGGTCACGGTTAACCGCATAAAACGAGCCGCCCAGCACAGCAGCCCATCCACCAACAATACATTTGTACTTGTTGTTGGCAATCCAGCCAGTGATGCCTGTTTCAAGGGGGTTGGAGGGCTTCTGGGTCTCTGCTGCAACCGGCTCGCCAGCCTCGAGGTGACGCAGTCTGAGCTTCTCGCGACGGTCCTCCTCAAATTGACGGCTGCGAATCTCCATCCAAGTGGCACCGAAAAACACGGGAGGACTAATCATAAACAAGGTACGAGGGAACGTGCCGGCAGTCTTGAACGAGGTGCGTCTGTCGAGCAGGGCCCGTAATCCGAGGGCTACAGGCACACCAAACGCGGCACCTTCGAGGAAACCGGTGATTAAACTATTGCCAAAGCCTTCAACTTCTTCTTTTCCGGGGATCTTCATCTATATTTAGGTGGCTAGTGGGAGGAAATGGGACCTCTTTATATATTTTTCGGCTCTATTCAAAGACCTCGTATAGACCCAAGCAGGCAGTAAGCATAAAGGCCCTTACCCTGATCTGATACCAGACCTGCAGCCTAGCACTGCCCTCAAAGGCTACTCAAGGGAAGCTAAAAAGAGATAAAAATTGGACGAGTACAAGTTAAAGTCTCTCGCTTTTTCTCAAATTAAAATCCAGCATTATTTACTGGTATTTGTTTGGCTATAAACTCTAATAATCGCTATGAATCATCGCGATAACTTTTTCAAACTTCCCAGGTACAAGAGATTAGTCAATACGATAAAGAACCGCTAAATATGCTGGTGGAGAACAGTGAGGTTATCAGGCTTATTTTGATAATTGAATTTGTGATTTAGCTATGTGTAGTTATTATGATGAAGAGGTGCCCCGCGGCTCCATTTTAGTGCTCCTATAAGTAGTTTCAAGCACCTAATTAAGCGAGAAAGGATACTGCAGCACGTGCATATTGATGGACGCCTTTGTAGGTTTATATTTGTGTTTGATTAGAGTAGAGTTACCTGGTTATTTAGTTGTGGTGTACCGGTCAACGTACCTGCATGCGGCCCCGGGCGGAGCCGGTCGCTGAGAGTAGCCTTTAGCGTCGGCTCGCTGAGACTAGTCTTTGGCTTTAACGAGTAGGTATGAGAGTAAGTATAGAGGAGCCATTGGTGCTATTTGTTTAATGCTGCTACCTGTTTAGGCATGTCTGAGGTAGTGTTGATGTAGTCCGGGTTGATCTTATAGCCACCTCGCAAACTGCCGGTCTCAAAGACGATATTTTCAAGGTACTCAATGAAATGCACAGGTAGAGCTCTCTAAGGTATTCAGCATCAGTGGGACCGGCTGCCCAACTATACCCGCTACCTAACCTGCATAGTAGCCAAGTATCACGAAACACCTCCGTATCAAGATAAATAATATAAATGGTTTAGTCCATAAGTTGAAAAACATGGCATATATTAGATAGACAACGGTAGTTGCCTGTAAAGGGGAAGCCCCAAGTCCTGGCTTGCCATTTCTGGCTCAAAGCTACAACCTCAACGCTTGATCCTCGTTATATATAACCACATTGCGTGCCTGGGTCTTTTCCTGTGGTAATTCCACTTTAGCAGACGATGCACTATACAATGGCTCAACAAAGTTCTTGCCGTACTTTGTGGGATCCCAAAACCGTTCAGCGTCTTCTTTTTGTTGTGCAGACTCTTGGGGATCTTCGGCATCTTGATCTTGTTCGCTATCTGACGAGTGGTGGTCGGCAACTTCCTCGACCACCTGGTTCCCTCGAATGGCGATAGAAACAACTTTTTTGCCTCGGCCGCGTTTAATGTTTCGCAATTCCTCTTGTTTCCGCATTTGACGCTGCTGGTTACGCAACTGCCGTGCTTGTTCGAGCGGAGTTGCCCATTGGTTTGTGCCCAAATCGGGCGTTTCGAAATCCTCTGCTTGGTCGATGATACGGGTCCGCTGGGCTTCACTGGCCTGGTACCCTAGCAGCCGGTCGAGATTTTCCTTGGCCTTGGATAATTGTGGGGTGATGCCTGCCTGCTTGAGGGCGTTTTTGCCCATTGAAGAAACAATGGCGTCGCGCTGCTCGTTCAAGATTAAATAAATAGACTCGAGCTCTTGGGTGGTAATAAGCGGTTCTCCGCACCCGAGGCATTTCCCCAGACCTTCCTTATTGCACACCACTTTACCGCACTCGAGACAGTTGGGGGCCAGCTCGAGGAGGCCATGGATAGAGCCCATACAGTCGCACGGTCTGCGGTCGCTGCTGTTTGCGAGGTCCAATTTCTTGATTGCTGCATCGAGATCAGTGATTGCGTCAATCTTGTACTGCCGGTTCGCCTTGTTTGAGTCTTTTGGAGGAGGAGGTTGGGCCTGGGCCTGCTGCTGGACCTTGATACCAAATCCTCCTCGTGAGTAAGGGCCGGTTTTGGTAGGTTTGGGTTTCGAGAGGGCCTGTGATAGGGTGGGGGTGGCAGATGGAGCACTGGGGGACGGGGCCGGGGCAGGTGAAGCCACCCGTGAGGTCGCTGGCGTGTTGGTTTGTGAGCTGGCCGTGCCCGCATTGGCCTTGCCCGCCCACGAAGGAGGTTTCATCTTTTCAATTGCAGCTTGAGCTTCAGGTTTCCTGCTCTCTGGCACCCGTTTAGCCCTGGCTCTAATGTATCGCTCAATCGCCGCTTGAGACTCTACGAGATCCCCCAAGTAGTCTCTGGCCACATCATCTGTTTGTTTTTCCACTGTTTTCGTGATTTCATTTGCGGTGGTTGAATCGTATCCTTCAATTTCCAGTTGAGCCTGGAGGATCTGTGACATAGAGGAAAGGGTCCCCTGGGCCTTAGTAAAGAGCTTGCAAATGTCTGAAGACGCGGCATTGATGAAGGAGATTGCCCGCTTAACGGGTTCAATCAATAGCCATAAACAAGGAATGGGCGGCGGGGGCCGTGGTGGAGGCCGCGGTGGTCGCGGAGGCAGAGGTGGGCGTGGAGCGTATGGGCGCGGGGCTTATAACAGCCGTGGGGCGTATAACAGCCGCGGGGCATATACTGGCGCCCGCGGCAGTCAATACTCTCCCTACCGCGGCAGCTCGTATGCCCCCCGAGGAGGTCGAGGCGCCCACAGAGGTACCCTCTCCTACACCGCTCCCCCCGTCAAATTCAATACCCCCTGCTCAGACTTTACATCAACAGGTAACGTACAAGCCATCACCCCCAAAAATTGTAAACTAACTCAGGAAAATGTGTCCATGGCCTGTCGTGTAGGTACCAGCATGACCCTAACCGTATAGCTCTCTGCAAAGCAGTGCTACACGGCAAGGACTGCAAGGATCCCATGTGTACTTTGAGCCACGACATGAACGAGCACAATGCACCGCTTTGTACGCATTTCTCCAAGGGTCATTGCTCTCGTGGTGACGATTGTCGGTTCACTCACATGACGAACCTTGCGGATCCAGCGGTGATTTGCCCAGCATTTAGCGTTTCCGGGTACTGCGATGCCGGCGCCAAGTGCCCGAAACTGCACGTCTTTGAGTGCCCAGAGTTTGCTGAGACCGGCAAGTGTACCCGTACAAAGTGTAATCTGCAGCACACGCTGAGAGCCAACCAGCTGTCCAAACCCACCTCCGCCATTAGGCCCTGCGAGATAAAACCCGAGAAAATCGATGTCTCTGCCTTGCTCCAGGATATTGCCAGCGATGATGAGGAGGACGAGGAGGACGAGGGTAGCTCAAGCGAGCAAGAGGCCGACGATGGCTCTGACGCCTCTGACGCTTCAGAAGCGCTCGATCCTGATGATTTTGATAAAATTGAAGTCGATTTGCCAAGCGACGGTGATGGTGAATCGTTTATTCATGTCTAATTTATTTATTGGCTAGTCAAGGGCAAGTGCTAGGCTGAGCCTAGAAGCATATAGTTAAGCCCGATTTTAGTAGCGAGCTGAGCCTAGCATGGGCAGTAGACTGGAGGTTTCAGGCACTGGTAGTTTACAGGCACTGATACTACCATCCAGTGTACTGGCAGCGGTACTGGTATCCGTCTATGCTCCTGTCCGACTCCTAGGGTCACAGCGCCCACACCGCTCCTTCCAAAGCCATGCTAAATTAAATCATTACTATATTAAATAGATGTAACAGCGTGATACTCCAGACTATCCTACTAACAAGGACAGCCACTAGCCAAGCACACACCGTATTGTTCTGCGGAGTTGGAACGGAGGAAAGCCCGTAGGTGCCAAGTTTCCCTCAACTATCTCCTCTACAGACATCGAACGACATACTGTAGATGGTAGATACCCCGGTTATTGTATGTTATACAAAGTTTAGTATAACCTACTGTCAAGGAAAAAGTCTTTTCACTGGGCCTTTTATAGTTTATGCTGAATAAGCAAAGGCGCGCGTACCCTAAGCGCGTTCCCTAGACACCTCTGAGCGTCGCGCATGTACAGGCAGAGCATCGATGGCCCCAAATCGGCTAGTAAAGCGACCGCCAAAGCGACTGATTCGCCATCCAACACTGTGACTAGCACAGATAAATGCTACGAAATACTTTACCGGAAAAAGTCCACTAAAAAACATAAAACTTGGGAAGGCGACGCGTTGGCGATCCCGAAAACTTGCCTTGTTTTTCTGATTAAATCTGAGAATAGAGTTATTGCCACTGTACCGGCCGAGAAAATCGAGCCCGGTGCGACTTTTTCGCATGGATCTTATGAATTTGAGGTGGGCGGGCTCACTACCAGGCCCCAGGATCAGGACCAGGCCAGACCGCCATCGAGGTCATCGAGGCCGTCGGGGTCGCCAGGTATCTCCCCGGGGCCGTCCCCTGCTGCCCCTGCCGCCCCTGGCTCTGGGTCACTAGCGGCACTATTATCAGGAAAATCCGCGAAACCAGCACCTCTTTTAGTGAAACCCAATAGTCTCAAGCGTGCCCAGCCCGCCCCGGAGAACGGGAAAAAGGTTGCAAAGGGTACCGGGACAGAGGCACCGAAAGAGGCACCTAAAGAGGCACCGAAACAGGCACCCACCAAACCTTCAGAGACACCCCCGGCACCCACTAAACCTCGACCCCCGCAGTTCACGGCATCTCACTTCAAGGCATCCGCCCCTAAACCACCGGCCCCCAAACCGCAATGGCAGATCGACCCTAAACTCACTGCTGTGCTGCGCCCGCATCAAACACAAGCAGTGGAATTCCTATACCAATGCATTAGCGGCCAGCGTCATTGCTACGGAAGGGGCGCTCTACTGGCAGACGATATGGGTCTCGGCAAAACCCTTACTTCTATTGCCCTCGTGTACTCGCTACTTCAGTGCAACCTTGTTGAAACGGTGCTAATAGCTTGCCCAGCAACCCTGATCAAAAACTGGCGCAACGAGTTCCGCAAATGGCTTCCTGGCAACGCCATCAACGTTTTCACTTGTGTCCCCGGTGAAGACGTCCAGGTTTTCTGCAAGCCGGGGCTCAGACGCACGTACCCGGTGATGATTGCCGGCTACGAACGCATCAGGACGGTTGCCTCTCAAATAAAGGAGAGTCTCGGGAGTTTTGACTTGGTGGTATGCGACGAGGGCCACCGCATCAAGAGCGCTGACTCGAAAACATTGTCTGCACTCGAGGAGATTTCGGGAGAGATGCGAGTTATCCTGTCGGGAACCCCTGTGCAAAACAACCTGGGAGAATTCTGGACAATGGCCGAGTATCTCAACCCAGGGGTTTTTGGCGCTAAAATCTCCAAATTCAACCGGAAATTTAGCGACCCTATAGCCGCTTCACGGGAAACGCATGCAAGCAAAGAGGTCAAGCAGCTCGGCCAACAAAAGATGAAGGAGCTGGTTGAGATGATCAACGAGTTTGTCTTGCGGCGAGAGCAGTCGGTATTGAGCGAGCACCTGACTGTACCGAAAACAGAGTACCTGGTATTTTGCAAGCCCCTTGAGCAGCAGGTGCTGGCGTACCAACTGGAGCTAGCCGATACGCATTTCTGGGACTCTGGGAGAGCTGGGCAGCAAGCGTTACAGTTAATCACAAAGCTACGGAAAATATGCACCTCTCCTAAACTCCTCAAGCCTATCAAGGTAGAGGGTACCTCGTTTGCCAGCCGGCTCGAGGCAATGGACCCGCTCACCAACTCAAACAAAATGACGGTCCTCAAGGCTCTACTCCAGCACCTTCACGACACCACAAACGAAAAAGTCGTTATTGTTTCTGGGTACACTGAGACTTTGGAACTAGCGCAGCAAGTATGCGGCAAGTACAATATGAGCTGGTTCCGCCTGGACGGCTCGACTCCTCAAGCCATGCGACAGAACATGGTCGATCAGTTCAACAGCTCTCCTAAAGAACGAGTATTTGCGTTTATTCTAAGTGCTAAAAGCGGCGGCGTGGGCCTGAACCTCATTGGAGCTTCGCGACTGGTGATGCTTGATTGTGACTGGAACCCAAGCGTTGATTTACAGGCAATGGCACGCGTCCACCGCGATGGGCAAAAAAGGCCAGTATACATTTACCGACTGCTAAGTACCGGGATGATTGACGAGAAGATCCTCCAGCGTCAAATCACTAAACGCGGTGTAGGCGACTCGATATTTGAGATTGACGATGGAGCAGGGTGCGACAAGTTTACCCGCGAACAGCTGAGGGAGATTTTTGCGTACAAGACATGCGTTAAAAGCGATACTTTTGAACAAGGAGCCGCGCTCGACTATGCAGAGCCAGCAGTTATTGAACCTATTCTTGAAAACGCTTCCAAAGAGACGGGGCTAATTACTTGCGTTCTTGAAAGGAGTTCTCAGGAGGTCCCCGACGCGTCTCGCGTCTGCTAAATTATTTATTATTTATTATTATCATGCTATCTAATTAAAGCCGTTCATTCCAATGCATGTTTTACTTGCATTTATGTATAATTAAGCACCCACAAGAGGGGGTCCAAGGGGCCAAGGGGTACCGCTAGAGAGGGACCCCGAGTCTAGACAAACGGTGGTCAACGGTGGGCCCCTAAAACAAAACAAAAGTGTAAATAAACGGTAAACAGACAAAGAAAAGAAAAATCTACAACTATCTAGCGGAACTTTATCTAAAGATTTTCACATCTCTGATCTCCTTTTTGTTGTCACGAGGACTAGAAAAAATGTCAAAAATAGCCAGCGAGATTGGCTGCTGAAAAGACCGCCTCCTGGGCCCAATATTCACATTTTATAGACTAAACCTATACCTTAAAACAGATCGCAGCTGAAAATTTTCACATTGGACAACTCTATTAAGGGTGCCCACACCTTGTGGCCCTACTGTGGAATGAGCACCTGTCGGTAGCGGGGAGAGGTGCATCCCAGTCACAAGGGGGTGCGTGACGCGAGTGGGACCGAGCAGATTACAAGTAGACTACACACGCATTTATTGCTGCAAATGCCCAACAATGAGCAGACCGAGTACGGGAGGGTCTGTAATGCATACTTGGGGCCCGCTGGTGACCTGCGTTTGCTGCAATAATATGCATATGCATGCACAATCTGCAGAAGAATGTTTCACAGCCGGCAGAGTTTATAATCCAGACGGCGTCCTCCCCCCTGAGATCTCGCAACACCGTTCAACATGAAACTGGCAGCTTCGTGGAGTCACGGACTGACCTGTTTGTTCTGGTTAGGTTCTACTATTCTCGCAGTGCTAACGCTGCTGGGCAATTACAGTGGGGCCCCCGCACTCCGCACTCTTCATTTGTTCCGAATTGACAAAAACAATGATCCTCTGGTGATTGACGACCGTTACACTGTGGGCATCTTTGGCACGTGTTCTTACATCAAGGACGGTGCGGACTATAAGTTTCAGAGCTGCAACAGCAACCGGATTCCCTACTACTTTGACCTCAAAGATATTCTTGCCGACTCGAGCAGTGTGACCGAGTTTCAGGGTATCCGTAACTATCAGTCTACTTTTCAGGGCTGCATGAAGGCTGCATGGGCTCTGCTGATTGTGTTTCTCGGTATCAACGGTCTCGGATTACTGCTCGCACTGATTGGTATCAAGTGGAGCAGCGTTTGCCGTGAGGCAGCTGTCCAGCTCGGTATCCTAAACTTGCTGGTGATTCTCGTTACCGGCATTCTTGTCACTGTTTCCACCAAACATGCCGTTTCCAAGTTCAACAATGAGCATTCGGGGGACGTTGTTGCCCGTGCTCATTTCGGAGGTGGAGGAATCGCCATGGTTTGGGTCCTGTGGGCTTTCTGCTACCTGTGCTTTGCCTTTATTACCGTGTTGGTGAAACGCCGCAACGTCGAGGTGAATGCAGAGATGAAACACCAAAATATGAACTATGATCTGCACAGTGATATGCATACGATCGAAGACGGGCTGGCGACCCCTCAGGTCAAGGCCACTGATGGGTTCAGCCAGACTGATTCCCCCATTAGTACCCTCCGGGGCACACCGCAAAGCCGTAGTGCCAGTGGGACCAGCAACCGGAGTAAGCTGCCCATGCCTTCTCCGGTAATCCCCAGACCTTTTACCCCCGAGAATGGCTCTAACTACGCCAGACCTCACTCTCCTTCCACCACTTCTTCTCCTCGTTCTCAAGCAAACAGTTTTGGCGAGCAGCAAAGGAGAAACTTGAGCGGCGGTACCTACACGAGGTCCAATACCTCGCTGCACCAGGCTTATGCCTCGCCACAGGGCTATGCTGCTTCACCACGGGGTAGCATGGCGTCCAGTAACGGAGCACGGCAGCCGCGGGTCCCAGCTCAGTTCCAGCACCAAAGAGTGGCCAGACTCAACGATACTCATCGCCGTTAAACCTGGCTGCTGGTAGCCCTCTACTATCAGTTCTTTATACCCGGCTTTTAGCTTTAATTTATGTAGTCCTAATTTATTGGCAGTTTTCGTATGCGGGTGGTGCATATCCGAGTGTACCTGCATGGCATGGACAATAAGCTTTTGCCAAGCATGAGCTCTTCCAAAACAATTGCCCACTTGCCACTTGAAAATATAACGAACATCCACTCTGACTATTTTTGATATATTTTGCAGCCCAAAATATTTTGATTAGCTCACTATCTACCTGGCTTACTGTTATAGGCATCATGCGACCTCATCTGTCATCTTGATTAATACTTTTTTTTCTTAATTGTAATCCGTAGCAGCACAGTCAGTCTTTTTCCTTACACACATGGGCCCCCCACCGGCTAGACGCAGCACAACATCATCAACAAGCAGCAGCCGCAGTACCACTAGTGGTAAAAGTGGTACTACTAGTACTACAACATCAAAACGAATTAATAGACACCAACGGCTCCTATCATTTCTCCTCTCATATACCATGCAGTACACCTATGCTCCACACGTTACTCTTGACGCCAAGCTCAAGCCAGAATCGATAGTAGTAGAAGCCAAAGTCTCGCAGCTACCAGCATGCCAGGGATGTGAGCTCGATGCGTATGCTACCATTGAGAATATCTGCAGCGATTGCGTCGCTGATTACAAGCGCAAGTGTCAGAACCTTTGCGACGATTGTTTTGATGAAGTGCAACTAGACGAGCAGCTCAAGGCTACTTGGGAACCCGACTATGACGATGATAGCTGCAAAGAGTGCGACTCGCGTGATGGCGATTACATTTGCGATGAGTGTACTGAAAAGTATCTCTGTATCTGCAAGATTTGCAAAGAGTGCCTATAGCCCTACAGGCAGCCCTCAGCCGACCATCACCTCTATAGGCACCCTAATATCCAGCTGTTTAATATATACAAGTAGCTACCAATTTTTTATTAATCTGAAGGCTTTTTGACTCCGTACTTTGACCGCGAAGTCTTTCTATTCACTACCCCGGCCAGATCATAGGCACCACGGATACACTTGTACTTTACACCGGGCAAATCGGGGGTACGGCCGCCACGGACACCAACAACAGAGTGTTCCTGTGCATTGTGGCCCTCACCAGGGATAAAAGCTGTGATGATACGACCAGTAGTGAGCTTGACTCTGCAGACTTTACGGTTGGCAGAGTTGGGTTTCTTGGGTTTTGCGGTCATGACCTTGACGACGACGCCGCGTTTTTGAGGGCACCCGTTGAGTGCGGGAGCACCGCTTTTCTCTGCCTTTTGACGCTTTTTCAGGGTCTTGAAAATCCCTCGACGCATAATCTGGTTGACGGTGGCGTAGCTGCGCATGGTGGCAGCCATTGCAGGCATTGCTAGAGGCTTGGCCATCGGTTTAATCAACCCAAGTGCCTGGAATTTGGGGGATCCTGCTCTTGCAAGTGCTTGGAACCCAAACTTGAACATGAAAATTATGTAACCAGGGCCACTCGTAGTCTATAGGCAGCTGGCTAGACCCTAGCTAGAAGGTCTCGTAAATAGCTAATTTTATCTTTGGCCGGAATTTCACTTTTCTCGTCTAAAACGCGGATCGTCGTGGGCGTGGCCACGAGCATTCCCCTGTGCACCTCGCACCCCCTCTTGATAACCACAAACGAGCCAGTTTGCGGCAGTTTGGGCGGCAAAGAATGGAATATTAAAAACATGTAGTTGTTGTGGTTGTCTCGTAGCGTATACTTGCTGAATTTAGGTTTGCCTTTGGTGTCTTGTTGGTCCTCCTCGGGCAACAGTTCCACCTGGTACTTTTGGGCCTCGAGCCGCTCTAGTTGAGTGCTGGCGGACGTTTCGAGGTCGTAAATATCAACTACTTGGCAGAGCGTATCCTCGGCAATTTTGAATTTCGTTTCTGGGTCTGCTGGTGGTAGTTTAGCAGCAGATTCGTGGCGGTACCTAGAGAGCATGGGGGGTCGGCAGGTCAGTTGGGGCGAGCCAGTTTATGAGCTAGTGAGCCCCAGGCGAGCAAGAGGTGAGCAAGAGGCGCGCCCGCAGCACCTGTAGTTGAAATTTCCAGCGCACCTGCACCCCTTTATACCAGCTAATTCATGCACATAACTCATAACTCATCTATCTACAATAATTAAAGTCCTAGCTTTGTCTCCCCAGAGCAGCAAGCCGCTGGTATGCTTGGCCTATGCTAAACCGTTCCAAAAACTCTCCTATCCGTTCCTCGAGCCTGCTCTCGACAACTACCGGTTTGTTGGTTTCATAGAACCGTAGCATATCTTTGCGAGTAATGAGGCCTAGTAGAGCGCCCTGCTCAACCACATAAACAGCACGAGGACCGATTTTCGTGAATATCTCCTCAACCCATGTGAGCGACGTCCCCGGTGCCACGGTTATTGGGCTCGGGTTGGTGCTGTACTTTGCAGGATCAAACCGTTCACCCGCGGTGGGACCACCTTCAAACGCGATATCAGTGGCATCAATTGACCCCACCAAGAACCCTTCATGGTCAACAATCGGGTACGAGCTGTGCTCGAGGGGGCACGGCATCTCGCTGTACACCTCAATCGTCTGGGGCTCAACCATCACTTGCTCGACCGTGCCTTCAAATTCAAACTCTTCCATAAAAAACGGGTACCCATTGGCGATAATCGCTTTGTCGGCAATGCCACCATCGTCGAGGTGTCCAGCAATGAGGGTAGTGATACCCACCACGATCATTAGCGGGATAATAAATTTCAGAGCACCAGTAAGCTCAAACATTACCACAACAACGGTGATTGAGAGGTGCATGACTCCCGAAAGCAGTGCCGCAGCCCCCAGGAACGCATATGTACCGGGGTCCACACAGACACCCTCTGCGGGGCAGCTGGAGAACAGGAGAGAAGTCTTGTGGGTGAGCTGGAGTGACCACACGGCAGTACCCACGAGGCGGCCAAACAGCGCACCGATCGCCAAACTAGGCACGAAAATGCCGGCCGGGACTTTTGCGCCATAGCTCACCAGCACAAGCAGTAGACGCACTACAATGGCCGCTACGAGTGCCAAACTAGTACTGAAATTTCTGGACGGATCGCACGTCTCGTGGTCCCAGCCGTGATCGCACTCGTGGAAGAGGATGGACATGCTTTTGGTCATATCGACCTTGAGGAACTCGTTAAAGTAGCAAGTACACGCCGTGATGGTTGCCAGGACCACGACTTCCTGGAGCGCGTAGTTTTTGAGGTATTTTTTACGCCATGCCTGGATCCTCAGGTTGTACTTTATAATGAAATGTCCCGTGAGGCCCCCGAAAACGCCAATAAGGACAAACGCCGGGATCTCAAAGTAGTGCCAGTCGTGGTCGTACCTTACGCTAAAAAGCACCATTTTACCGTTTCTAAACGGGTTGAGCATCGTGAGCACTGACGTGGCCACGAGGCAGCAGAAATACGAGCGCCAAAACGTCGTGAGGTCCCACGTGGAGCTGATCTCCTCGAGGCTAAACATAACGCCGCCAATGGGCGATCCAAACGCTACGGCCACACCCGCAGCAGTGCATGCGGTCAACAGCTCGGTGCGCTTGGAGTTGTGCTGGCGGTACTTTATAAACAGGCGGCCCACCACGTTGCCGACACATGCGGCATAGTGCACACTTGGCCCTTCTTTACCAACGCTGAGACCCGAGGCGATAGTCAATGGCAACGCAAAACTCTTGACCACGAGCGTCTCGAGCCCGAGAAACCCCTTCATGATGAACCCACCCACAATGCACTTGAGCTCAGAGATACCGCTACCGGCGGCAAAGGGGCTGATGCCCAGCACGATAAAGCACGCCACCGATGCAAACAGCACGCTGAACCCCACGTAAAAGCAGTAATCGACCACTGCCCAGCTGGACCACGCGTGCCACTCGTCGCACTGGTGGGGTGAGGCGTAGCAACAGAGATCTTTAGTGAGGTACCAGGCGGACGAGCAGTGTCCTTCCCGCAAATCAGCTAAAAGACCCGTGACAATGTCAATAAATACTGCGATAACGCCGATAATCGCGCCGGCGACCGCCAGGACCACCCACGATTGAGCTGCCGCGTACATGCGCACGAACCTCAGGGTCCACCCTTCACCTTTGTATCGTTGAGCACGGTATAGACGGATTTTATTTTCTCGTTCTGCGTCTTCGACCCAGTCTACCGTCTCAAAGGCTGTGTACATGGAGCGAGCGTCAGCGGCTACAGCGGTTGGAGACAGGGTATGGCGGTTGGAGACATGCCTAGCAGGCGGATGGGACAGTGGCGTTAGGGAAAATGGTGAGCGGTTAGCCCATTAGCAGTTTCCACTCCTGTTTTAAATAATTAGCTGCGTTTCATTCATCCCCATCCCACAGTTTGACCAGCGTTGGCAGTCCTAAATGTCCCTAGCCAGTCTGACCAGGTCTAACCAGGTAGTGGCACCCACGGTTAGGCACATCTAGAGTCTATGATGAAAATTGGCAACAAATGCCCAGGGGTTGAGCCTGATGAACTTCCAACACTAGTGGATTCAGAGTAGCTAGCTGTCAAGCCGCAGATTTAATGATCCAAGTGAGCCTCAAATTTAAATTGTGGAATTGGCCACCACGGCGAAATACTCAAATACGCAGCCAGCAGATGTTCGCTAGGTTAACGTCTATCAGCTCAGTTCGAGTGCAAGAGACCCATTTGCAGGCCAACCCTCAACCGCATGATATCACTGGATCTCCTTTAGCTATTGGTTTTAGAGGGTCGCTATGCTGGAAGATGAGCCCTAGGCATTCTGAGCCACCTATTGAATACGTCTGCTATAATATACAAAACTAGGACCTACAGGCTACCTACAGCTCGCCTACAGGCTAACTACAACCGCCTACAGCTCTGAATGTACAACTGCTGGGTGCCCACCAACAGCAGTAGTATGGCCCGTATGCTGTCCCGCATGCTGTCCCGTGTGCTGTCCCTTGTGCCTCAGCTGACCCAAACCACCATTCTTGGCCCTCTTCTCCACCAAAGCTTCTGTAATAATAACGTTCCTGGTATTGCCCTTGTAGATAGCCTGGCAAATGTCTCCTACAATCGGCACCATTCCCATAGCACAGTCAATGGCAATGTTACCAGTCATGCGGCTGCGATCCCAATTGGTGAGTCCACCATCGATCTTCTCGGCAATCTGGATGGTACCGTAACCGAGCCACAGGTTCCAGAGAGCCCCCACAATGGGGATAAACCCAATCAGCGAGGTCCAGCCGACATTGAACCCGAGAAAACTAAACGCCAGCTCCAATCTGTACGCCCGTTTACGCAGCTTTTTGATGATTTTCATGTCGTTCTTGCTGAGGTTTGCCGGGAGCTCTCGCTTGCGTTTCTCAGTGTGCACTTTACCGTTGGCATCGGTGTACTCGACGTACGTGTGGTACGGGTCCTGCACCCCAAACTCGTGCCGGATGCGTTTCTCTACAAACTGGCCGCCAAGTTTCTTGCCAACAAAGTTCATTGTATGAGAGCAAACTCTAGAGGCCGCAAGTCTCGCTTATGTGGGCCCATCTGAGCCTGGGAGCAATCTGGGGAGCGGGGGCAAAGGATCATGAGGGTGGATCAAGAGGGTTGCAGGCTGTTACAACAAGGTGTAAAGCACTAACGCTATCTAGTCCTTTATATAGTTGCTATATAGTTAACTCTGCATAAACCCACAGCCCTACCGCAGCACATTCCCCAGTCCGGGCTAAACGTCTTGCAGTCTCGCGGTATCGGAATATATACATCTAGCTATTGGGTCAACATTGAAATCCCGAGCAGTACATACTGTTGACATTACAAATTATGTGGGACCCCTAAAAACTACTTATAGCACTGGACAGACCCATCGGGTACGCATCATGACAATCACTCTGCCTGAAGATATTTGGTACATTGTTGGCCAGAATATTGAGCCCAACCCAGTGACTTATGCACGGCTCGCGGTAGTTTCTAAAACGTTTTCGAAAATCTTTACCAGTGATCTCGTCTGGGCACGCCTGAACCCGTACGGCGTCAGGAGGGGAATATACAGGACTTTTCGCGACAAGTCCAGTGCCGAGGACCTCGAGACCATGCTTGAGGTATGGGGCCACCGCGATTATGAACCTGAAGCAGAGGAGAACTTTGACAATCTATACCTGCACCTTGGGTGTTGGCTTCATGGACCGGGTGCACTCTCGGATATGGAAGGTAACAAGCATCTGGTGATTACCTGCTGCGGTATCCGGCCTGGGATAGTAAGTGAGCAGGAACTTTCGCCCGAATTGTATCTTGACCGAGATGTTGCGTACGCTGCCTGTGCCTCAGACGGTCTTGATCTCGAGAATTTCCCCGAATTCCAAAATGATAAAGGGGTGGTGCTGGTGGCTCTTAATTCTGAATGGGATGAAGACTGGGAGGACGGGTCTCCACTCCAGTTTGCAAGTGAGGAGCTACAAGACAACCGCGAAGTTGTCTTGGCAGCTCTACAAATCAGAGGCCTGGCGCTCAAGTTTGCTAGCGATAGGCTGAAAGACGACCCTGAAGTTGTCATGACAGCTATTCAGCGGAACGCTCTTGCGATACAGTTTGCTAGTGATAGGCTGCAAGATGACGAGACATTGATCAGAGCCGCAATAAATATTGAGCCCGAGCTAATTGAGTACTACGGGCCAGTTGTTGCAGACAAGAAAATTCCGGGCAAGGTCGTTCAAGAGAGTGTGTATGCACTGAGTGCTCTTGACGAAGAATGCAGAGCCGACAAAAAGCTTGCAAAAGCAGCAATCACGGCAGATTGGCGGGCTATATTCTGTGTCTCCAATGATTTGATGCGCGACCACGATATCGTTGCGCTGATGGCGACACTCCACCCAGAGTGTCTGGAATTTTTTGCACAAAGCACTGGGTTCTACTACAAGAGAACCGATATCAGAATAACCTTGTCTGAACTAGGGTTCATTGCACCAAACCCTAAGCTGCAGAGAAACACAAGGATGAATTTCGATCTGCTGGACTTTGACTAGATTAATTAGAGCCGGCATTAGTAGCTCGTCGGAATCTGACTAGGTAGATTCGCTTCGTATGTAGAGTATCTAGGTCCTCAGGTGACCAGTGTTATCATCTCTGATATTAGCTTGGCTGCATAATACTCCTAATGAGGATACTATCACCCCAGCTCGCCCGTACACTCCCAAGACTCACCGCCTGAACTTGACGGCCACCTTGGCATCGCCGTGGGTACTTTGAAGCCAGCACTGATGCTGAGTGGCAAGGTGGATAGCAATTGATCAAGTAGGGCAGTGATAGGAGATACGGATGCGATTGGGTTCTTATAGGCAGATTTAGGCAGCTATTAGGAAGCTACTTGGAGGTAGATCATAGGCAAGCTAAGTATTATAGAATTACTGAAGTTCACCTATTAGTCCATGAATGACCTAGGGGTGGATGAGCCCTTGGCTTGTGGTCAGTAGGCAAGTAGCGTGGCCATGAGGGCCTGTGGCATCTGTAGGATATAATTTTAGATTTGAGCTACACGGACGCAATTAGCTTAGGATATAATTTTATAGAATATGAGCTACACGGACTGCGTCCGCGTAACTAGCTACGCTCACTATAACGCGTTCTCTACCCCCTCGGTCTCGGCAGGCATTACATCGAGCTCATCTTGCTCATTGATTCGACTGGCCTTGGCAGTGGCTTCGGTCAGGAGTCGCAAACGGGGTACCTCCAAATCAGCGGGAATGTACGGCTCAATCTTTTTGAGCACGCGCGGTGCGGCCATCTCAAACGGCCCGCTATCACCAACGGGGCGTACATCAAGTAGCAATTGTGTAGTGCTATCAGTATCTTCGCGGCATTTCTTGGCCACAAACTCGAGCACAGAATCGGGGATAGGCGTCTCATAGTCGCTCACGTGGTAGTTGACAATCAACCGCTGGATCTGGATCGGCGTTAGTGCCCAACAGATATCATAGATAATACTGACGTCAGTATCGAGGTTCTTCTTGAGCTGCAGCAGCTTGGCGCTCTGCATGAGGCGGTCGAGCGGCAGAGCTCCCTCGGGCATGCCGTGGCCCTTGCACCACTCTTCGATACGAGTGACATTATAGTTGATTTGCACTGCGCGCTTCCACGACAAGAAGTTCTTGCGCATAATCATATCGTTGAACGCCTTGGCACCCACCATACCGAGCAGCTCGATAATGGGGGGACGCATAAACTGCTCCTCGAGGTAAAAGGCCTTCATGGAGGTGTGGACCTTGGTCAACAACAAAAGCAGGTCGTTCATCTTGTACTCGACGCTGCTGTTGAACATCTTGCTGAGGAAACGCGGCTGCTCCTCGACTTGGAAACCGGGGATACTCTGCTCGTCAACAACAGCAGGAACAATCATCTTGTCAATGAGCTTCTTGATCTCCTTCATCCAGATATGGTAGATGTTGAAGGTGACTGCTTCAGTGTCGCGCTTCGCCAAGTTCATTAGTCGCTCGTACTGGCTGAGCTCCACGGTGGTCATCTCGTGGCGGAGCACGGGGTTTTGGCAAATGTTGATCTCGGCAAGGCAGATAAACGAGTAGATTTCGTGGACGTTCGACATCCAAAAAGCACCGATCGGAATGATCTTCTCGCCACTGTGTTTGGAAACGGTTTCCTGAATTAGTTTCAAAATGCTTCCAATCAGTTTCTCACTCTCTTGGACATAGCCCAGTCTCCACATTTCGGAAATCATCATGTTGACCATATTAGAGGGGAACAAAACATCCTTTTGCTGCAGCGCTTCGTTGGTAGTGGTAGCCTTGGGGGTCGGCACCTTCAAGTTGCGGATAAGCTTGGTGAGCAGCTCCTCTTTAGCGCCATTAGGCTCATTAAGCATCCGCTCAATCTCGCTGTTGATGGAGTTGTTGTCCTCCTCGTTGCCTTGGTGGTGGTATTGGTGGTACTCCTCCAGGTTGCGCTGGACAGCTTGGGAATCCATGGCACCAGGACCGTTGGGATGCAACCCGGCGCCGGTCATCATTACTTGGCGAGGGGCATTCGCGGCACGCGCTTCGGCATTGACAGCACGTTCCTTGGCTTCAGCAAGTTCACGCTCCAAGTTGGTAACCTGCACTTTAAGCTCTTCAATAAGCGCATCTTTCGAAGCAACCAGCTCAAGGGCAGACGCGTGGGCCTCGGTGCTCTTGGCCAAGTCTTGCTTGTGCGCAGCCAAATCACTCTCAAGGCTCTTGAGCGATTGCTTGTGGGTATCTATAGTTTCCAAGTGGGTGGCAATATCACGCTCATGGGTTTCCTTGGTTGCCGAGTGCAGCGACTGGAGGGTATCGTGCTCTGACTGGAGAGCCGCGAGCTGGGCAGTCAACTGGCGGGAAGACTCCTTTTGTTCGGAAAGCGAGTTTTGCAGCTGAACCACCTTGTTTTCAAGACGGTACTGTGCTTCCTCAAAGTGCTTGACGCTGTTGCGCTCTTCACGCAGTTTCTGGAGCTCGCGACGAGCAAAGCGGCGCCTGGTAAGAGTTTGGGCAAGGATAATACCATTGACATCTTTCTTGTGGGCTTTGCGCACCATGTAACCACGGGCCAGCGACTGTAGCGACAGGACGAAATCTTGTTTGCGGCTTTCTTGCAGCTGCTGGCGAGCCTTGAAGCCACGGACAGCTGCTTGGAGAGCCTTGACGGACCCCAAAGTGTTGCTGAAATTCGAGCGCTGCTTGTTACCGCGGAACTGGGCCTGGAGACGAGTAGCAGCGCCTCTCTCGCGGTGGTCCTGAACGCGTTTACGAGCATTGAACCCACGGACCAATGTCTGCAGTGCAACGACAGAGGAAATAGTCTCGTTGTATTTGCGACGGTGGTACAGCATCCGCAAAACACTTTGGATCTTGGTGGCACCCCACCTGAGGCGCTCGCTGCGCATTTTCTCTAGCTGAGCCAGCATACCGGCCCTGAAAAAGATCTTGGTTTTACCGAGCTGGTACTTGTCTTCTTCCTTGATGCAGGAGTTGATGATGCTCTGGCAAAGCACGCGGGGGTCATCCGACTCACGTTCTTGACGTTTCAGCAGCATCTCGTACCGCTCAGCGAAATCCTCATAAGTCCAGCGGCTAGGGAAACCAGCAGAGGAGATGCGGATAGTCTCCAGCACACCGCACGCACGCAACTGCGACAGGACCATGGGCCCATCAAACTTCCACGCCTCTTTTTCCTCGTTGGGCTTAATACAGCGGATGTAGTGGGCATTTGTAGAGTTAATAGTAGCCATCAGTTCAATCAGCGAGGTCTTGAAGATGTTACCCAAAGTAGGTTTGCGGGTCTTTGTGTTTGGTTTGGGGGCGCCCGGTTTACCCGTGGGGGCAGCCGCAGCGGAGGCAGCCGCCGCTTTCTCTTCAACAGCGCGCTGCTGCTCGGTAGCCTTATCGAGGATCTCCTTGAGGAACGGGTTTGTGGATTTGTTGAGGGTCTCAATGATTGTATCGGGCATTGTGTCTCTGTTTTTCTCAATGAACCCTTCAGTCTCGTAGGTGACACTCATGGCATAGTGCTTGACCACAAACGCGCTCTGGCCAAAGCGTGGCTTGGAGAAATAAGGTTGCTGGGGGTTATCAAAAGTCGAGTAGAGTTTGGAAACAAACCCGTCATCGCTACCGGCCGGCAAGCGGGACTCCTCGTCCAGCAGACTCAAAATACCCA
This sequence comes from Wickerhamiella cacticola, assembly GCA_030564425.1. Lineage (NCBI taxonomy): Eukaryota > Fungi > Ascomycota > Dipodascomycetes > Dipodascales > Trichomonascaceae > Wickerhamiella > Wickerhamiella cacticola. The sequence continues at coordinate 393,165 of JAJLUX010000005.1, read as the reverse complement.
TCTTGTTCTCGATGAGGGTAATGCACGGCTGGTTATCGCTGAAATCGATATAGTCCCAGTTGATTTCTTCGCGCTGGTACTCTTCCTGCTCGAGCTTGAAAACGTGCTGGTTGAATTCTTGCTGGAGTTTCTCGTTGGCGTAGTTGATGCAAAATTGTTCAAAAGAGTTCTTTTTGAAATGCTCAAACCCATAAATATCAAGCACACCGATAAACGTCGAGCTGACTTCCTCGCCGGTGAGCTTGTTGTTGACTGCGGCGACCAGCCAGTCAAACAGCGTTGAGTAAACGAGCTTGGCGACCGAGTCACGCACGCTGGTGGCGGTCTTGTGGTCCAAGTCGCTGATGATTTTTTCGGTGCGCATCATGACCTGCTTTTTCGTGAGCCAGCGGGCCAAGTCGGTGGTGGGCACTCCCAACAGCTCGCAACATTTCACGAGAGCCGGGTCGTCACTAGAGACCGAGACGTTGCTGCGGCCTGGCTTGATGACGACGTTACCGAGATGCAAGAGCGCGGCCAAAATCTCAAAGATCTGCTGCTGCTGAGCGTCGTCGATGCCCACAACCTTGAGGGCCTCCTTTGTTTGCTCAAACTCTTTGGCATCATTGACTCCCTTGATCTCGGGGTCGCCCTGGTTGAGGTATGCGAAATCGGTAACCGCGGGGAGATCGAGCCGTGCGCGTTCCTCGTCGTTGCAGCCCTGCACGAGCTGGTAGAAAATGTGGTAGTTGCGTTCTTTGGCGGCGTGGAAAACGATACGCGAGCGCTCCAAGAGGTACGTGCGGATAAGGGCCCCCACGATTTCCTGCTGCTGGTTGAAGCGGATCTCGAGGTACTTGCCGAACCGCGAGGAGTTGTCGTTGCGGGTGGTCTTGGCGTTACCAAACGCCTCCATGATGGGGTTTGTGGCCAGGATCTCGCGCTCGACATCGCTCAGCTCGCCGCCCGTGCTCAGGGTCTTGCGCGGGTGGTCGGGGTCGTCCACGGTCGCGAAATAGCGCATAATGAACTTGGCGCTCACGGTCTTGCCGGCACCACTCTCACCGCTCACCACGATGGTCTGGTTCTTTTGCTCGCGGATCATGCAGCGGTACGCGTCCTCGGCGATCGAGAACAAGTGCGGCTCCAGCTCGCCGCGCTGGCGGCCGCTATAGGTCTGGATAACCTCGGGCGTGTAGAGATTGTCGACTTTATCAAAGGGGTTTGTAGCAATGAGCACGATACCGGAGAACGTGTAGATGCTCAGCTGGGCGTAACGCGTCTTGATGGCGTGCAAAACGGCCGGCTCGTTCAAATAACTTAGAGTGGTCAGGTCCTCTGTGCTTTCGAGCACGGGAGGGTTGCGGAGCGGCGGCGCGTTTTTTTCAGTGAGGACGAGGTCCTGCTCCGCACCGTTCTCGAGCTTGAGTTTAAGCGTGTGCTGGTTGTTCTCTGTTGATTTTTCAACAACTTCCGCGCCGACCCACCCTTCTTTATCGTCGGGGAGCCAGCAGCGGACGCCGACTTCATAGAGGTCGAACATGCTGAGTAAACAGTGATGTGGCAGGGGCCTAGGAGACAAGGTGATTACGCTACAAAGCACTCCTGGGTGATTACAGGCTACAAAGCACTCCTGGGTGGACAAGAGCTTTGATTGTAGATTAGTTGGTAGATTTATAGGTTGGTAAATTGGTAGATTTATAGGTTGGTAGATTGGTAGATTGTAGAATTGTTAGACTAGGGAACTATGGGCACCTGGAACTTGACGGTCGGTGCCTGTGCCTGTGCCTAGTGCCTGATAACTGTCAATTGGCAATTAGGCACATTCATAGACTTGCGTATCTCCATCCGTACAGCCTTATAGGGCAGGACGCAGTTACGCACCCCCTTTATTATCAGCTGGAATTTGCTGGATACTCGTTTCAATCTGAGCTATCCTAGCACGCTTAATTCGCGAGACTGATGGTACTCCAGGGCCACCAGAGCTGCAGGGTACTCGAGGCATCTAAAGATACACTCGTAAATAGCTCCTGCCCTCACCTATAGCGGATTATCAGGCTGCCCTTATACACTCAGAACGCAATGATGAGTACCTGGTGTACAGAATTCTGCAGCCAACCGAGGATCAAATCCAGCTATGAGTTATCGATCTTTAGCAGATCTCATTTAGCTCCAAGTGTCAGGCTAAGTGTGAGCACAATTTCTAAATGCTCCAACGGGAACTCAGAGCACCACCTCAGCGACTGTCGCTCCACCAAGGACAGTTAGCTGGTATAAAGAGCTCAAAAGTTACATATATAACTCAGTATTTAGCCAAAGAGCGTATTTTTAGCCTTAATTGACCGTGACCGGCGGGACCAGACGCCACCAGACTCTAGTGCCATCACCTATAATTGGAGTCTAGCCTCTGCCTGTGATGTGCCAATTGTTAGCATGGCTGAGCAGCAATTGGATGGCACTCTTGGCCCATGGATGGAAATTACCGCGACGTCGCAGAATCGGCATTGATGGAGAGCCAGCCGCACTAGCCACTTTAGCTTGCACAATCCAAACATACTTTTCAGGCTGTTTATAGAAAATCTATCTACGTAGCGGCATACGCCTGGACTGCGTACAGCTATTACTCTCCCATTCTTGTCACGATGACTTGGCCGTTCTATGATAGCCACACGATCTATGGTTTGCCAGCTGTTTGGCTTTCTGGGAGCGTCTGGTGGCACCTTACTGCTTGTGTAGACGGGACCTACAGCGCTCGTTACTGGCTCCCCTTCGGAGCTGCGCTTCCTCAGGGTCGGTCCTCGGGTCGGGTCGAAGATAAATATCATTAATACATAAGACTAACGTTTGGCCAGACGGCCATTGCTACTTCGCCGGTTAAGGCTCCCCCCTCGTTCCTCGGGGGTCGGGGTCACCGCAGATCAGGCGAGTACGGCATTTGGTTTTGCATTACCCGCTGCTGCGGGACCTGCATATTTTGTCGGTAATTCATCATACCCTGGGGCATGTTTTGAGGCATCTGGCGCCCTTGCATTTGCTGCTGAGCCTGTTGTTGAGCCTGCTGCTGGACCATTTGTTGCCGTACTTGTGGGGACATGCCCTGCATAGACATGCCCTGAGGACCGCCGGGCCCCATACTACGCACGCCACCTGCATTGGCGTTGGCATTACGCATTGCATGGGCATGTGCTTGTTGCTGCACTTGGGCATGGGCCGGGGTCATACCGTTCATACGTGCTCGTTGGAGTTGTCGTGCGCGCATCATAGGCGACGATACTTGGCCCTGCATCATTTGCTGCTGCTGCATCATTGGCGTTTGTTGCATTTGGCCCACTCCTGGGGTCTGGGGCCGGCCTTGCATTTGCGGTGACATCTGGGGCATTCCCGGTGGCATTTGCTGGGGTTGCTGCTGCTGGAGGGGCTGGCCTTGCATTTGCTGCTGTTGTTGGAGTTGCTGGATTTGCTGGGGGTTGGGCACTCGCGGGGTCGAGGGGTCCATGTTTAGCGGCATGCCAAGGGGTGCCCCGGGGATACCACCAGGGGGGGCCATACCATTTGCGGGGATGCCATTTGGGGCGCCTGGCTGTCCTGGCTGTCCTGGGATGCCAGTGTTTGGCGCCCCGGGCTGCCCTGGAGCTCCCTGCCCCGGAACACCCTGCCCCGGAACACCCTGGGGTCCCGGCATCCTCCTCCGTTTCTTGAGCTGTTCGATAAAACTCAGCCGCATAAACTGGTTTGCAGAGTTATTAGGAGGCCCGTTCTCTGTCCGCAGCAACAACAAGTCTTCCAACGCGCTGCCGGTCTGCACTGGAGCGTCTTCATGGAGCCGTACTGGCCGTTTGGGGTTGGTGACGCGGTGCTCCGGCTTGAGCCCCTGGGCCACGGCTACCTGGCCATCCAGCAGTTGTGCATCGGCCACTTGTTGCGACGGCACCCTTAAATCCAGCGAGCGGATCGTCAGGTTCAAAATCTCGCTCTCCATGCTCAGGGCCAGCTGGTCGCTGAACCGGCCCTGCGAGGCGTCTGTTGTGTAGAGCAAGTCGTGCCAGAGCGTCAGGTCGGTCGGCCGTAACAGAATGCGGTAACTCTCGGGCTTGGCGTCGTCCTCGCGGGGAGTTGTATAGTCGACGATATTGATGATGATGCATCCTTCGTAAAAGCGCGTGCCGCTGTCTCTGAAAACCTCGGTAGCGGCCGGCAAAATGACGCCTTCCTCGACGGACCTGAGAAAAGCCTGGATTGACGGGTGGTTGCGAGGAATGATGCCCTCCTGGTTACTGAACCGGTAGTGTGTGGGGTGGACGTGGAGCTCGACGCTGGGGGGCTCGTTAGCGTATTTCGCTAGCAATGCTCCTGCATCGTCTACAAAGTTATATTTCATAGAGCCCGTAGGAGGGTGGGACCTGAGACGAAGTAGGATGAGTAACAGTAGCTAGTGCTAGGTCTGTCAGCTGAGCTTAACTGAGCTTAACTGAGCTAAAGCGGGAGTCAGCCTCTGGATTTACTAATGCACATCAAGCCTACCGCTATAATGGCGGCACGGCAGCGTGAAGCATCGCCGCAGCTCCAGTTATTTGTGAGGGAAATTTGCGAGTGCGATCCCAAGAATCTCGCACAAATTTACCGCGACTTCACCGCTAAATCAGGGCCCAGGATCGATCTCTACGTCCTGGTCCCGGCCCTCGACAGATTCGACGACTTGCTAACGCAATTGGTCGACAAGTACAGCCTCGAGAAGAATTTCGCCGTTTTGAGTGCCGAGGACGCCGCGCTGGCTGTATCGGTCCTCGACCTCAGCAGGGTGTTTATTGAGCGGGGCTCCAACCGCAGCTTGTACTCGTCGATCCCGGCCGTCAGGTGTCTTTTGAGATCCGCAAACTCGGACGTTATTGTCGCGGCCCTCAACCTCGTTTCCAAGCTCCTGGCACTGCGCTATGCCGATCTCCGGCCCTCTGCGCGGCCTAAACCCCTGCGGGACCTGCCGGCCGAGGATCTCCAGGTATTCGTGCAGCAGCAGCCGAAATCTATCGAGTACATGCTCAATGACCAGATCCAGGTCTTTGTCGTCGACAAGCAGCTCAGCCTCACGGGCAACATGGCTCGCGTGCCGCAAAATATCGACCAAACAGTGGAGATCGTGACCATGATCAGAGCCCACTTTGACGCTCAGATGTTTGTGGTCTCGCAGTTTTATGCCGCGGCCGTCGCGACCCTTATCGAGGACCCCAACATCTACATCAACTCGCACATCATTGACCAGATCTTGCCCACCTCAAACGCTCCCGCAGTCATTAAACGCGTCGCCTACGATTGCCTCAGGGACATGTGCTTTATCCAGACCCAGCTCCCCGAACGGAAACGCCAGCTCTCGGTGCCGTTTGCCAACATGTACCTGGTCTCGTACTTCAGCCACATCTTGCAGTCTATAAAGACGCGGACCCTTGATCAGGAGACTACCGTGGCGTTTTTCCGGCTCCTGAGCCAGTCCCACGTCGCTACGTCGGTCCCGGCCCCGGCACTCCTCAATTTCGTCAAACAGGGCTCTATCCCCGAGTACCTCTCGGTGCAAACCGCGGCAATGACCACTTTGTACACTATGCTTATGGATAAAGCCGGCAACGTGGACGCGTTTATTGATGCGCACGGCCTGGACATTATTATTGAGACGCTCGCCCTCGAAGTGACCCCCGAAAAACTCAAGCATGAATCGGCCGAGGCAGCCCAACAAGACACGCTGGTCAAGGTCGACTACTCGCTCTCGTACGACCGCATCCAGTACTTTAAATCGCTTTTTGTGATCCTCGCAAACGTTCTCAAGCGCAAGTCAAGCCCCAGCGTCGTGGCGAGGCTCCTCAACACGCAAATCATCCATGTCCTGGCAACCGTTGTCTCCCATGCCGGCTGTTTTGGCTGGCTCATTGTTAGCATGTGCATCCAAATTTTGTCCATCCTCCTCAAGGAAGAAGATAGTATCCTGGGGACCCTGCTCGAGACCGGCGGCGAGCAGCTCATCCTCAACCTGATTGGATGGAGCAACAACCCGTACTATTTCCCGCCAGTTTTCCAGTTTGTGGCGTCGCTGCTCTCATCGGAAAGAGGTGCCGAGCTGGTAAAGCGCAATGAGATCCTCGAGCGTCTCTTCAAGTCTCTTGCCGAATCAAACCTCAGCTCCTATGGAAGCCTCAACTCGGTGGGTCGGGGTATCGAGGATATCAACAGCGAGAGACCCGAGCTACACAAGCACACTACGCAGCTAGTTATCGATTTTATCAAGACAGTCAACAATTCCCTGGAAGCCAGCCCGCCGTGGGTCGGTACAAATGGAGACGGTGAGTACGAACCGCCCAAATCAAGTGTGGTGCTTTTGAATATCATGTTTATGCTTGATGCTATTTTCTCAAACCACCGCATTATCGCCATTTTCCTCGAGTTACGGGGCCTCGAGCCGCTGCTTGATCTGATCACCAACCGGGCCATCCCGTTTGATTTGAGCCTTTCCAAGGAAATGTACAAGCGCGACCACGCGTTTTGCCATGTTATGGAGGTCCTCTTTGGGTTGGAAAGCGACACTGAGTACATTCTCAAGACAATGTTGGGGCGTATCGACAAAGCTGCTCGTGGCGTGATTGAGAGTTACGACGCGCCGTTTGCGCAAAATGAGAGCTCCCTCAACACACTGGGCCATATCCAAGAGTTTACTGTTATGCTGCACACGTTCAATGCCATGGTTTTCTCGGGAAGCTCGTACCACACATCGCTCGCAATCAAGGCCATTGCCGCCAGCGACCCCTCGTTGTTTGTGGGCATGGCCGATGTATACCGAATCGCAGTAAGTGAAAACGCGTACCTCGCGCTGCAGCTCTCAGAAACAGATTTTGTCGCGTCGTGGCCCGTCTCTGCATGCTTCAACATCCGCTACAGCCACGAGGACTTGGACGCTATTGAAAAGGCCAAACCCCACGTTTCAGAGAATTTTCAGTTTGCAAATTATCTCCGGTGCATCCTCAACCTCTGTGCCTTCCGTATAACCGATATCCTAGCCAGCCTTGCCGCTGATACCAATAAAGAGTCGGTGCTGTACCGGTGCGAGATTGAGTCCTGCCAGGTGGCAGAGGCCATCGCCAAACTACTTGTGAGGTGCCTCGAAGTGCATCCCGCTTGCCAGTTTCCGCTAGATCACTACCGCGAAGTGGGCGGACTCTGCGTTAGTGTATTGACTAGCCGCCGTACGGGGCCCAACACTACTGTGCTCATTTTTTTCAAGCAAAACAGCGGTATCCAGCAACTGTTTGCGGTGCACCGCCAGATTCTCGAGTGCAAGGAGCCCGAACGCCCTATCCGCTTATACTTGCACCCTGCAGTGACGCCCAAACACTTTTCCGTCTTTGCCCAGACCCCCTACTTTGGACTGTACCGGTTCCTGTTGTTTGAGTCGGAGATTTTGGGGCGTACCCAGCTATCTACTGACCTGCTTTCTGGGTTCTGTATGGAGCAGTTTTACCTTGACGTTCGCATTCTTGTGGTCCTGGGGCTCGACGGGATGGCGTCCTGGCTGTGTAAGATGCAGCCGCGCTCCCTGATTGCGCTGTGCGAGGTGGTCAAGCTGGCTTTCAAGCCCCTCAAGACCGCGTTTGCCGGTGCCCAATCCCGCGAATTCGATTGGCGGTTGCTGAGAACCCCGCAAGACAAAATCAATGCCCTGCTTGAAATGGGCGTCAAACCTGAAGATGCCAAGGGCCAGCTGCTCAGCTGTCAAAATAACCTCGAAGAGGCCGTGTACCGTCTCAAGCGGCTACAGTACCCTCAACTCCCGCCTCTCAGGGAGATTGTGTATCCCGTGGTGAATAACGAGTATTCGACTGCCGAGCATTTGCGGGAAATTACCGAGACGCTCATGTCCAAAACTATTGGTCCTGCCCTCATTGAGTGCGCGCACAAGGACAGCAGCACCATCCATTTTGTGGCCGAGCCGCTGGCGATGATCCCCAGTACCTGCGAGATTTTGGGTAAAAATGTGGTGGAGAATATCGAGCTGATTGCCGTTATGATTCGCGACGAGAACTTTTTCAGCCAGATCCACCCGCGGCTGGTTCGGGCGCCTATCAAGCCGCTGGTGATGGCACTCAACCCGTTTGCGATTACAGTCTATGAACAGCTTGTTGCCAAAAGCATGACTTCAGTCACACTTTTCTCCATCGAATTCGGGTTCTACTCCATGTCGCAGAAGGATTCTTTCGCGTTTATCGCTGCCAACGACTCTGCTCAGTTGACTCCACTACAGTTTGCTTGCGCGACGCGTTTACTGGTACTGCTCAGCTCTCGGTCGCGCAAGGTGGCTTTGCGGCTTTTAGAGACCGGCTACGTGTGGAAACTCATCAGCTACATCTACACGTTTATCCAGGATGGCGAAAGCGCGTACGCGAGACGCGGCCTCGTGTATGTCTACATGCTTGTGTCGCTTGTCATGGAGACCGCAAACACTTTTAGGACCTATGTCTACAAGATGCTCTCGAGCCTGCTGGCGGAATCCAATTATTGCCTCATTGAAAACAATACTAGCGCGTTTGCGGGGTACATATACCGCTACCCGGACGTGTTTTTCAAGTACCTCGAGGACATGTTTACTGAGTCTTCGGAAAACTCCTCGTGTCTGATTGGCACCGCACCGTTACACGAGTATGCGCGTAAACTCATGGACCAGCTGGAGGACGATGAGGACAGCAAAGAGCTGGGCCGTCGCTGCGAAAAGCTGTTTGAGAGTCCAGTCATTGATGTTCCCTCAGCCTGTGAGTTTGGCTCCATCCAGCAGACTGCCATTGACCAGTTGATTGGCATGATCATTGAGCAGTCCCACTCGTACTATAGCCTTGCCGTTTCAGCCGGTAACGCTCCAAATGAAAAGAGCACTCTTGAAGAGTTTAGGAAACAGGCCCTCCGCATGCTTTTCCTGCTGGATCTGCTGCGTACTTTGCTCGGTCTTCATGGCCAAGTTGCCCAACGCGTGCTCAACTATGAAGGGCCCGACGACAAGAAAGGCTACGCGCTCACCACGATTGTGCGCAACCTGCTTGCTTTCCCGCACGCCAACAGTCGCGTGACGCCACTCGAGGAGCGTATTTCCGGCTGCGCCGCGCACCTGATTTATTTATTGACGGCCGTTTCGGCAGACACTCTGTACACCTCCGAGTCTGTGCAGGCGTACACTGAGCGCACGCGCACGGTAGTTGACATTCTCAATAAAACGCTCGTCAACGAGTTCCTCAACGTCAAGCCGCAAAAGTTCCGCGAAACCCTGGCGTGGCGGTACGAGTTGCTGCACCAAGTGGTTAATGTGTTTACCAGAGAGTTCCGCGACCAAAACTCAGACGACAAGCTCCAGCAGTTCTCCCGCGTGCCTATTCTGCAGTCGGTTATTGTCGAGAAACGGCTTGTGCACACTCTGGGGTTGTGCCTCACCAAAGTTAGCGGGGCCAGTATCGATGGGGCTGACGCGCTCCGTATGAACATTATCAAGTTTTTCCGCTGGATGTACAGCTTTGATGTCATGGACTACGGCGGTACGAATGAACAGGAAGACGAGTTTGACGACGACGATTTGGAACTCGAAGACTCGAGCGGGTTCGACAGCGACCAAAGCGGCGAGATTGATTTGGAGATCCGCTACGACGACGATGACGGAAACAACTACGAAGCTCCCGCGCGTGAAAACCCGTTCCGCAACTCCACTTTGGGCATGTTTGAACAAAACAGTGACGAAGACAACAACAGCGACGAGCCCCAGGAGTATGATCACATCTCGGACGACGAAGCGCTCAGCGATTTAGACGAAGATGGAGATGAGGAAGAAGAAGGCGAAGGCGGCTTTCTCGAAGCCGAGCTTGATGGTATGGAACAAGACATTGATATCGGCGCTGAGCTCGACCTTTCTGACGGCTCAGGCGACGAGACTGCGCAAGTCGAGGTTGAGGCGGGCAGTAACTGGCCGCAAGAAGCCGAGCCCGCCATTGTGAGCGAGAACGAGCTCGCGTTCAGCGATAGCGATAACGGGTCAGACCACGGGCTTGGTGATGGATTCGCCGCCGACGACCAGCTCACTCGTCTTGGTGTTGTGACGCGTCGCGTATCAGAAGCAGCCGCTTCCCAGCTTCTCAACTACTCTAGAAACTCTACCAATGACACGTATTGGCTCCAGCCTCCTATTTGGGTCTCCCCGCAGTTTATAGAGGTTGAGAAATCCTCGGGAGAGTTTATTGCTGATACGCCTGTCGACAGCGACGGCATCTATATTCCTGGAATTGATGTGCCCGAAATCTCTGCGCGCGCTATTGCCAGCCTCAACTCGCTAGTACCAAGACTGCGTAGCGCCAATGGTCTCATGCGCCAGATTGAGCTAATGTTCGCGGCACCGCAAAACATCTCCCCAAAAACCGTTGATTTCACCATCAAGCAAGAAATGTGGACTGCGAACGCGAGAGAACGCGTCAAATGCGTGCATGAACTCGAGGAGGTCACGCATGTGCACCACCTCAACGAGGAGATCGAGTCGCCGTTTTCGAGTCCTGATTCTGATTCAGTAGAGAACTTTGAGGTCAATATTGGCGACCAAGTAGTGGACGGCGTGGCTATGGGCTCGGATATCGAAATTGACGTGGACGTTGACGACGACGCGTCCCGGATCGAAGCAAGCGCCAGCGCTGAGGCTCCTGTACCCAGTGCGGGGTCGCCATCCCAGCCATCCCAGCCATCCGCCGAGCCGTACATTGTATCCGTTGGTGATCGTCAGCTCAACCTTACCGAGCTCGGTATCGACCCGCTATTCCTTGAAGCGTTGCCCGACAACATTCGCCAGGAATTCCTCGAGTCCCACCTCTACGATCAGGACGAGCACGATGAGCCCGAGGTGCGCTATCCAGATGAAGTGCACGTGTATGAAACCGGAGATGAGCAAACCCCAGCTCTTGAACGCCTGCTGCATAGCGTCAGAGGCCGCCGCGAGCTCGAAGGCCTGGATTTGGACGAACTCACCGAAGCGGTGTGCGATTCTGTGCCGCTCCCGCGCACCACTCCTCCCGCGCCCAAGAGCAAGCCAGATAACGGTATATTTGACTGGCAGTCGTGCATTGATGAGAGCGTGCTCACCTCCATACTGCGCATCTTTTATTTCGCGCAGGACCCCAAAACAATTGACTATTGCGTGACGTTTTTCACCAAAATCAGTACCAACAGACGTCTCTGCAACGAAATCATCAAGGGCCTCCTCAGTGTATTTGAGCACATTTGCACGGGGAAAACCCAGCAAGGCCTCTACGAGCTTACGTCCAAAGTAGTCCAAGGAGACGCAGGGCGGTTCAAGCCGGTGCAGTATGTGCAGCAGCCCTATGAAAACACCTGCGATTTGGCGGCCCAGACCGGCGATGTGCTGGTCCAGCTGCTCATGGACAATGCCCAGAACGAGCTTGACGATTCTCTCGGCAACCTCTTAACGCTACTAAAACTATTTGACTCAAAAGTCGTGTGCCAGAGCACCCCGATCCTCGACTGGGTCGCTGAGCTGGTCGCGCTTGCTAGTGAAGCATACTCGAGGCAAGTGAGTGTCACCACACAAAAAGAGCTCGGCAGCAACCATAGCTCCGATTGGGAAGACGACAACGAAGAGAGTGTGGTGGATATCAGTATTGGTAACTTTGAGACTGAGGTGCCGAACTCGGTGCCTGGCTCTTCCAGCGGGTCTGCTACCGTCAATGGTGGCAGCGCCGGTACTGCTACGACCTCAGTGCCCGAGACTGCTGAAGCCGGGGTGCCGCCCGCTCTTATCAGCCGCCTCGTTTCCATTCTCAGCAGCGATGAGTGCTCTTCGCGCGGGTTCCGCAGTATATTGCAGGCCCTCTCTGAGCTCCGCGATCTCCCTGGCGTTTACGATGCAATCAAGCACAAAACTCTCAAGGATGGCCGCAAGTTCCGCCAAAAAGTGGTCAGCGACCTTAGAGCGCTTCACTCTGGAGACAAGAACGTTCTGGATGTGGAGGTGCTGGGCAAGTTCGCGTCTGGCGCAGCTGCTCAGACCAAGTTGCTGCGAGTGGTTACTTTTATCGACTATTTGCTGGATACCCGCAAGGCTCAAACCAGAGACGAGCGGCGCCTCACTTATAGCGAGCTCATTAGCCTTTTCAAGGGCATCAATTTCTACAATGTGTGGGCAGAGCTCACCACGTGTCTTGATCTGATTACTGCCAAGGACTACAAGTTTTCCACTGCTCTTTTGCCGCTTATCGAGTGCATCACCGTTGTTTCAAAACACGTCCTCAATGCCGAAAAACAGGTCAGTTACCCCGGGTGGCTCCGCAACAAGTTCAGCGAGTTTAGCCTGCGGCACCGCAAAGTACTCAACCACCTGGTGCGCATGAACCCCAAGCTGCTGAGCGGGTCGTTTGCTGTTTTGTCCAAAGACTCCCGCGTCCTTGATTTCGACAACAAGCTCAAGTATTTCGGCCGCCGTGCCGCCGAGGAAAAGGACAAGCTGGGCCCCAAACTGACCCGTCTTCAGGTGCACCGCAACCGCGTTTTCCTGGACACGTACCGGGCCCTTTTCTACAAGCAACCCAACGAAATCAAGACAGCTGATATTCAGGTAAACTTCCAGGGCGAAGACGCGGTGGATGCCGGTGGCGTTACGCGTGAATGGTACGAAACCCTGAGCAAAGAGATTTTCAACCCGGATTATGCGCTTTTCCTGCCCACCTCTTCGGGCTCCAACGTGTTCCAGCCCAACCCCATGTCGTTTGTGAACCCAGAACACTTGTCGTTTTTCAAGTTTGTTGGCCGGATAATTGGTAAAGCCGTTTACGATGGACGCGTCCTCAGCTGCTATTTCAGCCGCGCCATGTACAAGTGCTTGCTGCAGCGGCCCATAGACTTGAGCGACATGGAAGCGGTCGACCAAGAGTACTACAAGAGCCTCGTGTGGATGCTTGAAAACGACATTACCGACATCATCACCGAGACGTTTAGCGTTGAAGAAGACAAGTTTGGCGAGGTCAGCGTCGTTGATTTGATTGAAAACGGCAGCGAGATCCCCGTTACCGAGGAGAACAAGCACGAGTACGTCAAGCAGATTGTCCAGTACAAGCTCGTGGGCCGGGTATCCAAGCAGCTCGAGGCCATTTCACAAGGGTTCTTGGAGATGATCCCCGAGAAAATCCGCCCCGTATTCTTTGAGCTGTTTGATGAGTGTGAGATTGAGCTGCTGATTTGCGGGCTGCCCGAGATCGACCTCGATGATTGGCGCGACAACACGAGTTACCAGAACTACACGGCCCAAAGTGCGCAAATCAAGTGGTTCTGGACTGCCGTGGCATCGTTTGACAACGAGCAAAGAGCCAAGCTGCTCCAGTATGCTACCGGTACCAGTAAAGTCCCCGTTGGCGGGTTCTCACAGCTCGAGACGTCCAATAACGCCCCCAAGTTTAGCATTGTGCGCGATTTCGGTAGTAACCAGCGGCTGCCCTCAGCGCATACCTGTACAAACCAGATTGACTTGCCATTGTACGATAACTACCAGCAGTTGCGGGCCGCGTTGCTAAAGGCTATTACCGAGAGTTCTAGCGGGTTTGGCTTTGCCTAGTCTAGTATATAATATGATACATTAATTTAGCGAGCGAGCGAGCGAAGCGCGAAGCGCGAAGCGAGTGGGTAGAGCGGCGAGCAGTGTTGTTGGGCCGATAGGGCCGAAAGAGCCGGTCAACGATAAGGCCTGTCAGTGTTAGCCTCTAGACAGAGTGAGGTGAAAGCTGAGCTTGATAAATGTAATAGTAAAGCACCGACATCCAGGCGCTGCAGACGCTCTGCCAGAGATCCCATCAAGTAGACAGGCCACCAGTAGAGCCCATAAATGCCATAATTGCCATAAAATTGGCGCTGCACGAGCACTAGACTGTGTTAAAGGAGACGTGTCGGTATCCTTCACTACTCTAACCTACGTAGGGGTACCATCAAGTTGCGCTCGCTCACCTGCCATAATAAACTTCAACGGCTTTACTGAGCTCTTGCATGGTGTTGGAACAAGGCCAGATTTGGCGGAGGCTTCGGCGCTCCCCAGGCCCTCCCTAAATTATGGAGCTCGGCCACTTTCATTTAGCATCTGGTGGGTCTATCCTTCACGCACGCAATTATAGGTCAAAGGAGCGCGTTTAGAATCGGCGGCCAAGTCGAGCTCGGTGGCCATAGTATCGGGGACCTCCAGGTGAAATGGCTCTGGAAACAGCTGGAACTTGACTCGTGAACCCCACATTGCTTTTGGTCTGGTTGTGAGCACGCTGACCCGGAGAAGAAACGGAAATGGTTATCGATGATTGAACAGACCAATGCCTACGACTATATGGAGATCCACCTACACTAATTATGAGCCAATCATACTTGAATGAAGCACTCTCTGGTTCTCTATCATCTCCTGGTACCCTGCAAGACCGGGCCGGTTGAGGAGGCAGGAATCCAGCATTTTTAAAGCCAGGTAGCTGCCACTCTAGCACCTTATAGGCCGCAGTGTGGGAACGCACTGGCGCTCACGCACTTATACCACTGACCTTGGAGTTGGTACAAGCCAGCAGTTTACTGGATGTGGTTTTCTGGTAGCCATACACGACAGCGTTGCGACCTGCAAGACACGCTAGTGGACGGGCTGTGCTCAAACAAGCATTGAGTGAACAAGGAGATCAGCTATATTGTGCTATGGCAATCTTGCCAACACAGCAAAGACGCGGTATGAGCCAATACAAAGGCTGTGACACCAGACAGGGGATACTGGCGACCCGACTGCCTACTGGCACCACTGGTACCCTGGCCACTGGATCAGTGAACCATCTATTCCAGCACACGGTACGTCCTGACACAAGCATGTACCTCGAGAGCTCCTGCGCCAGAGCGACTGAGCCAGCGTCGTTTGCATGCTCCTGGTACCGCCGCGGTGGGCAGCTCCCAGCACTGATTGTGACTTGAACTGGTATTTACTAGTCATGTATATGGGTTTCTATAATCCAGTCAATTTGTGCTACTAGTGGGTACCTTGGTGGGCAGCTATCTAGGCGGCTACCTGGCTACCTGCTACCTGGCAGAAGTCCACTGGGTAAGAGTACTCTAATGTAAATAAGATAAGCTATGGCTATCTAGGGGGGTGGGGCAGGCGCGGGCAGGCGCGGGCAGCTGGCTGGCCCTTGAGCACCAATGGCGCCTGAGGCTATCTCACGCGGCTGGCGCACGGTCATCTCACGCGGCTCCTCACGCGGCCGGTCATCTCACGCGGCTCCTCACGCGGCCGGTCATCTCACGCGGCTCCTCACGCGGCCGTCATCTCACGGCTACCAGACACTCTTCAACCCCAAGAACGCAGTAACTGTTCCCGCCAAACCCACGACGCCGTCATCCAATCCCAGGATGCCCAAATTGGTGGCCGGGATAAGCGCGTCGAGCGAGTGCCAGAGCATTCCGACCTCGGCCAGCTTCTTCTCCTTGTACACTTTGGCGACCGCCGCCTGGTCCTTGACTTTTTCTTGCGCCAGCGCCTTTTGCTTGGCGTCGGCGCGGTAGTAGGCGTAGCTGGCCTGGATGAGCGACGAGAGGATGGAAATGAGCCATCCGCGGTTGGCGATGCGCGACACGAGCTCGGGGTTGCGGAGCTTGATTACGCCGGCAGTGTTGAAGAACTGCAGCGTGTCCAAACTCAAAAAGACAGCGGTGCCGGCGTTCTTGGTGAGCGAGGTGTAGTGCACGAGGGGCTCGGCGGTCTTGTTGTGGAGCTCAGCAACGATTGCGCGGAGGTTGCCCATGGGCTTGCCGATGCGCATGGCTTTGCGGGCCATTCCGAGCGCCTTTTGCAGGGATTTGACCCGCACAATGGCGTCCTTGGTGTACCCCTTGCGGTAGAGGTAGTAGGCTAAAAAGCGCGAGAAGTACTGCACGAGACGCATCAGTTTATCGCGCACCGCGGTTTTCTCAAAATTCTGAACCGTCTTGACATACAATGGGTGGTTTGTTACGCTGCTCATGTTTGGTAGGATGATAAGAACCGAGGTGGGTGGCGGAGGTGGGGAAGTGAATTGTGGGGTAGCCTGCAGGTGGGCATGTGACGCCAGAGGCAGGCAATTAAGGACGGGTGGGAAGGCATTTAGAGATGCAAGGGATTAGATTGGAGGTGAGGAATTGGGGTGAGGAATTAGGGTGAGGGAGGGTATAGGTGAGGATGGACGCGAGCTAGAGTGCCTGCGGGTGGTGCCTGTGCGTGCCTGTGCGTGCCATGGTAGCACAGCCACCTGGTATACATATTCATTTAATTATTGAGTTATACACAACTAGTCTCTAACTGTCTACCAATCCGTGAGCGGGCAATTGCCAGTGCACGCTCGTGTGGCTCCACCAGGTGAGCTAGGCCGGATTTGGTGTTTGGCCACGAGCTGTGGTCAGAGAAGAATTGCGTAGATAGCCATTGATGCTTGAAATGTTGAAATTGCAGGTCCAGGGAGATTGATCGGTGAGCTGCCGACGCGAGTCGGTACCAGGTCTGCCACCTAGGGCTACCTACAGGCTACCTACAGGCCAGCGACGGGCCACCTATACGGCCAGCTATGGGACAGCCACTGACGCTTTGATGCCTCTGATGCTAGCCGAGTAGCTCTTAAGATTACTGTGATGGTGCTCGGTCAGTAGGACTCGGCACAGCGTGATTGGGTCACCTCACGACTGGCAATATCTACACTGAGCCTAGCGTGCTTATAGCTTTAGTTTTAGTTGAATGTCTGTTACACAATATAAAGGCAATATGCTACGGAGTTACGGTGGAATTTGAGGCTCATAGCATTTGCTTCGTAGGCCTCGCCCAGGGCTGGCGATATCTACAAAACCACGATGCTTTTATGAATATGAGGCTCTCTACATATGTCCTTCATAGGGCTCATTTGCTCAAGAGTTGGCGCTTAGCTGGGGCCCAGGGGCTGCCAGCGTTCAGCTTGAGTAGTTATAGCTTTAGTTAGCTAGAATGTCTATTACAGAGTTTAGCATACGGAATTATCGCGTAGGCCCGTAGCATTTGAGGCTCCGGTCGCATTCGCTCCCTAGGCCTCGCCTAGACAGGCTTTCCACCCAAAAACTCGCTCCAGCGCTTGACCTCGCCAGGAATACCATCCTTGCCGTGGCTAGGAAGCTTCGCGGCCAAAGTCTTTGCAAACAAGAGCGCAGTCTTGGGCTCATTAAACAGGGGAACACCGAAATCAATGGCGTTGCGGCGCATGATATAGTCCTCGTCTTGGAGGTCTTCGGCACGCGAGCGGGCCAGGTTAATCACACCGCTAATGTCCTTCTCCTTGAAAAGCTCGCCCAGTTTACGCTTATCGGTCTTGGGCAGCTCGAGCATCTCGCTGGCAATACCGCTGGCCTTGAGGTACTCCTCGACCTCGCGCTTGGCCACGTAGATCTTGTATCCCATATTGCTCAGAATCTCAACCACCTCCTGGAGGTAGGGGCGAGTAACGTCGCCGCCAACCATGATACCGCTGGGGGGTTTGGGCACCTTGAAGTTCATGACGGCCTGCAAAGAAGCCCAGTAAGACTCGAGCAAGTCCTTGCCAAAGCAAGCGACTTCGCCAGTGGAAGCCATCTCGACGCCCAAAAAGGGGTCGGCGCCGGCCAAACGCGTAAACGAGAACTGCGGGACCTTGATGGCAACATAGTCGCGCTGCTGGGCCATCAGGTCGACGGGAGCGGGCACATTGTGGTTCATGAGAGCCTTGGTGGACACGTCAATGAAATTAGTGCCGAGAACCTTGGAAACAAACGGGAACGAACGAGACGCGCGGATATTGCACTCGATAACCTTGAGGGCATCACCGTCCTTGATGACCTGCATATTAAACGGACCAGTGATGTTCCAGGCGTGAGCGACCTTGACGGCAATCTCCTTGAGGCGGTTGAGCGTGTCTTGGTCCAACCCTTGGGGGGGCAACACGAGGGTGGCATCACCGGAATGCACACCGGCGTTCTCGACGTGCTCGGAAACAGCGTGTACAAGGAGGTTTCCGGCACTGGCCACACCATCGATATCGATTTCCTGGGCGCCCTCAATGAATTTGGTGATAACCACGGGGTGGTCGGGCGACACAGCCGCAGCGTTGCCGAGCTTGGACTCGAGCTCCGCCTCATCATAAATAACGCTCATGGCCGCACCACTCAGCACGTACGAGGGGCGGACGAGAACGGGGTAGGAAACTTTCTCGGCAAACTGCTTGGCCTCGGCAATAGAGCTGAGCTCGCTCCATTCGGGCTGGTCGACGCCGATAGAATCCAAAATCTGCGAGAACTTGTGGCGGTCCTCGGCTTTATCAATGTCCTGCGGGTCGGTACCCAAAACGGTGGCGCCGTTATCCTGGAGCTTGAGCGCGATGTTTTGCGGGAGCTGTCCGCCAACCGAGACAACCACGCCGGCGGCCTGCTCGAGCTCGTAAATGTCCATGACGCGCTCAAAGCTGAGCTCCTCAAAGTAGAGACGGTCGACCTCGTCGAAATCGGTGGAGACGGTTTCCGGGTTGTAGTTGATCATCACGGTCTTGCGGCCGTTCTCGCGCAGGGCGCGGGCAGTGGACACGGCGCACCAGTCAAACTCGACGCTGGAGCCAATACGGTAGACACCAGAGCCCAAAACCATGGTGCCGTGCTCGTTGAAATCAACGTCGTGGCAGGAACCGTTGTAGGTGGTGTAGAGGTAGTTTGTATCGGCGGGGAACTCGGCAGCGAGGGTATCGATCTTCTTGACCCAGGGGCGGATACCGTAGGCGAGACGCTTAGCGCGGACCTCGAGCTCGGTGGACTTGATGTAGAGGGCGATTTGCTTGTCGGAGAAGCCCAGCTTCTTGGACTCGAGGAGTGTGTCGCGGTCGAGCCACTTGAGGCCGCCAATAGACTCGAGCAGGCGCTGCTGGTTGACGAGGTTCATCAATTTGTGGAGGAACCAGTTGTCGATTTTGGTGAGGTCGTGGACTTTTTCAACCGAGTACCCGCGGTTCAAGAGCGCTTCACCGACTGCGAGCCAGCGGCGGTCGGTAGGGTTGCTGAGCACCTCGTCGAGCTGGTCGCCAAACTCGTCGGACCCTTGGAACCCGAGCAGGCTGGGGTCGACCATGCGGATAGCCTTTTGGAACGATTCCTCAAAAGTGCGGCCAATGGCCATGACCTCGCCCACACTCTTCATGCTGCTGCCGATATCGCGTTTGACGTGGCGGAACTTGGACAGATCCCACCGGGGGATTTTGGTCACAATGTAGTCGAGGCTGGGCTCAAAGTTGGCAGAGGTGGTTTTTGTAACGGCGTTGGGCAGCTCGGGGAGAGTGTGGCCCAGAGCGATCTTGGCGGCGGTGTAGGCGAGCGGGTACCCCGTGGCCTTGGAGGCCAGAGCGCTGGAACGAGACAGGCGGGCGTTGACTTCAATGACGCGGTAATCGAGCCCGTCGGGCTGGAGCGCGTACTGCACGTTGCACTCACCCACGACGCCCAGGTGGCGGATAAT
Source organism: Wickerhamiella cacticola (assembly GCA_030564425.1). Taxonomy (NCBI): domain Eukaryota; kingdom Fungi; phylum Ascomycota; class Dipodascomycetes; order Dipodascales; family Trichomonascaceae; genus Wickerhamiella; species Wickerhamiella cacticola. The sequence continues at coordinate 373,646 of JAJLUX010000005.1, read as the reverse complement.
CTTGATGGCGGCAGACCGCAGCATGTGGTACTCCTCGTCGCTCAGCGTCTGGCTAGGAGCAACAACGATCGAGTCGCCAGTGTGGATACCGAGGGGGTCAAAGTTCTCCATGTTGCACACGGTAATACAGTTGCCGTCGCGGTCCCTAACGACCTCGTACTCGACTTCTTTCCAGCCCTTGAGGGACTTTTCGACGAGGATCTGCGGGCTAAGGCTCAGCGACTGCGAGCTCAAGTTGTAGAGTTCCTGGCGGTTATTGGCGAACCCGGACCCCAAACCTCCGAGGGCAAACGCGGACCGCACAATGATGGGGTAGCCGACTTTTTCGGCCGCGGCGAGCGCGTCGTCGACGTTATCAACAGCAATAGATTCGGCAATGGGGATATCAATCTCATTTAGGGCTTTGGCAAACAGGTCACGGTCCTCGCTGGTCTCGAGGGTGGAGATGGGGGTTCCGAGCACCTTGACGCCGAAGCGGTCCAGGACGCCCATTTTGTCGAGTGCGATACCGACATTGAGGCCCGTCTGGCCGCCAAAAGTCAGCAGAATGCCGTCGGGGCGTTCGCGCTCGATAATGTACGAGACGTACTCGGGAGTTACCGGGTTGAAGTACACCTCGTCGGCCAACGCGTGCGAGGTCTGGTTAGTGGCGATATTGGGGTTAACGAGAACAGTGGTCTTGCCTGCTTCCTTGAGGGCTTTGATGGCCTGGGAGCCCGAGTAGTCAAACTCGCCGGCCTGGCCGATACTCAGTCCTCCCGAGCCAATGACGAGGACTTTGGAGACGTCAACGAGCTGGCTTTTGTTTGGGTTGAGGATCCCTGCACCCACATATGTCGGGCTGGGGGTGGAGTAGGAGCGAAGAAACGCTAGGTTGGTGGCACACTGGGTGGCAGACCTTGGCCACCCGCTAGGTTTCCAGGCTTTACAGGGACTATTGCGAGTAGCCCTTATCAGGGCCACCATTGGACGGGCAATCATTGACTAAGTTTAGGACGTTTGGGGGTTTATATACTCATGCAATGCAATGCAATGCGGCAGGTGAATAATTACGAATTTTTGAATTTATGTTAGAATTTCACATTCTGGGGTGAAATTGGTGCACTGAGCTCTAGTGGGCCCAGTGGCTTCGCCGCTATCGCTGTGACTCACCAACGGTCGTGCATATTTTTCTCGGTTATGGGTGGTGGGTGGTGGGCAGGTATTGTGGCAGCTGATTAGCGATTTAGGTAGTTAGGAATGGGTGGATTAAGGGGATTGGCGTGTGGTGGGGTCAATAGTGGGTTAATAGTGGGTACCTCTGACCTCATATGGGTTCCTGGGCTATTACCATCTTCACCCACTGAACCGATCTGGGTGAAAAATACACGCTAATCAACTATTCAACTAATTTTATCTCTTCTCCTTGAAAAATTTCACTCGAAAACCCTCACCAATGCGGTTTCCGATGAACCTGAAAGTTCAATTCTTATCGATTACACAACGCTGATTGGTCTGATAGCACTGAGTCAGAGGCTGCAGAGATGCAGGCTGATCCAGACCAGATCAGAGCCCTATATCCCATAAACTTTATTCAAGTGACAGAATTCAACTTGAAACTGCCAAGTCGAGCGCTAAGGTGAGCCGTTACGTAGTATCCATAGTCTTCAACTTGCCTGGGTCTCAGCCATGAGCTCGAAGGGTTACACTTTGAGGCTCAGAGGTGTTTAAGTTAACCGTTCTCCAGATCGGCACTTCTATAGAGCTCTCAGGCCCCTAGTGGAGATAGTTGTAGCCAGGTGTAGCATGGGCGACCCACGGAGAGGAGGTGAAGGCAGATGTAGACACTCTGTAGGGTGGGCAGCGAGTGTGCTGGGGTGGGCGACTGGACCAGATCTGGTGCCGTTCTACAAGATTGCGTTTATGCTCAGCTGGACCCACTCAGCTGGTGCTCATTCACTTGGTTGACTGGATTGTCGTCCGGCTCCAATTGGCTCCAATTTAGTATCAGATTGACTGGATGGGATGCCGGTTTTAGAGGGAACTGAGTTTATTTTCGACAGGATGCTATAATTAACGAGCGAGCGAACGTTTTGGCTTGGCATCGGTTATACTCACGAGCGAGCGAGCGAACGACTCGCTTCTTGATTGACATCTATGAACTATGATCGCTCACTCACTCGATTATTTGGAATAACATCTAAGACACTCACTAACTCACTCACTCACTCACTCACTCGCTGCGCTCGTTCGCTCGCTCGTTAGTTCGTTAGTCGATAAATAACTACCTTAAATCTTTTCTATACCTCAATAGCGGCGGCAAAGACCGGATCGAACACGTGTCTGGACTCAAGAAAGGGTGCTGCAAAAGCTGTGCGGTGGAGGCTCGCGAGTTGACGTCTACCGTCAAGCAGAGACTGAGGAAACTCTTGAGATCCTTGGATAAAACGTCCGGGTTTTTGAGTTTGGGGGTGCCATTAGTCGCAATGAGGTAGAGCGCCTTGAGGGGCTCCTCGTTGAGATAGGGGGGCTCGCTCTCAATCATCTCGATCGCCATGACGCCGAGCGACCACACATCGACCTTGGCGCCGTACTCTTTTTGCTTGACAACCTCGGGGGCCATCCAGTACGGCGTTCCGACCATTGTTGCGCGCTTGTTCTTTTTGTCGGTCAGCTTGGCACAAAATCCAAAGTCGGTGATCTTGACGTTGCCCTTGCGGTCGAGCAGCATGTTGTCTGACTTGATATCGCGGTGGATGATTGACTTGGAGTGCAGGAAATCGAGGCCGGCGCACGTCTCGCGACAGATGGTGGCAATCTGCTGCTCGCTCAAATCGTTGTTTTCAATGATATCGGTGAGGGGCCCGCCTTCCATGTACTCCATCACCACCCATAGATCGCTGTGGCCTCGGAGATACGCCGCCAAGAAATTGACAATATTAGGGTGTGAGCTTTCTTTCATGACGGTGATCTCATTGACAATGAGCTCCTTGCGGGGCTGGCTCGAGAGATCAATCTGTTTGATGGCGACGCGGCTGTGTTTGGCGGCAAGCTCACCAATGAGGGGCCGTGAGACATACACGGACCCCGAGGCTCCCTGGCCGACTTTTTTGAGTTTCTGGTAGGACGCGGTGGGGTTCTCGTTGCTCACGACGCTGCGCAGTTTGGCGAGGATTTGGGATTCGGTCATGGTACTGACGCGGCGCTCTTTTTCGCGGTGGCCGCGGCTGGATGCGGCGGTATGTGCGGCAGTTGTAGCGGCAGCGGCGCCACCAGGCGAGGCACGCGGCGGGTGCTGTTTATGGCGCACAGGAGTGCTCTGGGGTGGGTGCCCGGGGTGGCCGTGTGGGTGCCCGGGGTGAGCGCTTTGTTGAGGGCGTCCTGGGTGCGCAGGGGACGGCGATGGGTGCGGTTGTTGCGGTCTCGGCGCTTGACGGAGGGGCGTGGAATGGGCAGGAGGGTGAGGCCGCATTTCTGCGTAGCGCGGCGGCGTTTGGTGTGCGGGGGGGACGCCCTGGGCGGGCGGCTGGCTGGGCGCTTGGCTGGGCGCTTGGCTGGGCGCTTGGCTGGGCGCTTGGCTGGGCGCTTGGCTAGGCGCCTGTGGGTGGCCAGACGGTTGGCCTGGAGCCTGGGGCTGTCGCGGCCGAGGCTGCTGCTGCTGGAGAGGTGGCAGGTCGCTACTACTACTGGAGCTCGAGCTGGGGCTATCCTCTCTTTCTCTTTCTCTGGGGTCCCGCCTCTTGGCCCAGCTTGGAGGAATCGAGCCGGGTGCTCCAGCAGGTGGTCGATCCTGAACACTGATCATTACCGCTTCATCTCTCCGCCAGTCGTCGCCAGCTCTATCACCAGCTCTGTCCCTCTCCCTCTCATTGACCGACGTCTGACTCTTATTAACCTTTAGAGGGGAAACGAACCGGTCGTAGCCGGGCGTGGCGGCCGTGGTGGGCACCGCGGAAGTCGCTGGCGAGCTCGTGGGCGGCGCTCGTGCCACGGGAGGGGGCGGCGCTGGCCGTGACGGCTGCAGGTTGATTGCGCTGGAATTGGCGGAGCTCGGCGACGAGAGGGCCCCGTGCGAGCCCATGCGGAGGGTCTCGAGCTGCGCGAGCTGCGCGCTGGATTTCTGCTGCGGCACGGGCGGCGCCATGGACCCTGAGTGACCTGAGCTGGCCACGGACGCTGAACTCGCCTGGCTCGCCTGACCCTGCTCCTGGATGTTATCCTGGTAAAACTTGAGGACGTCGACCACCGCCTGCGGGTTCTTGGAGTAATCCTCGCGCGTGATGGCCGAGGAGCTGAGGAGCCGCGCCCACTCGTTGGGCAGCCCCGTGAACTCGCCCGAGTGCGCGTCAAAGCCCACGTGCACGTTGTGGATGAAATTGATTGGCCCCGAGACGCCCGTGCTCGGGATGTTGCTATAAATGTCGTCGATCCACGCGTACAGGTCGGTGTCGGTCTTGGTGGCCACAAAGAGCGACTTTTGGTTCGAGTGGCGGATCACCTCAAAGCAAAACTGTTTTGAGTCGACGCGCGAGATGGTTTGCACTGTTGTGAGCGGCACGCTGAAGCTGCTGGTGGTGCTGGTGTCTGACTTGTAGAATGTCAGGGTGTTGTCCTGGAGCACGAGCCAGCGCTTGGTCCACATCCACTTGATGCTGCCGTCCTCCTTGACCTGCACCCACCCTTCGCGCAGCTTCTTGGGTTTCGAGCTCTCGCTGGGCGGCGCGGGCGCAGGACCAGGCCTCGCAAACGCGTCTGGTCCATAGTCTTGCGTGGGGTAAGACATAAGGAGTGCTGACAAACAAAGTGGTGATAATGCCAGGGGGGTGTGGCGAGTGGGCGCTGGGTTGTGGCGTTTGTGGCAAATGGGAGCTTTCGTGGCGCCCGGCAATATCTACGGCTATCTAAGCGAGCATCTCCCAATCTGTTGTTACTAATGAAAGTCTATATCGCCGGTCCCGACGTGTTTTACCCAAACTCCAAGCAATTGGCGCAGATTGCCCACCAGGAATGCGCCAAACGCGGCCTCACGGCCCTCTGCCCGGCCGACATGGACATCCCAAACCTCCCGGGGGCACAAGCGTCCAAAGCCATCTTCGCCAAGTGCGTGGAAATGATCAACGACGCCGACGCGGTTTGTGCCAATATCGAGCCGTTTAGAGGGCCCAGCGCAGACGTGGGCACGGTGTGGGAGGTCGGGTACGCGTACGGTCTCGGCAAGCCGGTGGTGGGGTTCACCAGCGATCAGCGGGACTACAAGACGCGAGTGGAGGCTACCTGTAGAGATAACAACATGGTCGAGGACTTTGGCGGCGTCGACAACCTGATGATTACTCATGCGGTGCAGTCTGTACACGCCAACCTCGAATCGGCGCTGGACGCTTTGTCATGAGTAACGAAAGCGCCCTGAGTGGGTGCCACCACCTGATCCAGCAGCTTGAGGAATGCCGCGCCCAGGGGTTCATGGCCCGGCTGACGGGCGAGTGCACAGATTTAGAAAAGCAGGTGCGGCTGTGTAGAAGAGCTGCTAGAGATGAAGATAGGCGGCAGCATGTATTAAAGGCGAGAGAGGAGCGTAAACGGGTGGAGAAGGTGTGGGAGAGGATAAGGGAAGAGGAGCGGGCTGTAAGGCCCGCGACGGAGGGCCAGGGCACTTCAGAGTCCTCTAGCTGATGAGCTTCTAGCTGATCTATTAGTTTATTAGTTTCGCGGCTTCTGCCTGGCCTGGGCCTGGTGGCCGAAAGCTGCTAGTCTGTATATAATTATATTGGGAGGGGAGGGAGGCTGTAGGGTCCTGTAGGGTCCTGTAAGCAACTGGGAGCCTGTAGGGTGCTGGACTGTAAGCTGGGTGGGAGTGGTTGGTCCTGTAGGCTGTAAGCAACTGGGGTCCTGTAGGGTGCCTGTAAGCTGGGAGTGGTTGGGCCTTTAGGGTAAGCTGGGAGTGGTTGAGCCTGTAAGTAAGCCTGGGAGTGGTTGGGCCTGTAAGTAAGCCTGGGAGTGCTGGGAGACAGTGCTGAGAGCACAGTGCTGGTAGTAAGCACCGATTGCCTCCCCCTACTGCCCACCCTCCAGCCCACCTGCTATGCCCTCCCCCTATCCCCAACTCTACAATAACCTCTCTGCTACTCCATTTAGTACTCTAAAAACCCCTATAAACTCGCTCGCATGCGACCATACCACCGGCAAGTTCATGCTCTACGGAGGTGCCGACTCCAGTATCGGGATCTTTAGCCTCGAGACCAAATCCCTCGAAGCCAAAGTCGAGCCTAAATCTATCCACCACTTTGGCGTCTCGCACGTCGAATGGTGGCGCGAGGATAACGGCATGTTTGTGACGGGGTCGTTTGACACCACGCTATCTCTCTGGGACACCGACCAGCTTGAATCTGTTTATAGTTTTAGTCTCGAGCATAAAGTCTACAATTTCGATATAAACCATTCGGGGATTGTTGCCTGTGCTCTGGACCACCCGTACCTCAAGCTCCTCGATACCCGCTCGGGGTCTCAATCGCATGTCCTCAGGGGCCACCAGGACAAGGTGCTCAGCTGTAAATGGAGCCCCGTGAGCGAGCACCTGCTGGCGTCGGCCGGCACCGACTGCACCGTAAAAATCTGGGATATCCGGCAGGCCAGCCCGCTCGTCGAGTGCCTTGACATGAACCGCACAGCCGAACGCCACCAGCTCGAGCCGCTCGCGTTTCGGAAATCGCACCGCAGCGCTGTCAACGGGCTGCAGTGGGGCCACCACGGCGACCGGCTCGTTTCGCTCGGCAACGACAACAAAATACGCGTCTGGAACCTCAACATCGAAGGCGGCCTCAACCAGGGCCTGAATTTCGGGCCGCTGGTGCAGAACCGGTACCTCCAAAACAACGATCCGTGCCTCAGCCCCCGCAAACACGGCATGGACCAGCTCCTGGTCAATGTGGATGCCGGTACAGTGCTCATGTTTGATGTCGAGACGGCCAAACTCACTAGACGGCTCGTGCCCCCGAAAGGAGCCAACGCTAGTCGGCAGACGTGTACTATTGCCCGTAATATTGCCGGTGTGGAGTATTACTCGGGCGATGGAGAGGGCAACGTTACTGAATGGAGCGCCAGGGGCCGGACCAGGGATGAGTACATGGACATGATTGAGGGGGTGAATGAGGATGCCGAGCAAAGAGGGAAGGGGGAGCGGCGAGAGGAAGGGGAGCGACGCGGGCCAGCTAGTTTGGGGGATTTCGTATAAAGCGTGACGGGAGGGAACTAGAGCGTGACCAGATGGAACGCGATCCAGCTAGAGCCAGCCGTGACCAGAGCCAGTCGTGACCAGAGTGACCCGATGGCCTCAACTCCGTGAAAGGGCCTTGAAAGGAATTTCCACGGAAAGGATGTCAATCTACATCCAGCTCCATGCCAGCGGGTACCTTGAGCGCGTCCTTTAGCGCGTCCTTTAGCGCGTCCCTTTAGCGCGTCCTTTAGCGGCCCATATATTCCCATGTGACCGCCCTTTCCCATGAGCAACCGCCCACCCCAAGGTACCCCCAAGGTATCCCCTAACGGCCACCCTAACGGCCACCTAGCGGCCATTATGTATTTATCTATACTTTGTAGCGTGGGTTAGCCAGGCGTGCTAGGCAGCCAGAGAAGCCAATGCCCTAGCCGGGCACTTGCTGAGAGGGTAAAGCTGAGCTCAAGGTTGACGCGTAACTAGTTATTTTGGCGAACTGGAGTTCACCCTCTGGTCTTTTCATATCCACCAGAGTGGCTGCTCGCGGCCCTCGCGACTCAACACCGCAGACGGACCCTCCCCGGCGGAGACCTGCGGCGATCTGAGCTGGAGCTGATATATTCTGCAGCCAAGGGTTCACCAACCACTTTGCGATAATGTCGGCCGGAGCAGCTCACCACTCAATCACCTTGTACGTTGGCACCCTTTAGATAAAGCACCCACGAATGCAACAGCAGGAGGAAAAGCTAAAGATGCTCACGTTCGATTACGGCCGGCAATTGGCTCCCTGCTCGCCTCACCGAGCAGTACCCGCACCTCAAGGTCATACTACTCGCGGCAGAGGACGAGATATTTGAGCATTTGCTGAGGGAGCGACAGCAGCGCAAGCAGTTTGTCTTTTCCAGCGACTCGGACTGCTTCACCTTCAGCGCCCAATTGTTCCGTTGTATGAGACTAGTTTGTGGCCAAGTAACGTGTAGCTGTTAAGTGCCGAGGTGCTGAGATGCCAGTAAAGCCTCATAAACGCGATCGCTTGCCAAGAACGGCGTCTCGAGCAGGTACGTCAGTGCCAATATTCGCGAGATTGTCGATATGTACAGCGCGAAAACCACTCAACTGTGTTTTTGGGCTGTCCCCGTGCACGTCGCAGATCCGAGTATCCAAAAAGTTTAGCCTGAGGGCAAAGAGTCGAGTAGACGCGTTGGAAAAGCAAGGAGGGGCTGGTACGCGTTGGTTAACCACACGCCAGCCGCGTGAGATGACCGTGGGGTAAGGAGCTGTCCGTGGGCGTAGGAGCCGCGGGATGAAGAGTGTATAGAAATGAGCGGGCAGCAAAGTATGCGCTCCTGGCTGCCGCTATGACACGCTCCTGGCTCCCTATGACTCGCTCCTGGCTCCCTATGATTCGCTGCTCGCTATTCGCTGAAACCTTCAACCACAGAACTACTGAGATCTGTGGTGCAATCTACTAAAGCCCACCGAGAAGCAGACTTACCAGCGTTAGGTACCTTGAATGGGGCTGTTACCGCTGGCGATTGTGGGCCACTGTCTCTCATAGCACCGCGCTTCCGGAGACTCTGTGATATGCCCAGGACGCCGCCGGCCTGCTGGCCACTGGCTGGCCACTGGAAGGTACCTGTGGCTCTCACCTAGCCGGTGGCTCTCGCTGGGGACTCACTGGGTATCTGGACCCCGAAAGGAGTGACTGGAGCCAATGTGCCCAGGAACGAGCCGGGAGCGCCGTCAAGGAGCGCGTCGTCCGGCACCAAGGTATTTCTGAGCCTGTGGTGGTTCTACTCGGACCCTCCAGCGCGAGATGAGTTTCAGAGTATAAATAATATTTAGTTAATTATGTATTTAGGGGGCTCGCAGGACCAGCGGGCGTAGGCTACCAGCTTTGCTCGATCACGGTTCCCACCCAGTTCCCTGCAACCGTCTCTCACCGTTCCCTGCAACCGTCTCCCACCCACCTGGTGACCCACCTGGTAACCATTTGTAACCCCACAGTTGCAATCACAAGTTTCATGAACCTGAGTTCCCATTGGATCAAAGAAATCATCGCCAAAGAAGGCGGAGGATACCTTCTCAGCCGTGCGGGAATGCGCGCAGAACCAATTCATTGGGGCGATATGGACGCCATGCGGCACGTCAACAACTGCGTTTACCTCAAGAAATTCGAATCGGCGCGGATCAATTACCTTTTGCAACTCGAGAAACTGCACCTGGGAACCACGAGTTTCCTCAGTGCCGCCGGTATCGGGCCCATCATGCGGTCAGTAGATCTCGAGTGGAAGTACCCCGTGAGGTACCCTGATAATATCTCCATTTTCCAGAAAATCAGCGGAATTCAAAAAGACCGGTTCCAGGTCAAGGGCATCATGGTAGCCCATGGCCCCAAGGTACTGGCCAGCCGTATCACTGAGGTACAGGTTACCGTGGATTACACGCGGGAACCAACAATGAAGGCGCCAATACCGAGTGATTGGAGGGAAGCGTTGGAAGAGGAAATGGCTGCGCAGGAGCGGTGGGAGGATGAGTTTGAGCGCTGAGAGCCCGAGCGTTAGCGAGGGCGCGAGGCGAGGGCCAACTACTCTAGAGAGGCGAGCAGAACAGCTATTAGAGTTATTCGAGTGGCCGTAACCTATCTAATCTGTATAATATAGAGCAGGCACAGTGCCTATAGACTATTTTAGCCGTGGGTAGCCCCAACCTGAGCCATAGCCAGAGCCACAAATGAGCCACAGCCATAGCCAGGGCCAGAGCCTGAGCCAGAGCCTGAGCCTGAGCCTGAGCCACAGCCACAGCCAGGGCCAGAGCCAGAACCAGAACCACAGCCAAAACCAGAGCCAGGGCCAGAACCAGAGCCAAAATCAGAGCCGCACCCGAACCAGAACCAGAACCAGAACCACAGCCAAAACCGCACCCGAACCCCAACCGCACCCACACCAGAGCCGCACACACTAGCAACTACCCCCTAATTTCACGCCTCTCACAACTTAACAACCTCACTCACTACTCACTTCGTTCGTAGTTCGTTCGTTCGTAAGCATGGCGCTCCGCTACATTCGAGGTCGGTTCCGGCCGCGCCCTACCAAAGTAACGCAAAGCGTTCTTGGTGTAGTGGAAAACTTTGACCAGCTGCTTGCCATTGTCAACAACAAGACCAATAGCGTCTCACAGCGGGTGACTGCGGCCGGCATGATCAGGGCGAGCATTGAGGAGAATGCGCTGAGCTCGATCCAAGAAGTTTGGTACAGCGTTATCCAGCTCCTCGACTTGAGCAACCAAACCGAGTTGCGGCGCAGCGGGTGGAAGCTCGCGCTGAGCTGCATTGACCACGACGAGATCAATGCCGGGTCGTACCACACGTATTACCACGCAATTATCGATTATTCCAACGTCGAGGATTTCGATCTGGTGCTCTGCGCCCTCGAGTCGCTGACCCAGGACGGGCGCCGGTGCAGCAACGCGCCGACCGCTGCGTACCGCCTCCCGCGCGTCCTCCTGAGCTGGATCCAGCTGCTGGCGATCCGCACGCAGGAGCTCGAGGCCAACCCCGGCGCCAAGGATATTGCCGAGCAGTGGGGCGCGTCCACCCCGCAAAATTTCGAGGCGCTGCTCCGGTTCACCGGCAAGACCCTGAAATTCAACACGAGCCTCTTTGACGAGCGCGATATGCAGCTCGGGCTGCTCTCCACCGTGACAATCATGCGCTCAACGCGGTCCAGAGATATCCTCGAGCTGTGCTGCTCGATAATTGATACCGTGATGGCGTACGGGATCATCCCGCTGCAAGTTCTGGACCCGATCCTGCAGGTTTTGTGCGGAATCGCGAGGCTGAGCCCAAGCCTCAAGGACACGGGCTGGAACACGATCCTCAACCTCGTGCGGAGCCACCTCGGCAACTCGACGATCCAGCGCCTCTGCCGGATCCTCGATACCCACGACTCGGAGGTGACGCTCGGGATGCGCACCGCCGCGGCGGAAATGCTCGTCAACGCGCTGCACGAACTCGCACAGAGCCCCGACCACGAGCAGCTGCCGCTCGTCGAGGTGCTGGGGGCGTGCTCGGCGGCCGCGGCCTCGGCGCCGGCCCTCTACACGCAAATCGCCAGCAGCCTCGACTCGATGGTCGGCGACCCGCTGATCCGGCCGTACCTCACATTTGATATCTGGCAATCGGCGACCCTATCGCCGCTATTTATTGCCTGCAAGCTCGCCAAGGAGGACAACCAGGCGCTCACCAAACTGCTCGACACAATCACCAACCTGCTGGAGGAAAAAGAGAGCCAGCTGCCTATGGAGGACTCGCTCGTGACGCTGGCGCAGTTGTCGGAGTTTCTGAGCCCCACCAGCGCCCGCAAAGTGGTGGGTCTGTTTGCCCAGCTGCACCTGTGCAGCCCCTACATGGACGGCTACAAGGACAAACTCGACATGCTGCTGGCGCAATTTTATCGCCGCGGGTGTACAGATGCCGTTCGAGGCAAGATTATCGAGCTGTGCGAGCCGGTGCTCATGCTCCCCGGAAACGACGGCGACGCGTCGAGTATTTCGCAAAAGCTGTTTAGCGAGATTGACGCGTGCAATCTGAGCTCGCTGAGCGTCCTCATGAGCCTCCTCAAGAATATCGCCCTCTACAACAGCTGCGACCTCCTCGAACAAATCACCAGCTCGGTGGTCCGGCAGTTCCCCAACCAGTCGTCGCAGCTCGTGGCGAGCGAGGAAACCAGCACCAAGCTCGAGAAAACCGCGCAAACGTTTGTCGACATTTTCCTCTCGCTCTTCCAGACCAGCTCGCGCAAACTCACCGTCATCTACAACCACCTGGTGACCATGTGCCAGGTCTCGATCTTTGACGCCAAGCCGTTCCAGGTGGCGTTCTCGCTGCTGTGCCGTTTACGCGTCAATGAGGAGCGCAGGGTGTCCATCACCGAACCAACGCTCGAGAAAGATTACCACCAGGCGCTCTACGACCAGCAGGTGCCTCTCCAGATCAAAAAGCAGCTGCTGGACAAACCCTCGCTGTGTTTGGAGACGCAGGCCTCTGAGTTTGCCGACGACGACAGCAAGCTCAACACCACGCTTGTGCTCAACCTGATCCTCAAGGTGCTGCAGACGGGCGCGCCCGAACGCGTCTACCTGCAGGTGCTCGTCAACCTCTCGAGCCAGCTCTCAAACATCCAGTTTTTCAACGGCAGCGAGGGCGAGCTCGTGAATCTGCGCAATTTCCTCTGCCGCCAAGTAGGCGCCATGAACGTGCCGCAGCTCGTGGACGAACGCAGCGGCGCCACAAAACAGGAGATCCTCGGCGTCTACATCCACACCCTCACTATTTTCCTCGGGTACTCGCAGATTTTCACCAAACAGGACTACGACAAGCTCCTGCAGACGCTCGTCCAGGTCCTCAACAACTGGGACAAGATCACCAGCTGCTGGGCGCTGCACTGCCTCGTGATTTGCTGCTACGAGTGCCCGCAGAACCTGCAGCGCGTGCTCCCGCAAATCCTCTCGAAACTGCAAACGAAAATCACAAACCGCGACTCGTCGACGCACATTCTCGAGTTTTTGCTGACGCTCTCGATGGTCGAGTCGCTCACCTCCTCCTTCAACATCCAGGAGTTTAAACGCGCGTTTGGAATCTGTTTTAGCTACATCCAGCACGCGACCGATACCCTCAGCAAGTCCAAGACCGACTCGAACCTCGACGCGAGCATTCTGAGCCAGTACCTGCTGCGGCTCGCGTGCGTAATTATTTCTTCGCTATTTTTGGCAATCGAAATGGGCGCGCGCGAGGAAATGATCACGTACCTGATCCGCAATTTCGTGCTGAGCTCCAAAGTCAAGGGCCAGCTCGACCCCATCAACCTGTGCACGTACGACCTGCTGTGCCGCTACACATACTCTGACCAGCCGCTGGGCCTCACGTCCAAGGCGTCGGAGCTCAGCAGGTACTCGAAAAAGGGCGACAACACGGCCATGTGGTTGCTGGGGAGCTCCATCATCGAGATCATCACCAACAAGTCCAACGGCAAGAGCTTTATCATTGTGCGGCGGCCTACGTGTACTATTGTTACTGCTATGAAACCTATTGACGGGTCCATCATTGCCACGAGCGACCGCAGCGACGGCTTCTTTGCGTCGTTCTCCGAGGACAATGTCAAGTTCCTGGCCAATTTCTGGCTGCTCATGATGAGGGGACTGGACGCCGACGGCCAGAACCCCGTTGCGATCCCTGCCACGCCCGCCAACCTGCGCAGCATCTCCTCGCTGGACCGCGCCCCCGTGGTTGATTTCCATAAAGTCGGGATCATCTATATCGGTCCCGGCCAGAACCAGGAGCAGCAAATCCTCGCAAATACCTGCGGGAGCCGCGCGTACCGCCAGTTCCTCAACGGGATGGGCCAGTACGTGAGGCTCAAGGGCAACACGGCCATCTATGCCGGCGGTCTCGACACCGAAAACGACATTGACGGCCAGTTTACGCTCGCGTGGGTCGGCAAGGTATCGCAAATCACCTACCACGTCATTACCCTGATGCCCAACCCCGAGCACGACCCGAGCCTCAGCTCCAAGAAACGGCATATCGGCAACAACTATGTCAACATCTACTTTGATGAAAGCGGCAAAGATTTCAATTTCGACGTGGTCAAGTCGCAGTTCAACTTTATCAATATCGTCATCTCGCCTACGTACGCCCCCAACAAGTTCCGCGTGCGCGCGTACCGCAAGGAAGGCCTCGCCAATGTGCTGGCGGCGTACGAGGCCAAGGTCGTCGATCAGGAACACTTGTCGCTGTTTGTGCGCCACCTGAGTATCAAGGCCAGTATTTACGCCAAGGTGTACAACCAGCACGGCGAGTACACTGATCAGTGGCTTTACCGGTTGGAGCTGATTGACAAGTTACGGGAGCGGGTGCTGGCTGAGAGAGAGGGTAGAGAGGAGGATGAGTCGGAGTACATGCAGGAAGCGTTGGATAAGTTGGATTTCAGCGCGTAGCGCCGATCCCCGAGCGAAGCGAGTGGGTGAGCCAGTACTAGCGGGCCTAGTAGCCAGGGCGAATCGTTGGCAGCCCTTTGACGCGTTAGCCGCCTCTGACGCGTAGCCACCCAAAGCTGCCATTAGCTGACGCGTTAGCCGGCCTTTGACGTGCCGGCAGCCATATCTGGACGCGTTGGCCAGCCTCTGACGCGTCATCCGGCCTTTGGCGCGTAGCCACCCAAAGCTGCCACCCTCTGACGCGTTGACGCAAACCTGCCACCCAAACCTGCTCCAGCCGCCCGCCAATAGCCATTCAAGCTTTTTGTAGTCTCGACGCCACTTGATTGCCAGATCACCCGACACCAGTCGGCACGGTAGCATACACCAGATGCCACTCACTGCTGGTAGCATACACCAGCACTGCCCTGCCCAAGGTAGCAGCGGTGAGCCCAATTTTGACCTAATGAGTCCGAGAATTATACCTGCGCAAGGTGATTAGTTCTGTAGTATATTTATCTTAGACGAGGCGGGCGAGGCGAGGCGATAGCCGAGGTGAGCACCGGTGGCTGCCTCCCTGGATGAGCGCTCCCTGGGTGAGCGCTGCCTGGAGAACCTGCTGGCTCAACCACACACGCTCATTAGTTCGCCACTGACTTCCTCAAGTCCACCGGGCAGATATGTATATAATTAGATACTCAATAGCTAAATTCTTGTGCAAACTACTAAATAAATATGGTTGTACAGGTACTCTCAGGGGCGGCGAGGTCTTCTCTGCTTTATCACAAATAGCCTTGGCGACGCTGTAATTTGTCGTCAAATTAAAGGTTACTGCCTCCTGACAAGATAATGCTATAGAATAGTAGACGCTGGCGGACGCAAGCTAGTGCTAGTTAGCTGCCAATCAAACCCCCAAAAACACAGGGCGCTACCCTACAGATTTCTCCAATGTGGGTCCGCGAGGAGAGACCCAGAGGTGGCCCCCCAGCCTCGCAGGGTGTACCTATCATATTTTTTTCCTAATTGTTTAAATCGTAAACACCTATCAGCAGCTTGGAGCGCCAAACTAGCCGGTGAAAAATGTGGGTCCGCACCTCACCTATTTATGCATGCAGGTGCATACCCCAGGGTTAGGCCCTGTACTCAACTATAAAGGCTCGCCAATTTCCAGTGTTGTTCACTATCCAACAGATGGACTTCCTGTCATGATCCTCTCACTACAGGGACCGTTCTCCTGCCAAATGATAAAGTCTGAGGACTCTGAGAAACGTGGCCCATCAGGTGGGTCCCTCAGAGGCCGCACGTTAGCAGGCATCAGTCCGCAGCTCTCAAATCCTCACCGGCGACTTTGTTTGGCAGCGGCTCAGCCCGTAAGACGTGGATAGCAGACAGAGTCTTCGGCAGCAGGGCCCTGAGATCAAGGCAATGGGCATTACGCGAAGATGGTGTGTATAAGACGCGAAATGTGCGAGTAAACTAGTGTATTTCACGTCTTGGATCATGCTGACCTCTCCATGTAATGGCCATTGCCTCGAGGTCCTCAGGACTTGACTTACTCCGAAGAGTTTCCGTCCGCTACTGACGCCGTACGGGCTCCTCCGCTTCCAAAGAAAGTCGCTGGTAAAGAGTTGATGGCTAGTTACGCGGACTGGGTAGCTCAAAACACCAGTCGCTGGTACAGCTTGATGGCTCAAAACGCAAATAAGATCGGCCTCAAGTACAATGTGACCCATGGGTTGCCGAGTGCGGGATCCACTGTATATAGCGTTATGCTGCCCGCAAAACACGCGTGCTCAGGTGTTTCCACATTTAGAGACCACAAACGCGTCGTGCGCCTGTATACGGCTCCAATGGCCTTGTGGAAGCCTAAGTGGCTTAAGATCAGGGAGATCAGTGGAGTGAGGGAAGAACTTGATACGTATAAATACTGGTGAACAACGCTCAGTCTTGTTCCGAGGAATTGGATACGGCAAGGTCTTGGAGATCAGGGAGACCAAGTTCCTTCTTTGTTGCTTCTATTGAGCTTGAACATAAGGACTTAAAGAAGTGGCTCAATAGAAGTGCAGGGAGAGGTATGCGACTGGGTGTAGCCCGGATCTGACACGTTTGGGGATAGTTTCGTATCAGAGTTTGGGACTCCCTAAATCTGGCTAACGCGTCAAAGGCGTCACGAGCGCGTCCACGGTTTTATGTGGCTGCCAAACGGTCTGGAATGTCGATATCACCGTCCAAGAGCAATGGTGACATCGAGTTCGATGCTATAGGGGCTTCCAAGTGCCAGTAAGAACTTCAGCATTCCCATAGCAGGAGCAACCCGTTATAGTGCACCGGTTTCTGGGAATAACCTTGAGCTATTAGTCGGGCTTTTTGCAGCGGTTCAGTGGAAACCCGCGACAGCCAAGCGACCATATCTATGAGAAGAAGAGCCGATGCAATGCAATCCGATAGAGTTGCTTGATGTAATGAAGATGGTTTGCAACCAACCAGTTGGGCCCTGAGTGCCCGTGGAAACCTAGGTACCTGAAATAACGAGGCAAAAGTGCACGGCTGACCGTCGAGTTGGCCTAAGTGTGCCAAAGTGGTTTCTCGCAGTCTTTTCATAGACTTGAAGTCTTCAGCAGGATACCGACAAGAGTGTTTTCTTGAAAGCGAGAGAGATTGGAGAACCGAGGATCTTGCACCAGGAAGGAAGTGAGTACCTTGTTTGATAGCAAAAAGTCGCTTATGGATATAAGCTACGCCGAGGAGTCCTCTGCATGAGCAAGCTGAAACTGTGAACCAAACAGTGGTAGCAGCCATTTGCTGAGAAGTAGCTTCTTCATCTTTGTTATTGTTAGTAGACGAAGAAGGAGTAGAGGAATCAGAGGTATCAGTGGCGGGAGTAGTAGAAGCGAAAGGGGAGGGAGTGCTAGTGAGCATAAAAAGTGTACCAGGCGAGTAAGGAGGACGCGCTGGAAGCTTTAATAGGTTATAATCGAAAACCTGTGTGGGTCCAGATAGCCTGTTGAGCGCAATATCCGAAATGTTGTGTGCCCAGAGCACAGAATAGAGTGAAGAAACATATCGGTGTTGGCGTTGAGGACCATATACAACAAACCAACGTCTGTTCTCAGCAGTACCATTGACGGGTGCCCTTACGGCGCTCCATTTAGCAAGCCTGGAGGTTGGTGTACCAGCAATGAATTCAATGACAAGGGTATCAGAGCGGTACTTGGTGGTCCTCGTATACTTGCGCTGCTTGATAGACCAGTCGCGGTCACTCGATATATCGGAACACTTAATCCACACTTTGACAAGAAAGGGTTGGCGGATATTGCGGATCCCTTTGTTACCGCAGAGCCTGGCCCAGGGTACCTTGATGGTCTCAGAGCGACAAGCTTCCTGGCATAGAATCATCAGGACTTGAGCCAGCCTAGGAACCTAGCGTTTATTTAGCCTGCTAAGAGCTTAAGAGGACTTCGCGGCCTTCAGCACGTGCTTCCAAGTGAAGCAGTTGATGCCCGCACTCTGCTTAACTGTAACGATGCCGAGGCCAGAGTTGAATGTGAGTTTAAATTAATTCTCAAATACAATCTGATATAAACGCTAACTTAGTTATAATTGGCGAGCATGTCCTAGTCCCACCGTCTGACCGCGTCATGGTGAGCCCGAATGACTTGGTGGTAAGATATCGGTAGGGAGAGGCGCTTGCAGACATCCAGCCCGTAATGTAACAAACTGGTATCCATGGCGCGTAGCTCGAGGGTAGCAGTTAGCTGTCTCGCTGAGTCCAGTGAGTCTGGCCGCCTGGCACGTGTTTCAGCTGGATGGTATGGCCACGCTAGGGCCTGCTCAGCAAGCGTGACACTATATCAGCTTACTAGCTGTCGCCTTAATAGCTATTACAGCACCTTATATATCCCTACTCGCCAACTGCAGCTAACTTCTCTTTAGACTCTCTGGCTGGTGCTGGGGGACCCACTGGACAAGAGTCACAGAGCTCCTGATCCTACCGGCTACTGGCAGTGGCCACCAATGGTGCTACATTCTCCACCATGTATGCACCGCGTCATACTGGTCTATAGATTGGGTCTGTGAGCATGGTGCCTCACTTGGGCCGAAGAGAGTATATAAGTGCCAGTGCGGTCTACATTATTTGGTTAGCTAGGCGAGGGGGGAGTGGGGTCCAGGGGTGGCTAGGTACCGTGGGGATGTCTGAGTAGGGGACGATGGGTAGTGTGGATCTCCCAGTCTGGACACTGGGCCAATGCTAGGCACATCTGGCTCCCACAAGGACAACCAAAATTGAACCCTATGGACAGATCTCCTAATAACAGGGACCACCGAACATGGACTACAGCTCCTAATACCGGCTCCCACTAGGACCTCCGGCCCCGACCTCAGAACCTCAGAGCCCTACGGTCTCTTCAGTTCTGCGGTCTCTGCCTGCGGTCCTGATGGTCGATCTTCAAGCTAAAGTCCACAACCCCCGTACCCTGATGAACCATCGAAGTACTGTAAATATCCACATCATTGCAGAAAAACGACTCAATGTTATCCCACCGTAACCCACCGCTGCACTCCAGCAACGCCTTGGACCCCCACCGCTCTTTTAAATTCGAGGCAGCAATTTTGAGGCCATCTTTGGTGAAATTATCCAGCATAATCACGTCGGCGCCGGCCTCAATGGCTTCATTGGCCTCCTCCTCGGACTGGCACTCGACCTCGATCTTGACCGCAAACCCGCCAAACTCGCGGGCCTTGTGCACCGCCTTGGTAATCGAACCGTGGCTCCAAATATGATTATCCTTGAGCATCACCATTGAGCTCAAGTCGTAGCGGTGCATATCGATTCCGCCAATGAGCATCGCGTATTTCTCGACAACCCGCAACCCGGGCGTGGTTTTACGGGTTCCGGCGATAATTCCGTGGTAATTGGCGCGGGTGGCGGCGGCCTTGACGTTACGCGACTCGGTGGCGATGCCGCTGGAACGGCTCAGCAGGTTCAGGGCTGTACGTTCAGATAGCAGCAAGCTGTTGGCGGGGCCCTTGACTTTGGCGACCGCCACTTTTTCGCCATTCTTGATCTCCAAATCAGTGCCTTCCTTGACCAACCACTCGACCTCAAGCTGGCATTGAGCAAACACCTCATTGGCAAAGGGCACGCCGGCAAGACGGCCAGACTGTTTGCACCAGAGCGTGGCGGTTTTGATGTCTTTGCCTACAACATAACCGCCGATATCGAAGCTGGGGACGTCCTCAGTGAGCCACGAGGTGATTGTTTGTTTCCAGGCTCCAGATGTGGGGAGGGCAGCTTCCATTACTAAGCAATGGCGCGCAGCGCTAGTTACGCGGACGCAGTCCGGGTAGCTCAAATGCCAACTCTCAAATCACCTTAGAGTACCTGCCGAAGTTTCCCGATTGATGACCTAGTTTTGTTCATACCTGGGTATACACTTGGGCACCCGAACTCAGATGGCTTCCGTCGCCTTATGGCTCTGTCCAGTCCGGGGCTTGCATGCATAAGCGAGACCTTTGCATGGGTCCCCGTAGAGGCTAGCTGGCAGCTAATCGGGCCGCCACAAGGCCTGCAGATACCTCATAGTTCTAGCTGCTACTGTATCGGCTCCACAACTGCTGGCTGTGTACAGCTGAGTGAGGCTACCGCTAGAGATACGCACCGCATGATATTGGCTCCAGTATCCCTTTGCTCAATCTTAAGCTCAATTTAGCTTTTACCATATGAGGAAAGTGTGTACCCTGTGCCGGCAAGCGACAATTTCAGTCATACAGTAGCCTACGTGAACCCTGTAAACGGCTCCACAGTTAGCCTAATACGGAGCCCAGCAAGAGCACCATCCCTTCCCGTTATGTCGCTATCTTCTAAGCTCGCGATGAGTGCTAGCATAACCTTGCCGCATTGAACGTACATACCTGCATGGCAATATGCAGTGTACTCAGAAACGTGTGTGAGACAATCTGACCTTGCGGTAGGAGTATTTATAGGCTCTTGAGTCATGATATTGTCTTTGCTACTCAGACACTAGAGCTCATAGCGTCATCATCTCATAATGAAAGATCTTGAGAAGACTCTGGGCTCAATGAGGATTAGGGAAGATCAAGAAGGTGAAACCCAGGCCCAGAATAAGGACCAATCACCCCCACCTCGGTTATTACCCGCAGGCAATAGAGTTCCAGATGAGATACTCGCGATTATCTACGGTTACCTTCCTCAGTATGAGAGAAGGCCCGGGCTTGCCCTAAGGCTGGCATGTGTGTGCCAAAGATTCATGCAATATTTCACGAGCAAACAGCTTTGGTCAAAGCTACCGTTTAAAAAGTTCGACTATATTTTGCTGCACAACTTTATCCGCGATATGAGGGGTAATGATGAGATGGCAGACATGCTTGACAGAGATCCTGAAAGATTCCCGCTAGATAATTTTTTAAGCGCGCCTGTATGCATCTGGGAGTACCCCCCCGTGCTCAAATTTGCTTTGGAGAATTTACATTTCGAGTACATGGCGCCGTCACAAATCGACTATCAACCATCTTCTGACGACTACGATATTACTTTAGTGTTTGTCCAAAAGATGCTCGTGGGCTCTATGTTTAAGTACATATCCCCGCGACTCAGGGGGAAGGAGGATATCGCGTTAGCCGCCATAAAAAGGTTCCCCCAGACTATCAAACATTGCTCTAGTCAGCTGTTGAATGACCGCGAATTTATTAAAAAGGCACTTACAACCAATGCTAAGTGTTTAGGGTACGTTGGAGCCTATCGAAGTGATATCGAGCTAGTATTGATAGCAGCACCGCAAGTTAACGTTTTCTTGTATGCTAAAGGTGAGGCGCTAGAGATTCTTTCCAAAATTTATTATGACGGAAAACAGTTTCCCCCCTCCCCTCCTCGCAAGTATTGTAACTAGCAGTGGTCTTAGTAGAGTGCTTTCTGGGTTGGCATCTTACTCAGAGCACTGACGCGGGACCAGAATCAAGCCTTGAGTCTTGTTTCACGCGTGCGCACGCTAGACACTTTCATAGATCTAACTGATAGAACACCTATGGCTATACCTTGTTACGCGTTTCATGAGGTTAGCTGTACAACTCAGTGGCCACGAGTTACAGAGCTCCCTAGTTGATGGGGAATTCATGATGCTAGACAGATTATGTATCTTAAGCTAATCCCTGAAGCGTCCACCTGCATAGAAACATGCACTAAAAGTGTGCAAACGCGTCTTAAAACAGGGATTGCTGAAAGCATGTAAACGCGTATACGCTGTGTATGAAAGAGGTGAAAACGCGTAATCTCACAAGCCTATAAATCAGTGCCCACGAGTTGGCATCCTTGGATTTGGTGTGACCCTGTGTTCAATTTCCAACAGCCATAAGATAGTTAGAGCAAACTTTGGGTGTGTACTTTCAGTCCTAATGATTTCAGCGGTATAGGCGAGTATGGGACTGCTATAAAGCGCAGCCAAAGAAGCTCCCATCGAGCTGAAGAGGGCCCACCGGCTACAGACCCACAGAGCGGAATCACCTTGCATCATGCACTTGCGCCCCTGCACCTTGCGACCCACCAACAAGTATATATACCCTCCAGGTAGTCCATCTGTAGCTCCTCTTCCCCCCTCTCCCTCCCCTTTCCCTCCCCATAAACTGCTGTACTGTCTTTTTCAAATGCGTCATAGAGGTCATCGCCTTGATGAGATCCTCTACCTTCCATCCAACTAATTGCCGGTGAGTGTTGCCCAAAATTGGCATCCACGCATCCTACCCAGCTCGCCTGGAAAGCACCTCTCCAAGAGACATCCTCTGTGATGCATTGATAAAGAGAGCACAGCCGTATATGGCTATTACGCTATGAATAGGCTAACATAGGCTAGTATATAGGTTTCCATGTGAGCCATTCTATCAGCTATAGTTAGGATTGTCTAAGACAGTCTGAGACTGTTTGAGACCACGTAGAGCGAGCCCTATAGTGTGTGAGCTCACCTAACTCACACGCGCCTGGGCTTTTATCCGGCTCCCTCTAACTTTCTCTAACCGGGCCCCCTAGCCTGCTCCCTAGCCTGCTCCCTGGCTCCCTGGCTCCTTCGTCGCTGCTCCCTCCTCACTCCCCCACTCCTTATTAGCAATAGGCTTATTCTATTATTATGTACACGAATAATTTAATAATTTAATTGAGCGCGTTTGCACGCTCGGGTGGGTCCAGCTGGGTCAGCTAGGTCAGCTGGGTTCAACTGGTTTATGGCGATGTGAGGGTGTCAATGCTAGCAATGTGAGGGCTCAATTGCCAGTGGGCGTAGCTAGGCTGACAGGCAACAGGGCTCAGCAGGGCCAGGCTCATAAGGACCAGGGCACAAGTGGGCGCCAGGGGCACAAGTAGGAAGCACCCGCTCGCCAGCTCGGCTTCGCCTCGCTGCCTCGCTGCCTCGCTGCCTCGCTGCCTCACTCAGGTTCGCACTCAGCTCGGCTCCGCCTCGTTCGTGCTCAGGCACTCAACAACCTCTCCACACTCGCCAAATGCTTGCCATACGAGTTCTTCCTCAAAGCCGCCAAATGAGGCCGGATCGCGTTGATCAACCGCGTATACTCATCGCCCTTGGCCGTATCGAGAATCTTTTGCACCACATAATTCGCATACTGATCCTTGATCATCGCGATAATCGCCGGCAGCCCGCCCCGATCGGGACTCAAGATCTTGTCAATAAGACGCGACCGGTACTGTGGCCCGCCCGTGATAAAACACTTTTCAATCACGTTACTGGCGTACTTGTGCGAGCTGAGCTGCACTGCGGCGGGCACGAGCTCCTCAAACACGCGCTCGCGTTCCTGCTGAGGCCCGTTGTCGACAATGTGCTGGATGATATAGTTGCCGTACTGGTCCTCGGTAAGACGCCGGATATGCGGCCTGAGCTGGTTGAGCAAGTTGTGTTTTGTTGCGTCATCGCCGTACTCGAGCACTCGCTGCACTACTCGACAGCCATAAGTGTGCTGGGCCAGTTCGAGAGTAGAGGCGAGTAGATCTGCATAGATAAAGTGCACGTGGGAGCTAGGGATGCACTCGATTGATTTCTGGATAACGTGGTTGCCGTTGTGGTCCTTGATACAGCGCACGACGTGGCCCTCGAGTTCGGAGATGAGTTTTTGTTGCTGCGCCAGGTCCGAGTACTTGATGGCCATTTGCACGACTCTGCACCCGTACATTTGCAGTGCGAGGGCCACGACATGGCCGTGCATTTGCGCAACCATTGCTGCGCGCTGCGCTGGCGTCCCGAGCTCAAACAGCTGCTGCACCACGTAGTTGCCGAAAACGTCAGTCATGAGGCTGAGGCAGTGCACCGAGGCTTCCCGGAAAAACTGGTCGCGGAGTTCTGGGGATACTTTGGCGAGGTGTTGCTGGATGAAGCGGGAGCCGTACTGGTCGGTGCTGAGCTCGAGGACGTTTCCGAGGACGTCGGTGAACTGGACGGGTTTGGATTTGGAGCGGAGGTTTTCGAGGATAGGGTTTTCCAATTTTTTGGTGCGTTTTTTGCGTCGACCCCCTGCCGGTCCTGTACCGGCACCGGGGGGAGTCATTAGGCCGCTAGGCGGGCCGGGGAGTCCAGGCATCCCACCAAGAGGCGCTCCAGGCACAGGCGCACCAAGAGGCACACCAGGCATAGGCATTGGCATCCCCGTTGGCATACTACCAGCCCCAGGCATAGGCATTGGCACACCGCCAGCTCCAGGCATTAGCACCGGCCCCCCCGGCACACCAGTCACTCCCATCATTCCCGGGACAAACATACGGCCAGGCATGGACCCCATGGACCCCATCGACCCACCTGGAATCTGGGCCGCCTTTGGAGCTGGCGAGGCTGCTGATGATCCAGAGGATACAGACGCTGAAGGGGCCGGCTTTGGGGAAGCCCCCGGCCTTCTGGGGGATACCTGGAGCGGTGCGTGGACTTTGCCCGGGGAAACAGAGCTCCAGCGGAATTTGTCTGGGGTCGCGGGGTTTGTGGGGTTAATGTGGCGGTCGCTCTCAAGGGAGACGTCAGAGAGTTTGCGCGCGAGCGAGGCGCTACTTGTGGGCGGGGCGCTGGTGCCGCTGGTGGCACTGGTAGGCTCACGGGTGCTGGTGGCGGGGGCTCCCGTTCCTGACGTCACGGTCGATCCTGCCGTCACGGTCGGGGCTCGCAGGCTCGCCGTGGCCTCCCCCAGCCCCCCAAACTGGTCCAACAACGAAACACTTGGACCCGTAAAGTGATTAATCGGCTGCTGCTGGTAATTTTTATAAATTGAGCCCATCATGAGCGGCTGCCCTTGCCCCAATGCGCCGATACTGGCGCGCCTCGGCTCAGAGTGGTGGTGCAGTGGCGGCAGCGCTCCCTCAGTGCGGGCGTGCGAGGTGCGGCGGATCTGAGAGACCCAGGCAATTCCTCCCGCCTGGTACGCTTCGTCGTCCTGGAATTTGTTGCTGCTGAGGTCGAATCCTACCCGCGCGGGGCCCCATATATTCGTGGCCTCGTCGTCGCTCATGGCTGACTGTTTGTGGTTAGCTAGCTCCCAGATGACTAGTGGTAGATGAGCCAACTCCCAGATTACTAGTGGTAGCACACCCAGATGACAGTGCCACCCAGGTGACTAGTGGTGTTAGTAGGGCACCCGGAACTCAGCCTACCTAGGTTTTTATGTAGCGTAAATACGTTAGGATTCTAGCTCTAGCTACGACGCTAGCTCCCAGTAGTACGACGCTAGCTCCCAGTAGGCTTACGGCTTACGGTAGCCCACTATAGGCTTACGGCTTACAAGGCCCACTGTAGGCTTACGAGTGCTCGCACTATAGGCTTACGGTGCTCCCACTTGAAGGCTTACGGTAGCTCCCTCTGTCATGAAGCCTTGCATACCTCTCCTCCTAAACTCCACTCCTCCCCTTTTACTCCACTCCTCACCACCCCTATTACTCCATTCATCCGCTCGCCCCCACCATAAACCCCGAAACATCCAATTGGGCGACGAACCCCCGCAACATCAGGGCATCCCTCCACCCAAACGACCGTCGCCAATGGTTCCAGTAGAGAAGAAGAGCGCGCTGCGGAGGCTCCTCGCCAAGGTTTTCGGCGCCCACAAGATCTCTGCGGCCGCCAAACTCCGCGCAGACCGCCTCAAACGGCTCGAGGAGCCCCAGTACAAGATGCTCAACACCACAAAGTGCACCAACGTGCTGTACTGGTACTGCGTCGATTTGTCGTTTATGCACAGCGATTTCGCACGGCTGCTGCCGCCACCGAACCTGCGGCTGTGCAACACCAAACCCCTCGAGTTTGAGATGATCAGGGCCCGCAACCCCGTAAACTTGACCAAGTGGATGGGCTATTTCTTGCGGTTCCCCAGTACTTCGGATGCGGTAACGTACTACAACGAGACCCTGGGCAGCGAACTGTGCGGGATGCCCCTCAAGCTGCGGTTTGTAAACGAGGATATCCGGGGTCTGGGGTCGCCGCTGCTCGCCAAAGTGCCCAACCTCCCCCGCAAGTGCCATGCCCTTATTTTGGGCCTGCCGCACGGGTTTAGCGAGACGACAATTCTCGAGAAATTGTGGGATTTCGACCTCATTGATGATGATAAAATGAGCGTGCAGCGGTTGCCGGTGGATAAAGTAAGGTATGGAGGGTCGCCGTTTTTGCTGAGGTTTAAATCCGAGGACGAGGCGGAAAGGTTTGTGCAGGAGTATGATAAAAGTGTGTTTCCGGGGAGCGAGGCGAGGGTTTTTTGTGAGGTCATTGACTAGCCGCTTAAGGTGTACACCCGCGTTCTAGCCGCGTGGGATGACCACCAGCAGCCGCGTTGGACCTCTAATTAGCCGCGTAGCCGCGTGGGATGACCTCTAATTAGCCGCGTAGGACCTCTAACGCTAGCCGCGTAGGACCTCTTTAGTAGCCAGAGCAGCCGCGTGAGATGCCTCTTACGCGTCCGGTTATGCGGGTGGTACCTGGCTCCAGCGTTGGGCATGGACGTCAGGATGGCAGGAGGTTGCCACCAGTAGACACCACCTACGGTTCCAGCGGGCGTCGGACGTCTAATTAGCCACCCGGGGTATCTACAATTATGAACGATGAACGCCCCTTGCCTAGATAACGGATAAGGAGGCCGCTGAGCAGGTCAAAAAAACCCTATATTACCATATTAGCGGGCATCTCGCAGCTCTGGCCTGTGGTGGCCATCTCAGGCTTTGCTTGTGGTCATCTCACGCGACTCTGGCCTGTGTCGGCTCTGGCCTGTGGTGCGGCCCACGAACCTTCACCCTTATGTGTAGTATATAAAACTAATGCAGTAATGTAGTAATGTTGATGAGTTATGCAGCGCCAGGGGCAGCAAACGCCGGGACCAGTGGGCACTATGAGCCACTATGGGCACTATGAGCCACTACAGTGAGCCTACCTGGAGGCCAGTTGAAGGTACCAATAGGCATGTTCAGAAATTCGTATATTCTCAGCATCAGGTAAACCCCTAGACGGTAATGCCCTTCTCCGAGTCAGTCTCACTCTGAGCAGCAAATTATTTGCGACCGCGTCGTTGGGCCAGCCAGCGCCTGCTGAATTATTGGTGTCGTGACCAGGTGTGGCCATACATCTGGAGGCCCGGTGGTTCGGGGTGGTTGAGGAGGCCTGGATGCTGGTGGCGCAGGTGGAGGTAGATTTGGGGGCTGGTGGCCTGTAGTTGATGTTCAGCGTGAGGTGCGGTAGCTAGACGTCAGCGTAAAGTGGCTGCTGGAGGCATCCGACAAGGCTGCGGGAGCTCATACGCGGCGGCCATCTCGCGGCTAACTGGCGCCATATCGCGGCCAGAACGCCAAAGTTCATTCAGCGTGGCTATCTGACGCCATCCAACGCGGCTCGCCAACCTACATCTCCCGCGGCTGCTGGTGGTCATCCCACGCGGCTCGCCAACGTACACCTGACGCGGCTAATCTAATTTTCTCCACGCCTCCCTTGCCAGCTCGTTCCCCCCCAAAACCACATACTTTTCCCACCGTCCACTATCCAACCACAACACCACCAACGCGTTGTCGCCAACCCACCCCAAAACTCCCCGGCCATGGCACTCTGTCTGACAAGAAGCATAACTCCACTCGGACCTGAAATAGCGCTGAGCAATTGGCATACCCTTGAGCACGTGCGTCCTATTCTTGCTTTGGTCCTTGATGCTGAAAACATGCAGCGTGGATTTATCGCTGAGGGCCGCCAAATTGTGTTCGCCAAGCGCCAGCGAGAACGTCTCGGCTCTGTCCAGCCCTCGCCTAAACTCGTGCACCAGCGAGTTGCTCGCGGTGTCGAATAACCGGATGATGGTGCCGGTAGCTGACGCCGAGGCCACGAGGTTCCCTCGCAACGCGAGGGCCCTCAACTTATTCTTATGCGCGCGAATCACCTGCTCCACTTTGCCCGATTCCAAATCAATCAGCTGGATACGGCCGCGCGTGCTCGCCGGGAACACTGCGTGGTCACCCCAGAGAGCCGCGACGCCGCTAGCATTCTCGTCAGTCTCGTAGCTCGAGATTTGCTGCGGCGGGGAGCTCAAAGTGTAGAGATGGACGCTGCGTTCGAGCACCACGAGGATCCGCGATCGTGAGAGCAGGACATTGACGATTGGGTGCGCAAACTCGAGCGTCATGGCCTCTTGTTCCTTGAGATCGTCCCAGAGCACGAGCTTGTTGGGCGGGTAGTGCGGGCGGTCGCCGCCGCCCACGAGCGCGAGGAAATTTGTGCGGTGCAACATTCCGACAATCTTGATGCCGCCGCTGAGATCGCGCGCGACCCACGGTTCCATGGGGTCGCTATTGTACACTTTAAAGCCGTGGGAGTGGGCAATGGCAAAGCATTCGGTTTCTTCGTTGAACGCGGCGTCCAGGATGCAGAGGGGGGGCGGAAGCATCTAATAGGGGGCGCGCTGGCTATATGGTGGCAGGTGGTGAGGATAAGGTTGAGAGGTGAGGGTGAGTGATAAGGGTGGGTGGGTGGCGCACTAGGTGGCGGCTGGGTGGCTAAAAGGAGGCGCCTAGGGTGAATCTGTGGCGTGCTATGTGGCTAACGGTGGCGCCTAGTGTGGCTCCCACCCCCTAAGCCCGCTCGGTGTCGCTACGCTCCACCTCGCTATGTCCAACCCCAGCGAAATCAACGGCGGAAGCGCCGTGGCAATGATCGGTAAAGACTGCGTAGTCATCGCCAGCGACCGGCGCATGGGCCTGCAATCCGTAGGAATCTCCAACGATTTCAACAAGATCTTCAACTACAACGGCGTGCACCTCGCGCTCACGGGTCTCGCCACCGACGTCCAGACGCTTTCCACAGAGTTCCGCAAACGCCACAATCTCTATGAACTCCGCGAGGAGCGCCGCATGGAGCCCGAGACCCTCGCAAACCTCGTCAGCAGCACCCTCTACTCGCGGCGGTTCAGCCCGTACTTTGTGGGTCCGATCGTCGCCGGCATCAACTCAAAGACTGCGCAGCCGTTTGTGTGCAGTTTTGATTCCATTGGGTGCATCGACCACGCCCACGATTTCGCCGTTTCCGGTACCGGAAGCGACCAGCTGTACGGAATGTGCGAGAGCCTGTGGGAACCCAACCTCGGGGCCGACGAGCTGTTTGAGATTTGTTCACAATCGTTCATGTGCGCTGCTGATAGAGATGCCTTGAGCGGATGGGGCGCAAGCGTTTATATTATTACCAAGGACGGAGTTCAGGAGAGGCGGTTGAGGACCAGACAGGACTAACCAATCTAGCCGCGTGAGGTGGACGCACGCGTTCTAGCTGCCGGAGGTGGACACCAGCAGCCGCGTGAGATGACGCACGCGCTCTAGCTGCCTGAGGTGCACGCACTCTAGCTGCCTGAGGAATACGCATCTAGCTGCCTGAGGAATACGCATCTAGCTGCTGAGTGCCAGTCGCTCCACCACCGTGCCAGTCGCCCCATCCGCTTCAGTTGCTCTTATTGCTCGCCCTTCGCCCACCACCTTGCCCACTCCATAGCCTAGCATCCTAGCCGCACTGGCCTTTTTATTTTGCTCTCGGGTTAATTAGCCTGAGCTATGTAATTAAAAGTACAAGCGTTCTAGCTCAAAGGTCAGGAGGACCGCGATTCCTCTAAATAATTGAAGTGCTGGTGGTGATCTAGCTGCAGCACAGCTAGGCACTGCGGGCCACTGATCGGTAGTCACAGAACATCTCAGTGGGATATCAATGGCACAGGCAGCTCCAACCGGCACCTCCAACCGGCACCACGCTCGCTCGCCTAGAGTGCTTCAGGCTAAGTCAAGGACCCAGCTACCATGCACTTTGGGTAAATGGTAGGGTATACCTGTACGCATAGTTTAGAGATCAATAAGCTATATAACTAAACTCCCATTTGGTAGCAAGTGGAGCCCGCACTTGTACCACTTGATTAGGGTGTCTAGTTACACCCCAAGTATAGGCAACCGTCAAGCCAATGCGGATAAAACATTGAAATTAAACAAATCTACTCAGCATGGCTTGTTCATGTACATCAAACGGTCAAACTGGCCCACAAGAGTACTCGGGCAGCCTACCCCACCGTTTACGGCACATTTGGGCTGCGTTCCCGCCTCGTTCCTGCGATCATTGGATGTCTGGCCAACTGATTTGTCGGCAGCTTCAGATGACCATCAGGATGCGCATGTAGTAACAAGCCGGTGGACCCACAAGCTGGTGGACCCACAAGTCCTGCTGTAAGATAAGCAGCCGTTGCACTCATGAGGTCTCCACCAGTGCGCATGAAGCAGTTGGCCTGGGTTGCTGGTCCGTTCAAGCAACTGCCAGACCTCCTGCTTGAGTGCCATTTGCCTCGCTTGAGCACGAACGAGGCGGAGCCGAGCTGAGTGCGAACCTGAGTGTGCCGAGCGGGTGCAGCCTACTTGTCCCTCTGGCGCCTGCTGGAGCCTGCTGAGCCCGGTAGAGCCCGATAGTCAGCCTAATTGTGACATTTAGGTGCACTGCTGCCTGACGCCTGTGCCTCAACCAACTGGCTTTACTCCTTGGCCATGGCTTTCACGGCAGCACACGCTTGCCGGTGCCCGGGCTCTCCCACCCAACTGCAGCTGCCTAGGGATCTGGCACCGAGTAGAAGCTCGAGTGAACTACTTGGCGCTGCTAGTTCTTGGGTCTGGGCATACAACGCTGCTCTAGCAGGGAGGTAGCGTGAGGAACCTGAAGGAGGCGGAGGCCAGAGGAGCCCAGAGGAGCTGAAGCAGCCTGGAGGAGCCTAGAATAGCCCCTCACTCGACCCACCCCACAAGCTGCCTGTGCATACGTTACCCTCGCAGGTGCCACCAGAGGAAATATCAAACCCAACTCCAACACACCGTTCACTATTCAACGCAGTGAATCAACGCAGCGAATTGTCCACTGGCAAAAATGACTCTCAGTCACCCTCATAATCACAGTCTCAGAAACATGCACACTAGTAGTATATTAATTGATTATGCATGCCCCTTAAACAAGCTGTTTATCCATAAATCTCTTTACCTTGAAGGGTGGCTAGGGAGACTTGTACCAGCTATGAAACTCCTCGGCCGACCCCCCCTCGCTTGTGTTGTCTCGTGCCCAGAATTATATGATTCACCCTCATTACTAGTGTTTTGCATTTGTGCACTCAGCAGGGTTAACCCGAGACATCCTGCAGGGCCCCCTCCCCATTGCCAAGCTCACATAGACTAGCCCGTGCCGCAGCACAAATTTCTGTGCGAGATCTTTAAAAGCACTAGATGGCCGCTGTATTTCGGGAATTCCCATGCTTGGTTCCGTGGTGGTGCTGCCGCCGTGTATTCGGGACATGCAAGTAGTGCATATGCCGGGGCATGGCGCATATATTGCGTTGCCAAGGCCGTGTATGCATAATCACGCATCGCTTATTCACCGCTTATGAGGGGAGTTAATTGGAAGCGAGATAATGGGCCTGTGCAGCTATCTGGGCGTACCTCTGGAGGCTTGAGGATTGCAAGTGATCCTGTTGAACTCTAGATGCTTTTATTTCGCTGCGTTTGAGATCGAGTGTGTAGGTGTGAAACTGCACTCAACATTATCGTACGTAATTATTTCAACATCTCCAAAGTTCCAGAACAATCTTCATTTCAATTGTTGATTCCCTGTTCCGTTTCTTTGCCGAACTCCTGTCTTGTGAGCTCCCTATCGGCCTTGTGCACGCCCCCATACCTGTGCCCCGCGCCAAGAGATGAAATGGCCGTCGTTGTCCACCAAACAAGTCTCGCCAATGACTATGAATCTGGTAATCTGGCCCGTCTCCGTCCCTGGAGGAAGGTCCCCCCGTCCATCAACTGAAAATTTGCCTGTTTATCATGACCTGATCAATCCGCAGCTTAATCGCGCATACATTAGATCAGCCGATACCGTTCCTGATCACTAAGCACCTACATGCATAAAAAATATATACAAGGGGGTTGTAGAGTTTAATTGTATGCTCAGTCGACTAGTTTAGTCTGACAAAGTGCAATTGGTTCCAGGATAAAGCGCTGCCTTGCACATTTCAAGACCGATAACCCAAAAATATAGACGCACATATTGACGCCATGCAGACACCTGACTTGTGGAGCTAGACCCAAAGGTACTTTTGGCTAGAACTGGGTGGCAATGAATGTGATCTATGCAGGCAATTCCTTGATTCCTTTGGATATGATATATACATTTATATTTCTGTTTGTGTATGTTTGGGCAATATTCTCGCAGTGATTTCATGCAAAGGTGCAGCTTCATGCGGGAGAAAAGGTTTGAGTTGGTGACATAATCTGTCAAAATGCAGGGTACTGCAGGTAGTTACAAACCAGAAATTATTGAGTATATAAAGAGGGGTAGAAGGACACCAGAT
The DNA here is from genome assembly GCA_030564425.1 of Wickerhamiella cacticola. Lineage (NCBI taxonomy): Eukaryota > Fungi > Ascomycota > Dipodascomycetes > Dipodascales > Trichomonascaceae > Wickerhamiella > Wickerhamiella cacticola. The sequence goes on along the minus strand of JAJLUX010000005.1, from coordinate 341,617 downwards.
CCATGATGAGCCAAGAAGTAACATTTGGCCAAGTCTACGTTGACATGTTCAGAGCCACTACCCCGCAGCTCTCTAGAGGGTTGACTGCATCCCTGGGAGTACGGGCACTCGCGTGGCACATTGGCAAGAGTGCGACAAGATCGGCACATGGACAAGACGAACTGCGAGGTCGCCGTGTGCAGAGAACGCCCGCACCTACTAGACTCAGCCAGAGGTAGCCCTCTAAGCGTCTCACAGACAAAGAGCTGTTTGGAAACTTTTACGTTTATTATTTATTTCTTTCTGGTGACCTGTCAGGCTTTTCTTCTCCGCTTGACCTGGTCACCTACTCATATTATATATCCTACAGTTGCATACATTTATAAATCAGCGATTTCGTGTCGACAGTCCGATCTAGTCCTTTAATGTATTGTGGCCCACGGCATGCCTTTGTATATGTTTCCCAAGATTTCCAAATTGTTTGCAGCTAAATAATGGCACTAGACGTGAATGGCCAGGGAGACGACACCCTCTGGTGGCCAGATGACGTTTGATAAGTCTCGTCAAGCCAGTGGGAGAGAGAGGCTCATCAGTAGGTACTTTTAGCATGTTTGCGGCTGCCAGGATGCGTATGATTTGCTATTTTCCCCTCTGATTCGCCGCTGATATCACCTGTTTGGGGGCTCCCCGGGCTCCCACCCCCACCCCACCCCCACCCTTTCCCATCATCCAACTTTCTGGGTACATGTACAAATAGTGGCATCTGCTTGGGCACCACTATTAGATAAATCTTCTAGCTAGCATTCTAATTCTCAAATTGCGCGTGTGAATATTACGGCCGGTTCTGGCCACCAGTATTCTGTCAACTAATTCCCTCATAAATTTTTATTTCCTCTATCCCACCCCCACCCCCACCACCTTGATCCGCACGTGCAGGGGGGTGTCCATATGCACCAGCTTATCTCTCCTCACTAGAGTGTCTTTGTATCAGCAATTGCTGCTTGTGATTTTTTGGGGTACCTCAAACCATCTATTAAAGACCTCGAAATTGAGCGCACAACCCAAGACATGCTGCAAATCTGTATCCCCACTGCCGGAGCGCCGAGCGGCAATAATAGCTTCTCCGCTCCGAGCAACCTCTCGTTTTTATATATTTTCTCGAGTAAATACTGTAATACTACCTATCCGCTATAGGCTCCGTCAATTGCCTTGACCCTGATTTCCATAATTAGATAAATTTCATGCACCGATCGGCGTACAAGAGAATTGACAGGTTAGTAATCGCAGCGCCAAGTCGTGTATGCATATTCGCGCATCGCTTGCTCACAGGTCGGTAAAGCGGCTGCGAAGTATCCGGCATGTGTAAAGACCCCACGTAGCGGTGGGTTCCCCCATAAAGCTTCTGGGGAGCTGGTGGCGAGTACAACCGTGTGTCTGGCTCAGATACAACCACCATCCTCAACATAACTACCATAATTCATATAATCCCAGTTTTTCTACATTTTCAATTCACTATTACATGATTATGCTTGTGTAATGCAATCCCCGGGAAAAGCGGGTAGATGAAAAGGGGGCTCAACATTATGCTGACTCCCGTTCACGCGTGATTCATGACCAGTAATTCTTCCATATATTCCAAACGTTCTAGACTGAAATTTTGAAAATTTTTTCTCAATTGCAATCGTTCTCGTGTGCTGCCAAACAGTACACTGCATCCGGCTTAGCTTCCACGACGCTGGGGTTGCAGTAATTTTTCCGCTAGTTTTATAGCCCGCTGATTAGTGACTGGCTATTTCGGCTCATAAAAGTCATAGAATCTGTCATAACTTCCGCTTAATTAGCCTGGTTGATGTATTGTCCCTATTTGCCGTACCATTTTCCTGCCCATGGTGTGATGTTAGTAACACAACTTATTCGCGCATTACATCACATCTACAACTGGTGCCTGTTCGTTAGGCATTATCGTGCATAAGCGCACTCAAGTGGAACCGCAGAGCAGACAATTACAAGTTTTCGCGCTGGCATGAGCCCGTGGACGACTGATACATTCAAGATCAAGCGCTAGCTTTTGCATTCGACATTGACTAACTCGGGTGCATAAACGCACATGTCAACGTGCAGACACCTGTTTTTGCGGTGTAGCGGTAGTCTAGCACCACTGGAGGTGGTTGAAAGCACTGATCTATGGGATCAGCTGTTTGGTATGCGGCGAGCAAACTGGAAAATTCAGTTGCTTTTTGTTTGCGTGCTGTTTTGACCCTAATAATGCGACGCCTAGTGAATATTGAGGGGGTGCCTTGGTGGGAGGATTTGCTTCAATGACATAATCTGTCAACGCACTGTTACGCGCATACCTGCAGGCAGGTTACAAACCATTGATATCAAATATAAAGGGGCCACCGGGACGTCAAAAAATTCGTATCATGAACCAACAAATTACTTTTGGCCAAGTCTACGTGGATAGCTATGGAGCATGTACAGCTGCCCAACAACCAAGAGCCCTTACTTTAGCTCTCGGGGTCCAAGCCTTTGCATTCCATGTGGGCAACCATCCCAGCATAGCACGAGGTAAAGACGAACCACGAGGCCGTCGTATGAGGAGAACACCATCACCTACCAAGCTCAGCCTGAGAAAACCTACCCACAGAGCTTAAGACGGTCTAGTTGGTACCCCAAGCATGAGAACAATTGCTGCATTTTCACAAAAATTTATTTATTCCAAGTGGACAGCTTAGGCCTGTCTTTGCATTTCCTGGATTTTTTATATATTTATCGCTCGTATCGAGCTGTCATTATAGTCACTGCCGGAGGGCATCGCTTATGCATTACCGCCACAAGTATGCGTCATGGAGGGGTCGTTTTTCCATGTTCCCGGTCACGGGGGGAGCGAAAAAAACAAGATTTTCCGGGAGTAGGCAGTCGCGTGTACGTTTGCCGTGAGTATTGTGGCTGCCACTAGGTGGGGCGCCCGGAGCCATGAGGAGCCACGAGGAGGCCCGCCACAACTGTGCATACCTATCAGCAGACTAACTTTAGGGAGATTCCAGGTGTCCCTTTATTGCTACCGATACCGGCTACCGGTTTGCTATGAAGAGCTATTTAGCTCCCATTGGCTAGTCTACCGGTGCCCACCTGTCAGTGCCCCGTTAGCGCCCTTAGTAATCTTCTAGAACTCCCAGCTCAGCTGTCAGCTCAGCTGTCACCCACCTACTCCTATCCACGTGTCATGAAGAGTATTGGATTAGCTACGTTGTTGGCATGCGGCGCTTTTGCGTTGGACCAGCCGCCCGTTGCACAGGTTAACGGCGAGCGTTTTGCGCCAATTGGCGGGCGCGGAGCTCAAGAGAGCGAGGGTGCCGCCGAGCCTGCTAAGGTCGAGCACCCCGCGTTCGAGCCGTACCCCGACCCCGAGGACTTCAAATTGGCTTCGCTCGTCGAACAATTCGCCGAAGACGAATCCTCAATCTTCTCCAAATGGAAAGTCTCGCACGCGAAAAAGCACGACGACGCGGACGAGTTCTCGTACGTTGGCAAGTGGAACATCGAGGAACCGTACATGATCCCCGGGTTCACTGGCGACAAGGGTCTCGTGCTCAAGTCGGCAGCCGCGCACCACGCAATCAGCCGCGCGTTTGACGAACCGCTCGTCACCACCGACAAGCCCCTGGTGGTGCAGTACGAGGTCAAGTTCCAGGAAGGCCTGCAGTGCGGCGGCGCCTACGTCAAGCTTTTGGGGCCCTCGGAGGGCGAGTTCTCCAACGCCACGCCGTACGTGGTCATGTTTGGCCCCGACAAGTGCGGCAGTACTGATAAAGTGCACCTCATCATCAAGCGCAAGACCCCCGCGGGCGAATGGGTCGAGCACCACCTGATGATGCCGCCAAGGACTGAGCCCGGAAAACTCAGCTCGCTCTACACGCTGGTCATTGACCCCAACACCCAGGAGTACGAGATCCGTATCAACGGAATGGTCAACAGAGCCGGGTCCCTGCTTGAAGACGGCCAGTTTGTGCCGCCGTTTTCGCCCCCCAAGGAAATTGAGGATGAGACTGATACGAAACCCGAGGACTGGGTCGATGACGAGGAGATCCCCGACCCCGATGCCGTCAAGCCCGAGGACTGGGACGAGTCGCTGCCGTTTTACATTGAGGACCCCGAGGCGACTAAGCCAAAGGACTGGCTCGACAACGAACCGGCGTTTGTGCCCGACCCCCACGCCTCGAAACCGGCCGGCTGGGACGACGAAGAGGACGGCGAATGGATCGCTCCCGAGGTGCCCAACCCCAAGTGCCTCACCATCAGCGGGTGCGGCGAGTGGACAGCCCCCAAGATTAGAAACCCCGACTATAAAGGGATCTGGCAGGCGCCCCTGATCCCCAACCCCCAGTACAAGGGCGAATGGGAGCCCCGTAAAGTGCCCAACCCCGACTACTTTGAGGACAAGGAACCGGGAAAACTCGACCCCATCACCGGTGTTGGTCTTGAATTATGGACCATGCAGGCCGATATCCTTTTCGACAATTTCTACATTGGCCAATCGGTATGGGAAGCCGAGCTCCTGGGCAATGCTACCTGGGGCCCCAAGTACTATGTCGAGAGCCAGGAGCTTAAACACAATGCGCCCAAACCCACAGAGCCTCCCAAGTACTCGTACTGGACCCACTTCACTAAAGACCCCCGCGGATTCTTTGCTGCTACTTTTGACGATGTCCGGTGGCAGATCGCCCATGACCCCATGGGTACGCTCCGGGACCAGCCGATCGGGCTGGCGATTGTTGCCGGAGTTTGCATTGTGGGTTTGACCTTGGTGTTTGGGTTTTTGAATGCCTTGATGTTTACTTTTGGAAACAAGCAGTTGGCGGCCGCCAAGCCGGCTGGCAAGCCCAAGGCAAAGGCCGGCCCCGACCCCGCCAAGGCTGCTACCCTCAAGGATGCAGGTGAGCGTCAAGAGGCTGTAGCGGCTGCCAAGCAGGAGCAGGCGGAGGCCAGAGCCGAGGCCAGCGGTAGTGCGAGTGCGGGATTGAAGAAGCGGGTTTAACGACACGAGCTACGAACACGAGCTACGAACGCAGTGAGTAGCGAGTGTGAACGGCGAGTGTGAGTAGCTGTGAGTAGCTGTCAGCAAGAAGCTGCCAGTGGCTGCCAGTGCCAGTGTGAGTGTGATTGTGCACCTCTCACGTCTTTAAACTCTCATCTGTTTGGCCCTCATGGCCCTCGTGCCACCTACCTAACTCTACATAGCAAGTAGATTACGACTTATGATTTAAATAGCGCTCGAGTCCAGCTAGCAACTCGCAGGAAAGACCAAAAGGTCTTCTCAAGCCCAGTCTGCTTGGGAAACATCTGCTTGAGGAACTGCTGCACTTTATATATAGGGTGGGAGGGCGACTAGCAGTACGCTCCTGATTTGCACAGGTGTTCAAGTGCCGAGTCCACCCGACCGACCAAAGAGTGTGCCTGCCACATGGTGCCTGCTCACTTGAAACTCTTGAGAGCCCTTTGATCTCCCTTGGATCTCATAGCTCTCTTAGCCTCGTGCTGGTCATGCACCTCCAAACCTTGAATGTTTAGGGAAAATTGTCGTTTCAGCTGCCGAGCTAAACTGATAGCTGTAGATAGAAGCGTAGAGCCAATGGTTGGCCTATCAGGTAGAGTAAACCTCAAGAGCACCAATGGCTCCATCTGGCTCCATGTGGGCCCCATCTGGTGTGACCACCTCAAATCTAAACAGGAGATGTAAAGACAATTGTAGCTAAGAATGCTCTAGTTTTGTGCGGCCTCGCCATCTATAGACACCTCCTAGGCACCTCCTGGAGCCACCCTGCCCGATCCAACCTTAAATGTTTCGGGTTGATAAAAGTTCCATACACTTCAAACGCCATCACGCGATATATAAACACCACCCATTTACTCCAACTACATCCAAATGAAGCTCGCTCTCCTCGTTCCTACTCTTGCCTACGCTGCTGCCGTTGCCCCCCAATCTCAGGCCCACGCCGTGACCTCTGGCCAGACCCCTGATGGCAAATTCATGCCCGTGAACTTTTGCTTTGCATGCGGTGGTGGCTGCGGCGGCGGATGCAGCTGTGGTGGTGATAGCGGTTGCGGAGGAGGTTCCTACGGTGGTGACTCTTCTGGCGGCAGCAGCTGTTCTTCTGGCGACTGCGGCGACGGCAGCGGCCCCATTGTTATTGGCGGCCACGGCGGCGCGTTCCGTCTTGTTTCTCGCAACCCCTTGGCCCAGCTCTTGCAGCAGCAGCATGCCCAGATGATTGCTCGCGTCCAGGGCAGAACCAGACAGTAAGCGCCGTTAGGCGGTTACTATTAGATTTAAGTTTTACATATTAGATATTATCATGTTTAGAGGCTAGTGCGTGGATCGAGTACGGTCGCCTTGCTGGGCAGTGCCACTTGACCATTTCTAGAGACTACGCGGTTCATACCCGCACTCTGGAAACCGGCCCCAATTTATAAGGGCACTATGGTTGCTGAACTATCGATCATTTAGATCAACTTGAGCTCGTTCAAGCTATTTGCTCTTTTCCGGTGAACTGGCCTCCTATATGGTTCACCTCACCGGCCGTTATTACACCAAATAAATCAACCAGATCAACCAAATAATAGAAACACACACATTCCAACTGTGTAGGAGAGTACCGAGCTCACCCACGCTACCTATTTAGCTTAATTACGCGTCGCGTCGGGTTCGTGATCCTGTCCAGCCGCCGCTAACCACCGCTAGGCACCACCACCACCACCACTAATCTAACAAATTTCAATTCATAAATCTCCATAAATTCATAAATCTCTAAATAATCAGCTCAGCTCACCCTCATATGTTTACCTTTGGGCAGCTGTGTTTGTCATGTACCGTAAACGGCCATTAAAACCCGACGAATCGGCGGTTTGCGCGCCGTACACCGCTCCGTTTACAGTTATTCGTAACGAACGACGCAAAACACGGAAAACCGTCAACTACGGCGACCTGGATGGCGAGGAAAACCAGCTGGGGCGCACGGGGGGCAAGTACCTGGGGACCACAATGTTGCCCGCAGACCCCAATCTGTTGGCCAAGTTCCAGCCAATCGAGCAGTCGGCAAACGGCAGGCAGCTGGGGATGATGGTGAGCGGCCCGCGCGTGCCACGGCCGCTGTATGACCCAAAGGAGTCGATCGTGCTCTATGATCCGACGGACGAGGTCCAGGCCAGTCAGGAGCCAGAGAAGCCGCCAGAGGAGCCAAAGCAACACCCGGCAGACGCCAAGCCTGGCATGGACCCCCTGGCCAACCGGAAATCCCTCATGGACCTCCTCGGGATCCGTAAACCCACAGATGCGCCCCCTCGCGTGCCCGTGGTCATTGATCCGCGTCTCGGCAAGATCCTCCGTCCTCACCAAATCGAGGGAGTCAAATTCCTCTACAAGTGCACTACCGGAAGCCTCGACCCCAACACTTTTGGCTGTATCATGGCCGACGAGATGGGGCTCGGTAAAACGCTCCAGTGCATTACCCTGCTGTGGACCCTCCTCAAGCAATCGCCCGTGGCCGGCAAACCCACCATTGAAAAATGTATAATTATCTGCCCCTCGAGTTTGGTGGGCAACTGGAGCAACGAGCTCGTCAAGTGGCTGGGCAAGGGTACCGTCAGTGCCCTCGCGTGCGACGGTAAATCGATAAAGCAGGGCGAGCTGGGCACCCAGCTACAGTACTGGAGCGATGCCCAGGGAAGGCAGGTGACGCGGCCCGTCCTCATCATCTCGTACGAGACTCTCCGGCAAAACATCCACCATCTCGGCAACTGCGAGGTAGGACTCGTGCTGGCAGACGAGGGGCACCGCCTCAAGAACGGTGATAACCTGACGTTCGGCGCCCTCAACTCGCTAAACGCGAAACGCAGGGTCATCCTTACCGGCACGCCCATCCAAAACGATCTCACAGAGTACTACAGTCTCATCTCGTTTGCCAACCCGGGGCTCCTGGGCACCCCCGCAGAGTTTCGCAAAAACTACGAGCGCCATATCCTTAAAAGCCGCGACGCGTTTGCCTCTGAAAAGGAAATGCAGCGCGGCGAGGAGAAGCTGGCAGAGCTGCTGCAGGTGGTCAACCGCTACATTATCCGTCGTACAAACGACATTTTGTCCAAATATCTGCCCGTAAAGTATGAGCACGTGGTTTTCTGTAATTTGAGCCCCCTGCAACGCGCTCTTTACCAGAAATTTTGTACCAGCGAAGATGTCGCCGAGATCCTTGACGGGGAGCCAGGAGCCGGGTCCGCGGCCCCCAAAAAGGGTCTTAATGCGATTGGTACGCTCCGCAAGCTGTGCATGCACCCCGACCTCGTTGATTTGCCCAAAGAAATCCCGCTTTTCAGGACCGTCACCCCCACAGAGTACCAGCGGCCGGCAAACCGTGGCCGCGACAAATCGGTGGATTCCCGCTGGAGCAGTAAATTCGAGGTGCTCGAGCGGATGCTTTGGCAGATCAAAACCGAAACAAACGACAAGATCGTGCTCATCTCAAACTTCACCTCCACCCTCGACCTCATTGAGCGCATGTGCCGTCAGTACAAGTACGACTGTCTCCGGTTGGATGGTACCATGGCGATCTCCAAGCGTAGCAACTTGGTGGCCAGATTCAATGACCCCGAGAACCCGGCGTTTATTTTCCTCCTGAGCTCCAAAGCCGGTGGGTGCGGTATCAACCTGATTGGCGCCAACCGCCTCATTCTGCTCGACCCTGATTGGAACCCGGCCAGTGACCAGCAAGCTCTGGCGCGTGTATGGCGTGACGGGCAAAAGAAAAACTGCTACATTTACCGGTTCATTGCCACGGGCACAATCGAGGAGAACATCTTCCAGCGGCAGTCCATGAAACAGACGCTTAGTTCGTGTGTTGTTGATGATAATAAAGACGCTGACCGGTTGTTTAGCTATGATGCGCTCCGCCGCCTATTTGAGTATAATGGCGAGACCAGGTGTGCCACCCACGATACGTTCAAGTGCAAACGGTGTGACGAGCACGGCCAATTGGAGCCAGCACCGGCACATTTGTACGGCGACGCAACCACTTGGAATCACTTTACTAGTGAGCAGTTGAAGGAAAGTGAGGACAAGTTGCTCAGGACGGAGGCTGAGAATGATAAGGTCAGTTTTGTGTTTCAGTATGTCTCTCACTAGCGGAGCACGACGGTGAGCAAAGCGAACCGGAGCCTACTTTCGCTAGCCACGCTCACCGGAGCCTACGTTCCCAGCCACGCTCACTGGAGCCTACGTTCCCCAACATATGGGGCCATACCCGGTTTTCTTTATTCCCGTGGGGCCCTTCCCTGCGATTTTGTGTAGTATATATTAGTGTAGTTATTTATTGCTTAAGCGGAGTAGGGCTCACTGAAAGCCGGAGCGTGGGGTTCTTTAGTTCCTGTGGGGTTCTGGCGCCCGCGCGGGGGTGCTAGCGTCCCCGCAGGGCCCTTATGTAGTCCTAAGCGAGTTTTCATGCGGGACTCATGCAGGCTTTTTGTATCCAGTGTGGGTCGTCATGAGTCCCACAGAGCCGCGCACTGCTAACTAAACTACTCACAGGTCAAAATTCGTCTCCAGTTAGCGCCATTCGCCTAGCTATGTACATTCGTATACAGCTGCTAGAGTGTGTTTCACCGTCTGAGTGGGTTGAGTACTTTAGCTTGTGAATGGCATATGGGACCGTCGGCAAAGTGGTCAATAAAGCCATGTCTTGGTACCAGAAAAAGCCACATCCATGCTTCTCGGTGAAGCCTGAGCTAGAGACCTCAAGGTACTTTGACCTTCACCAGACCACACTCGTGCCAGGAAGCCGGGAATAACGTGTATACCACCGAAATCACCATGAATATCCAACTTGTAGAAAGTTTTACCCCTAGATACCGTTTCTGCACACCGATAAGCCGAAACAGCAGAGCAGCAAGAAACGCCAAGAATTGCCCAGAAATGCCCGATAAATGAGCTCTACACTCTACAAGCACAAGCACTAGCTACAAATAACTACAACTACTAGCGGCAAAAGCCACGTGCACCCCGCAACCTTAACTCTCAACCACCTGCATTGCTATCTGCGCAATCCCCAACCCTTATCGTTAGTCATCACAAGTATATATACCCGCTCTTGCCCATACATTAGGCACAGACTAGCCGCACGCAACTGGCCGAAGTAGAACCGTAAGAGCAGACCGGCCCCTATTTATATATCGGCCCCTGCTGGTGATCTACAGGGTCTGCGTGGCCCGGGAAATGGCAGATACTCGTTATGGAGAAGTCTCATTTAGCCCCTATGGGGCCCCCAGGCTGCTGGCACCTGTCCGTTTAGTCGCCAGGCTTTTCGTCCGTCCGTTTTAGCGCCATCCAAAAAAGGTTTGCGCTAAAGCGTTTATATGTTGGCGGTACTTGACCTGGTAGAGCCAAGTTATGCCATTCAAGTACAGGGTTTCGAATTGGATCAAAGCAATGTCGTTGCCCTGATAGTACAGTGCGTCGTATAATTGGATTGAACAATTTCCGACAACCTGATAGCGCGTTCGCCTCTAGTGTAACCGCACAGACTGCGAGCGTGACGATCGAGAGATCAAGGGTGCCACGATCCCTAATCGTGGGCAAGGAAGTTTACTTTTTTGCAGATTTGGATGATCGGGTGATCATGTTTTTCTGCAGGAGCTAATTGAGCGAATTGAGCGGAGCGAAATTGCGAGATTTGCGAGATTTGCGAGATCTCCTCGAGTGAATTGAGCGATCGAGATTTGCGAGATTGCATATTTTCGAGTAGATTGAATGGACAATTCGCTCAATTTGTGAGATTCCCTAAATTCGAGCAAGTTGAATGGACAATCCGCTCAATAGATCTCAGGCTTCTCACTTATGTACTAGTAGAGATTTCCTAAATTGGAGTAGATTGAGCGAAATTTGCGATATTTCGCAACTTGCGAGATTCCGGAATTCGCCCCTCGGTAGGTCAAGTGAGTTATAGACATGAAATTTTATTTCGATAGCTGTTTCCATAAACTCGAGTGGACGTCAGGCTACTTGGGCTGAGCTCCGGGGACAGCCTCTGCTCTGGTTCGAGCTATTCGGTTGGAGACGCGTGGGGGTGGGACATTTTGGGGGTCGATCCGGAGACAAGCAGGCGGATCCAATTAAATTATATGATTGTAATTTTAGTAAAGAATGTGTCAATATCGTTTAAATGGCGATGATGCTAGTTGTTTTGCATATATAGCTGTGCTTGTGGAGGGGCCTAGAGGACAAGTGCGAGTAAACTGGTTGGCACCAAATGGCGTATTTGGGTATAAATAGTCCTATTACTGCTCAATTGTTGGTATCTGAGCGACCTGATGAGCGTACCAGTGCTGGCTGGAGCGAGCTGTACTGAGCATACCAGTATTGGCTATCGCTCCCTCTCATTGATATGCCATCATATGGCGCGGTACGAGCCATTCACTACCGCCTATTACTCTCTGTTTGCCACCTCTTACTTGGCTATGTTGCCTGGCGACCCACGCACCTAGCACCATCGTGCAAAGCAACAAACGAGCTGAGTTCATACCTCCTTTCCAGTACTTGCTCCATTTTCCTCATTTGTTGACATAACAGACCACACTGTGGTTGCCAATGAACGCACTAGTCCTGTCCTTGAAGGACCCTCTCCTACAATCCCACTGGCACAAATTGCCAGTGACTTGGACGGCACACGGTGCTCGACTTGCACTATGTAACTACTACTCTATGACGACATTGTGATCGTGTGGTGGTGCCTCTTTTGGGGAGCATTGCGGCTTTGCTGGCCTTCATATACCTCCTCGCGGAGGGTACGTAAAGCGTGAACGATAACATCTCCTGGTCAGATGGTTCTGGTTGTAGCCCACACTGAGCTTGTTACGGGATCACGCGATTGAATTGGGAACCCCTCCGACCCAGCGGGGCCCATGAATTCGTGAGGGCCCAATACCATAGGTGACGACTTCGGAGGCCCGCCCCCGGAAAGACTGTTGGCTTGTGCAAGAGGCTCCGACGGGTGCCGAAGCAAGGTCCAACGAGTGAAATCTATTCTTTAGTTTCTGTCTGCAGCGGGGGTATATGAGTCGGGTTGACACGTTACAACCAGGATTTTACTATTAGTAGAGTAGTAGTGTTATTCATAAAAGAGAGTAGGATATATAGATGTCTGTATGGTTAAAGTGTGATTTTGTACACGACAGTGTGACCACGGGATTCCGGGATGTATGTGGATGCTCTGTGCAGTGGTGTCGCGCATCCACTATCTTCAACGGGCTCACCTCCGCATCAATCATAACATTAGCTAGAGGTGGAAGGAAAGAGTTTAGCAAGTTTAAGGTATTTGATCGCAACTATACAGGAAGCTTTTGATCATGTACGGCAGCCCCTGTCCGTCACGCTCTTGGATGTATCTGATGGATGGCCGTGACTGTACTCCAGGCAAGTGGATAAGGGTCGATCAACGTGTGCCTGGAGCTCCTCATGCGCGTTGACTACTTGCCTAGCTAGTTCTCAGTGCTTCCCTAGCTGTACTATTTTAAACGGTGGTCGTGAACCTCCTATCCACTAGTTCTTACCGACTACCGGCCTGTGAGCCAGCGCCCTTGGCATTTCAGTAAAGCTGAGCACGATATTGGTCTGAGCCTCACTTTCACTGGCTCACTCATATCTCCTCAACTCAATGACCTGAGCCGTAAACTCGATTATTTCGGTTTTATAGGCAACAGCGTTGGTCAAATTCTGGATAATCTCTACGTAAATTTGATAGCAAACTAGCTTAACCACTTCTGTAGCGGTACTGCCTCAGAAAGGGATCCTAGGGTGCATAGCCAATGCCTCATGAAAACGACTTTGTAGCACTCTGCGCTCGTCATCACAGATTGTAGCTGATTGAGGGTGCCCTGTGGTGTGCCCTGAGGTGTGTTCGCACATTGGGTTCGCTCAAGCACAGCACTCAGGGAGCGACGCGTAGGCTGAAAAATGCCAAACCGTGACCTGCACTAACTTACTCTTCAGTGACGCCTCTCAAAGCGAACGTGCGGCCACCCTTGGCACGTGAACTACCTCATCTCTGTTGCCCCAGATCAGCTGTCTTGGCCTCAGCTCAGGCACGTCTCGAGTGGCCATCACCTCCAACCTAGTAAGAAATAGATATCATATATGAATTATTTTATAAAGAAACTAAGCCTGGGCGACGGCAACAGCAATGGCTTGCATATCATTGTGCGAGATGCTCAACTTGATGGCGCGGTCACCGGCAGCCTTCTTGGCGTCGCCATGCAAAACAACTTCGGGGCCGGTCTTTGTTCTGACAATCTCGATATCCACGAGTGCGGCACCGGCACCTTTGCTCTCGGTCTTGAGGGCCTTAAACACGGCTTCCTTGGCACTCCAGGTACCAGCATACGCGGCACGAGTGTCAGGGGATGCATTGCAGTATTCCTGCTCTTGTTTGGTGAAATTGCGCTCCACAAAAGTATCGTTCTCGATATTGATTGCGGAAATAAGCTCGACATCGACTCCAACGCTCTCGGACTTGCTCACATTGGCAACAAGAGATGCCGCCTCAGCCATGGTACTGGCCTTGACTTTATCGAGATCAGCGTACTTGTACTGGTCATTGACGCGGGCAGTAGGGTCCATGTAGACCTTGGCTTCTTGTTCGGGAGTGTACGGAGCCTTGTCCTTGGCTCTAAACATATTATTGTGGCACATGGACTCGTGCAAGTAGCGGTAGACTTTATCGTAACGAGAGCTGACCTTGTGCTTGTAGGTTTCATAGGTGGACTTGTCCAAAACGCTGAAAAGGTAATTGGGGTGCACAATCAAGGCAAACGCGCCCTTTTGACCGAAACCAAATGAGGTGAGGGTACCGGCCTTGATACCATAAGTCTTGAGGGAGATGCTGGGGAAAACAATGCGGTCGAAATCCTTGAGCGTTTGGTCAATGTTATCGGCGTTACGGTTACCAGGGACAACGCCGCTGTTGATACTCTGAATAACACCGTTCATCATCCAGGCACCGGCAGCACCCTTGGGGTGGCCAGTGAGGTATTTCTGGAAGATACCCATCACGGGGTTACCCTTTGTGCGGCCCAAATGCACGAGCATATCGTGGATAGCAGCACTCTCATTCTTATCGTTGGCCTTGGTGGAGGTACCGTGGAAAGAGCTGATGCCAATATCGTCGATGGTAAGGTCCCATTGAGCAAGTGCGCCACGAAGGGGAGCAATGTGAGGATCTTTCTTGTAAAACTCGTTGCCCCAGGTACCCATAGCCTCCTTTTCTTGGCGACGGGCATCGTTGTTGAGGAGCTCGAGGCGCTCGGCAAACTCGGTCTCGGAGATATCCTCATTGTCGCGCTCCATACGCAAAAACTCGTGCTCGGTCTCGTACCAGTCCTTGATTTGACGGCGGCGGGTCTCGAGCTGACGGCGGCGGTAGTCAATGTTGAGCAGCGGGTACTTGCCCGAGGCAGTGGGCTTCTCGCGAGCAACAGTCATGATACCCTTACCGGGAGCGGGAACAGAGCGGCCAATCTTGTCGGTAGCGGTGGCAGTAAGCGCAACAATACCGTAAATCGGAACACCCATTTGCACGGCCAGGTCACCGGACATGAGGATCTGGATACCGGCACCGTGAGCCTCCATGAATCCGGCACGAGAAGTGGTGGTGGGACGGCTCATTTCGCGAGGAGTGCGGCCGTTCTCCATTTCGGTCTGCGAGTTGGAGGTGGCGTTCATGTTGCCAAACTCGTAGATACCTTCTTCCTTGATATCGTCGTAGCCACCAACAATAACGATACGGGCAGCACCGCTGCGAATAAGCTCGACACCGGTATCAACAGACTCAACAGCAGTAGCGCACGCACCCACGGGGGTCTTGATAGGACCAGAGGACGAGATGAGCAGCATATTGACCCACGCAGACATGGTGTTGATGAAGGACTCCTGCAGGATATCGTTCTGCACAGCCTTTTCCAGGTAGCGGTCCTTGAACATCTTGCGCAGAGCAGTCATACCGCCCATACCGCTACCGCTGGCGTTGCCGACCTCGGAGACATGGACGTACTGGTAAAACTCATAGGGGTCGGTGATACCGGAGCTGAGCAGTGCTTCAACCGTGGAAACAAGAGCAAACAAAGTGATTTGGTCGACCTGCTCGCAAATATCCTCGGGCACACCATAGCGACGAGCGTCCCAGCCTTTAGGCACCTGGCCGGCAACAAGACGGTTGTACTGAAGAGCCTTGGGGACCAAGATACGAGCTCCCTTGAGGAACCGGACGGTCCACATTTCCTGTTCGGGGATGGGGAACGCCTCGACCTTATCGCCCTGCTCGAGCTTGAACTGCTCAGCGGCTTCCTTGGACGCCTCAAACGGCTCAAGGTCGTGCTCAATGATAACCTCTTGGAGGAACTGCTTGCGCTGGGGGTCGTAGTCCAAGATCTCGGGTTCCACAAGACGGATACCGGAATGTTCAAGGATGTGCTTCTCGTACTTGGTCTTGATATCACGCTCCTCGACGGGCTCTTTAGTAGCGGCATCGACCCAGCCACTGTACGGCTGCTGGGTACTCTTGAGAGTGCCAGTGTAATAAGTAATAAGGCCCATAATCCAGGCCATTTCAATAGCTCCTTCAATACTAAACTCGCCCTGAGCCTCCATCTCCCAACGAGTACGAGCGCTACCCCAGGGACCCACTTCACTGAAACCAGTGACAACGGCGACTTTATCGAGATCAACCAGGTCCCTAAGTTTCTTGCTGGGCAAATCTTCGTATTTGGGCAGCTCGGGGAACTCAAACTTGGCGTTGGCACGGGGCTGGACTTTGACCGAGGAGAACCCGGCATCGGCCTGGGGGCCAGCAACAACTTTATGCTCAATGCCAGTCTCGAGCGCCACAGCACGACGGATCTCGGCCTGCGAAAACAAATCAGTGCGCAAACGCGTCATGTGAGCCTTGAGCTCGGGGATAAACTGCATACCTCCGTTAAGGTCGGCCCACACGGGAGTCTTTTGGCAAATGTTGACAACGCGAGGGCTCATGAGACCCAGCAAGTTAAAGGCCATCTCCTGCTGAGAGAAAGTGCGGATACCGAGCGCCTCAATTCCCTCGGCAACCAAATTGTTTTGAGACATGAGACCGGTACCACGGGTCCAGCCAATAACGGCACCGCAAATAGTAAGGTATCCGCCCCAGGATTCGGAGCTCCAGCGGTTGAACAACGTCTCGAGCGAGATCTTGGACTCAGAGTACAACCCGTCGCCACCGAAAATACCATGGTTGGGGCTAAGGGGCAAGATAACCTGGGCAGGGCGGGTCTCGATCTGCTGAGCCTGTTTGTGGGTCTTGATTTCGCCAAGCAAACGCAACAAGTTAGTGAGCATCAAGCGGTGAGCCAACTCGCTCTTGGACTCGATACCATCAATCTCGCAGCCGCCCTCGGGGATAGCAGCAAACGGGATAACAAAGTCCAGGTCCCAGCCCAGACCGCTATAAATATAGTCACCAAGGGCCTTGACATCAGTCTTGCTGGCCTGGTTGAAGGGAACAACCACAAGAGTAGAGCCGTTGCTACCATAACGGGTGTAGATGCTCTGGTAGTGGTCACAAGTTTCCTTGGAGTAGCGGGAAGTGGTAACAATAACTTTAGCACCGCCGCTGAGCAAACCTTCCAAAACTTTCTCGCCAATACTGCCCTTTCCGGCACCAGTCAACAGCACGCTCTTGCCGGCATAAGTGAGACCATCGCGAGCGCACGATTCAAGCACGTCGAGGTACTCGGAGGTAAGCTTTTTATCATAGGACCACTGCTCGTTCTTGTGGGCCTTGAGATGCAAAAACGGAATGATATCGGCGCGCATTCCCTTGTAGAGCCCCGACGCGTCCTGGCTAGCGGCCTTCTCGAGACGCGACTTGAGCAAGTTGTAGGCAGCAGTCACATCGTCAGTAGCTTCCATAGAAGAGAAAAGTTGCTCCAAGTGAGCCATCGCGTCGTCGCCCATAAACTTGGTCTGGACGTCGCGGGTGTTGTCGTTGCCCTGAGCCATATCCATAACGTACTGCTCGAGTTTGCGGCAGTTGGGGCGCACTTCCTCAGAGTAGTTGATGTTACCCTTGGCGTCCACAACGGTTTTGGGGCCTGTGGGGATGTTGATATCCTTGTAGAGGGGCTCGTTGCCGAGGAACTCGGTGCAGTTGTCGAGCAGCTGTTTGGCCAGGTCGCGGGCCAACGAGAAAGTCTCGCCGCGCTCAGTGGGCACATTGTCAATGTAGTAGACCATCATATCAATCAAGTTGGGGCTGCTGCGGTTAAGGATAGCAATGCACCGCTGCAAAGTTTCACGGTCGACCGAGTCCAACCGGCCCCAAATAATATCGTAAAACATGCGCAAACAATCCTGGCGAGCCCAGTTCCATGAGGAGTCGTAGATGCGGGCTTTGGGGGCAGAGAAAATGGGCACAATACCGTCGGCGTACACCTCGCCGTGCTCTGCGAGCCAGAGATCGAGCTGCTTCTGCAAAAGCTCGCTTGCCTGGACCTGGGCGCTGAGTTTCTTGTCGCCATCACGCAAGTCGACGGCAAGGTAACGGGCCAAAAGCTCGAGTTGCTGGCGGGCCAAGTATTTCTGGTCTTTGGTGATCTCCTCGAGGGCCTCGGCGGAAACAGTGGCTCCACCGGCGGCGCCTCCAGCACCAGCACCGGCAGCGGCAGCGGCAGCAGCGAAATCAATACCCTGGCTGCGGCCGTACTCCTGGGTCAGATCATCGAGCAACTGCTTGGCCTCCTGTTCGCTGCCCAACCGGCTGGCGGGTTCCTTGGTCAATGCCATGAGCAAAACGGCATCCTGGCGCAAAGGAGGGAGACCCCAACGGGTTTGCAGGTACTTGCGGACATTGGAGATACCAAATCCTCCGGGCATTTTAGCCGCGGCGAACTTGTTGACGAGGCCCGTAGTGTGTTTGCCGAGTTTGCCGGCGAACCCGTCGCTGAACTGCGAGGCGAGCTCGTCGATGGGCACCTCCTCGGCCTTTTCGGGGGTCGCGTTGAACTCTTTAGCGAGGTCGCCGAGGATTTCGTTTTGGACTGTGGATTTACCGCCGACGAGATCTTTGATTGCCTTGGAGACGGGGATCTGGTCGAGGGATTTGCGAAGTTTGATGGCAATAAGTGCGTGAAGGACTTGTAGGGGGGTCAAGGGAGCGTCGGCAACTTCTGCTACTGGAGCGTTAGCGACAGGAGCAGAAGTCGGGGCGGGAGCGGCAGCGGCAGCGGCAGCAACCGGGGCAGGAGCAGCCTCAGTAGCGGCCTCCCCAGACTCAGCTGACGGAGCCTCCTCCTCAGGGTCCATCTGATAATAAATCTCCTTTTGATCCTTTGCGTAGCACAAAATCTGTCTTTCCAAACTCAAAGCAGCATCGAAAGCCTTGTAATTCTGCGCCAGCGTCCTCTGGGCCATGCCGGCCAACGTCGCACTGGGACCGACCTCGACGATCCGCTCGCTGCGTTTCTCGCCGAAAATCACATCTTGGGTTTCAATCCATCTTACAGGAGAAGCGAATTGATACGCCAAAAGCTCTGTCAGTAACAAATGAGCAAGATCTTGCTCGACTTGAGGCTTCATTTGTTAGGTGATGAGCTGGGCTGCGAGGTCTATATTGAGGCTCGGGTTGAGTTGAGATGTTGAGAAGGTTGGGGTAGACGCCAAAGGCTGGGTGGACTATTTGGCTTTATACAGACTTGATTGTGGTTAATTAGATGTATAGTTATTAGCAGAGCCGGGCAATGGACATGGTGCCTGAGAGGTGCATACGGATCAATGCGGTTAGGGTGGGTGCGCGAGCGAGAGTGTAGCCAGCGTAATTTGCTGGAGATGTTTACGGGTATCCCAGTATTTATTTTTGGGTGTTCTCACCTGCCTAGGTCTGGGTTGGTGACCGTTTGGGCCGTCTAGGTGGCCGTTTGGGTGGCCGTTTGGGTGGCCCCTATCCTCTACGGCCTGCACCCCTAACCCTGACTCAACCGTTTACTCTACGCATGGCCTTTTTCTGCAGTGAAATTTCTCTGACAAAGTCATCTCACGTAACCAGTGGGACCAGGCGTGGGTGGCGGCGTGGCGTCCGTGGCTAGCGTGGCGTCATGCAGCAGCTGGGAGATAAGCCAGTGTCGCGAGACGCCAGAGGGTAACCAGCCCAGGGGAACACCGACGATCAGGTGACCAGGGTGACCAATGGGTAAACTACTAGTTTATTTAGAAATCTAGAGGTGTCCATAAGGTAAATATAGAATTAGAGCCCTGACGCGTGCCCCTAGCGTACACCTGACGCGGCTAGGTTGGTTACCTGCATCTCGTGTGGGAAGCGTAACCTTTGTCAGCATCTATTTTGGGTATGTGGGCTGAGCTAAGCGCGGCCTTCTCTTTTACATTCTCTTGACCTCATGAGCTACAATCCGTACGAGAATTACGAGATGCAGCCGCAAATGGCGTTTTTCCAAGAAGTGGAGGACGTCAAGCGCGACCTTGTGCAGTACGAGGACAACATCGAGCGCATCGAGAGCCTGCACAAGCGGTCGCTCGGCGAGACGGACCTCGAGGCTCAAGAGTTTACTACGCGCCAAATTGACTCGCTCGCCACCCAGACGCAGGGCCTCAGCAACACCCTCAAGGCCAGGATACAGCAGCTCGTCTCCAAGTCTCAGAACGATAGCACCAAAAAATCCCAAGCGGACAACCTGAAACGCCAATTCAAGGATCTGATTCAGAAATACCAGCGCGTAGAGGCCCAGTTCCGTCAGCAGTACCGCACAGCTGCCGAGCGTCAGTACCGGATCGTCGAGCCCGACGCCACCGATGCCGAGATTGACCAGGCCCTCGATTCTGGCAACCAGCAGGTGTTTAGCCAGGCACTGCTGCATCAGGAACGCCGCGGCCAGGCCCGCCAGGCCCTGTCTGAGGTCCAGAACCGTCACCAAGAGATCCAAAAGATCGAGCAGACAATGGCCGAGTTGGCCCAGCTCTTCCACGATATGGAGATTATGGTGGCCGAGCAGGACACGCAGATCCAGCAGATTGACGATACCGCGGCCCAGGCCCAGACGAATATCCAGTCGGGAGTTGCTGAGCAGGACAGAGCCATCGTCAAGGCCCGCAAGTGGCGTAAGAAGAAGTGGTGGTGTTTTGGTATCTTGGTCTTGATTGCCATCATTTTGATTGCCGTGTTGTGCGGTGTTCTTATTCCCAGACACTAATTTATGAGTGCGTTGTGCACGGTTGTTTAGGTATGTATTATATTAATAGCGAGCGAGCTGCGAGCTGCGAGGCTCCGCAGGAGCTGAGCAGTGAGCAGCCAACTGAGCGAAATTCCGAGCGAAATTCCGAGCGAAATTCCGTCAGGAATTGAGCAAAGGGGTGCCTAGTCTAGCGGGGTTGAGTGAAATCCCCGGAGCTGAGCGAAGGGGTGCCCTAATCTAGCGGAGTTGCGTTCGGAATCGAGCGAGTTGAGTGAAATCTCCGGAGCTGAGCAGTGAGTGAAATCCCAGGAATTGGCAAAAGGCTGGAATTCCCGTCATCGAGCCAAGGGTGCCGTATGGAATCTAGCAAAGTTTCCTACTCTGAGCCAAGTTATGCTGGGGATTTAACGAAACTCCGTCAGGAATTGGCGAAAGGGCCTAAGGAATTGAACGAGAGTCCGTTAAAAACTGGTAGGGGTGCGCATTCGCAATTGAGCCCAGTATTGTTATCTGAACCAAGACATGCTGGGATCGACCAAGTCTAGCAGGAGCTGAGCAGGAGCGGAATTCCCTAAAAAATCTAGCGAGGGGTTCCCCAAGAATCCAAGGGTGGCCCCGATCTCACGACCCTGAGCAGTGTCCTGGAATTGAGTGAGCGCGTCACGTTGAAGTGCTCATTAGGAGGTGAACGGGAGATGAGTGTTTGCGTCCATCAGCCGGGCGCTCAGCCGGTAGATACCAACCGGTGCATACCACCCGTTGGCCACTAACCAGCAGCTACTAACCGGTACTTACCTCCATCTTAAACTGCCAGAGCTCCCCGCCAGAGCTCCCCGTACTCTCTACCCAGCTTCTACAAGCTCAAGAACTACCAGGACTTGAGCTGTAACGCTGCCGCTCTTCATAACTGTAAAAACGCGTAAACACAACTGCGAGCCACCGGTATTCAGAGCAACTACTGGATGCTTTCGCGATCGCTAAATCAGCCCTCTAAAGCCCCAGTTTACCTGATTCTGTATTCTGGGTGTTGTTAGTTCCAATGTGGGCAAATAGAGAATGAGTACCCCAAAGCCTCAGCAGCTCAATAGCCAGCCCAATCGCCAGCAGCTCAACCACGGTACATGTGACACATGCTCTACATTATTCAAGCGTAACTCTTGGATTTGCGTAGCGATGCAGACTGATTTCGCCACCTACAGCTGCTAGGCCGGCCCCGACTGATACTTCAACAACTCACTAGTCATGCCCACACTCCAATGGCCATAGCCGGATTCTCAAGTCATAGAAATCTCCAAAGCTAGTTTCCTCTCCAGGCCGGTTGCCATGAACCCAGTTCAGGCCCATTTTTACACATGCTAGCTTTCTATGTTTATCGCAGTTTGGAATTTCGACTCTTTTTAGGCCATCACCTCAAGGACATCTTCAGAGGCCCAGTTTGCCGTTACTGCTGCTTCTACGTATCGCCGGCTGGCATCTCGCAGCTCACAGTAGTCTTGCCATAAGCAAGCCTGTGGTTAGCCTGTGGTTAGCTTGCGTATTGCCATGTGTACAGCCCGTTACGCCGTCTGGCATCTCGCAGTTGTGATCGCACTGCTGCCTGAGCCCCCTGGCTAAGCTAGGTGCTTGCCCAATAGATAGAATAGGTAGCGCGGAGAGAAGGTAAATGTCTATAAGACCAAGCCGTGTTTACAGAGACCGTCTATTAGATGCAGTGACTCGGTGAGTACTTCTCCAGGCGCTACATATTTTCAGTAAAATTTATATAAACTGACTAGCTGCTATATGGCCTACCCCGGCTGCTAGCATTCAGCCTACCCTGGCTCCTGGTGTCTGGTGCTGGCTACTAGTGGGCTCGGCCTGACGCCACCTCGCCACATGCAACCGGCTCTACCTATTCTGCCATTAGAGGCAAACCCCCCTCTTGCAGTGCTTGCTGTCATCCTTTTCCTTGTTTTCTCTTCACTTTTTATTGTCGACACCAAATCGACCCCCAGAACTCTTGCCTATGCCGCTACTGCTTCCATTTCCGCTGGCTTTGGCAGCATCTACCTCATCAACGCTTTCCATGTGTACACGGGTTAGCTTTATTTAAATAGCTCCTCTACTATCTAGTGGCTCCTACTAGCCTAACTCCTACCACCAGCCCTAGAGAACCTCTGGAGATTCTAGCTGCCATCCCATCGCTTATAGTCATGCACCTAACTCGCTCCCTACACCAGCTACTTCGTCCTGCCTGTCCTCTCTATATCCATAAACTTGGCCAGGCATCAAGTTTGTCGTTTAGCTCTAACCCGCAAGTCACTCCTGTGGGCACGTTCCCCGCATCTGCCAATGAAAAATTCACTGCTGCATTCAACACTGAGCCCGACAAGTTTGAGCCGGTGCCACTGATTGATCGACCCGACGATTTCAGTGAAAACAAGAAGTTCATGCCGCTGGTGCACCGTTTCCTCAAGGAGAACGTCCACAAATGCCCGATCTTCTCGGCAATGGCTGCGGCCGAAGACAAGACGCATTTCTTTCACATTTACGATCTCCGCAACCCGCCCACGATTGGCAGAATCCCGGCTGTGGAGGATATTTTGGGGACGGTGGAGATCAATGATGGCGGGATCGCTCGGGGCACTTTTCAGGCCAACGAGATGTACCGGCCGGTGAGTACTTTTGGAGCCATGATGCTGTCCAAGGAGATGGGATTAGGCCTGGCCAAGTTTCTGGAGAAGCACGATGGGCACGCGTGAGGGGGGCTGTCAAGATGTGCTAGCTAGTGGGCCCATCTCTGGCGGCTCTGGCGGCCCTGGAGGCCATCTGGCAGCAACTGGCACCTTTGTCTGATCCAGCAATAATCACTCCATTTTTATGTACATATCATAGTAAATTAGCAGTTACTCGGCTAGCAGGTAGTTGGCATTCGGTTAGCTAGCAGGAGGCATGGCTGGTACGGCCAAGCTCAGCCACCAGAAGTTCCCTAGTGGGCCCAATATATGTAGCCAAAGAATGCAATTTAAGTTATCTATGTAGCCAGTTGGCTAAGCTAGCAGGTAGGGCTGGGTGTACCTAGGAGCCAGCTATGGCGTGGTCAATCAAGGGTATTAGCAATGCGGTAATGGGGCTGGTAGGGACTGGTGGTTGATGGTTGGTAGCAATTAAAGCAGCTGGTGGACAGCCATCGGTAGAAATCAGTGTCGGCCTTCGGTAGCCAGTGGTCAGCCAACGGTAGCCATCAGTGGACGCAGCTGCTAGTTGGGCATCAAATCCCTAAACACATTCAGATGCCCACTACACGACGTTCTTTCAACCAGTTGGCTCATCTCCTCTAGAAATTTCGGCAAGTGGGCTATCCCCCTTATCCCTTGAGCCTCTAGGATAGCTCCAATCACGCGGGTACTCAGCTCGCCAAGGGCTTCAGGTCCATACAGTTCTTGTTCATAGGGAGCTCCTCCGTCTTTACGCGAGTACGCCAGAGTTCCAAACAACAGTTTGAGCTGGTGCGTTCGGGGTTCTGGGTCCTCTGGGATCCGTTCCTTGAGGGACTTGCCGAGCTCAACGGCCTGTGCGAGCTTATCCTCGCGGATCATTTTAGCCATCCGTTGCGCATCAAATTGGAAAAGCAGCTCCTCGTCCAGGACCGCGGGGAAATGCTCGCGGAGTAGCTCCAGTGCCCCATCGAGGTCCTGGTCCTGGATTTTCTCACTGATGGAGGATCGCAGCGCAGCAGCAGGTTTACCATTTTTGGGTTCTGTGCCCAGCTCTTTGGAAAGAGCAGCAGAAGTTTTGTGAAAACACATATTGTCGAGGTAATTGGAGACGAGCTCGAGGACGGGGTCACCGGTGGAGCCCCCAGACAGTTCAGGCAAATCTGCGGGCGTTTCGTCAATTTGGGCATAGAGCATACGTTTCTGGATCATTACGTGCCCCACAATATCATACTTGAACGCGTCTTGCCCGAAATTAGTGGTAAAGACCGTGCCCGACCTAACGGCCAAAAAGGGGTACAGCTCGAGCGTGGGCAAGTCCCGGAACGCAGTATTGATACGCATCCCGTTCTTTGTGTAGAATATGGATTTGGTATCGTAGTTGACTCCGCACCCAATAGTGTCACCAACGGTGAACGAGGGCCCAAACGTGCGGCACGCACCGCTCTCGGCCATGACTTTACCGTCGTCACTGAAATATAGCCAACAAGTGTTTTGCGTGCCCATAACAGCAATTGGTCTGTGCGGGGCAGGCCCCGTACCGAACCCAATCATCATGGGGTTGGGGAGGGCATCAATAGTGACCTCAAAGTACCAAGTGCCGCACTTCTCGGGGATAGCGACGCTTGTCATGAGGTAAACTTCCTTGTTATCGGGGATATCGTCGCTGATCCTGACCGTACGGCTCGTGCAATGGACTTCTTGCTTATCGGTATCCCAAGCAACGGGCAGAGCCATCGCATGCGCAGGGCCCTTGGAGGCCGGCAACGAGATGAATTCTGTTCCGTTCATTTCATCGTTTTCCTCTGGAGCGTAAATCAACGCATCAGAAACCCATCGGGGCACCTGACGGCCGAGGTTGTGTTTCTCAATGAACTGGCCGTAAATGGTGTACCGGAGGTACTCGGGGAGCGAGTTTGAGAGCATGAACGGGAGTGGATGAGGAACGGCAGCTGGCAGTGTGGTAGCTAGTAGTGGCTCCTAGACCTGGAGCTAGACCCCTAGACCCTCTGGTCCCCTCTGGTCCCCTGTCCCAGCTATCTGTCCCCCCTGACCCCCCCTTTACCCCTCCTACGCGCTCCTAAACTCACCTCTCTCCCCATCTCCTGTCCACCCCACGCTCCCCACGCTCCTATCTGCCTCCTCTCCCGCCATGTTTGCGGAAAACTTCTGGACTCATGATTACATCTCCGGTATCAATTCTCTCTTCCAACACCTCGAGCACAACGCCAGTGAGTCGCGTCACGTGCTCGAGTTTATCCAGCAGCGCGTAGTTGCAGAGCGGGAATTCTCGTCGCTGTTGTCGTATTCGCGCCACACAACGGTCCCGCAGCAGGTGACGCCGACGCTGCAGCAGTTTGCCGGCGTCGTGCACGACACATCGCACCAATCGCAGCAGCACCTTCGGCTTTCCGACGATCTGGACAAAATGTGCTACGAACCGCTCGCCAGCACGCTCAAAGTTTACCTCAAGAACTTGAAGAACGCGCAGGATCTGCTCAGGAGCCAGTTTAACGCGTACAACAAGCTCAGAAGGAGCTCCTCGTCTTCCACCTCTGGCCCTACGGGTCGCTCTAGTACCCGACCCGCGCCCGTCGTCGACAGCGCCATCTCCACGCTCCGCCTCTTTCGCACCACCTCCCCCAACCTCAAGCCGCTCGTGGACGGCAAGATCACTCTTGCGGGCATCAAGTACCACGGAAAAGACGCCATCGCCCTGCTCCAACGGCTCACCAAGGATGTGGCAATGACAGAGTACAAGGTGCCGCTAATTGGGACCTACGAGAACGTTTCGACCGGCGCAGCTATCGCCTCAGCCTCGCGTCGGCACCTCAAAAACGACTCCATTGCCTACAGCGACAAGTTTGGCCAGAGCCTCGTGGATAACGGCCTGATAAAGCCAATTGCACAAATCTCAAACAAGTTCACAAACTCCCAGCAAAGCTACTACCAGTGGCAGCCGGGCCTCCTCGAACTCCTCAACACTTCGACGCCGCAGCTCAAACTCACGCCGCCAAAGCACAGTGAACGCAGCGTGAGCCCCGGATTGGCCGCAGAAACTGAACAGTACCTCCAGTCTATCCTCGAGCTGGATGTGTACCGGTGCAATCTGGAGCAGGATATCTTTAATGTGTACAATTTTATGGAAAAGTGTGAGCTCGAGCGGATCGAGGCGATGCAGAGTGCCTTAAGGGTTTACCGGCAGCTCACGGGGGCGGACCCCCAGAGTGACGCCCAGAGTGACGCCCAGAGTGCACTCTCCGAACTAAAAGAGTTTGTCCAAAAGTACAGGTCAGGACCGTTTGTGCCCAACGTGGCAATCTACCGCAGTCCTACCGGTGCAATCTGCCAGACGTTTGGAGTGGAGCTCGAGAAAACGCAGTTCTTCACTCCCATTATGCTCAAACAGCTCGCGGACCAAGAGCTACCTATTGATGCCTGGACCACACAGTACCAGCTCGAAGACGCTTATAAGCTGCGCTCCCAAGTCAATACCGGCCGCCAATTCAACGAGACTATCTTTAGATTCTTTGAGCCAGGCACTATTGTCGCTACGCTGCTGCAGTACTACCTCGAGCTTCCAGAAAGCGTGATCCCCTTTACGGTGTACGATCTCGCGAAAACGGCCGACGCGAAAACGGTGCTGCAATCGCTCGATCCAGTGCACTTGGAAACCCTCAGGGTGCTTTTGCAGTTCCTCAGGGCCCGCTACGACGATTACCAACTGCTAGGCAAGACGCTAGCCCCTTATTTATTCCGGCCGCGGGCGGTTTCCGCGCTGACCATGGACGATGAGCACCCGGCACGGCTGGTGACATGCCTCCTCCGCGATTTTGAGTTGTTTGACTCGCTCGACATGTCGTCGGCGTCGCCACTCTTGGCTGCGCCTTCAACCCCTAAAAACCAAACATCCCCTCGACCGGGCTCGCGCCTGGAAGTCCAGGATGGCAACCGCCCTCGCACCAGTAGTTCAGGGTCTGCGTTTGAAACCAGCAACGGAACGCACCTTATCCCCCTGACGCTTAGTCCCGACGCCGCTAAAAGCCAGGGCCCTCGTCTTGAACCAAGGCACGGACTCAAGTTATCGGGCGTCTTGCCTATTCGCAGCATGCAAACAAGCAGCCACAGCCGTTCAGTTAGTCTGGCCAGTAATGGGCTCGAAAGTCCCATCAAGAGTACAAGCACACCGGCCACTCCTGAAGGCAAGGAATAGTTTTTTAAAATATTTATTGATAGACATTAGAATATAACTCATGTAACTCATGTTGCGGACGGGGGTTCTTATGACTATTAGTTTGCGTGTATAGGCAGAACGGGATATGGGCAGGATGAGCCAGGATGAGCCAGGAATGGAATAGTTACCAAACTGACGCCTCTGATCCTCTCCCAAAGTCCCAAAATGAGCGGCAATTCAGCTTCCAAGCTCCTATCTCCCTTCACCCACTAAATACCCAGCGTCGTCTATATGGACTTGTAGAGCTTCCAGGTACGCACGGCTAAACCAACGGAAGCTTCCATTAGAGTAGGGAACCGACTATACGCCCTCTGGAGAATTGTTTTGTCGGAGTTGAGGAGACCCACAATTGACTCGTTGCTGAGTTTGGAGTTTTTCCGAGATACTGTCTCGGTAAAAGCCGGTGTTGCCAATTACAGAGCCAACACTCTGCATTGCAAGGCTGCTCATGTACAATACACCAATGGCACCCGCCAAACACAGTTTCGCGCAGACCTTCTTGGCCGCCTCTCGTTTTGCCGGTACAGCTTGTCCTGGGCATCGAGAAAATCTGTATAGTTGGTATACCAAGTCGCAGGTTTCTTGGCATTGGGCATCAAATATTTCCACGCACCCTTTTCGTTCCATGCTCTTGTACCATCGGCATCCTTGCACTGCTTGTACTTGGCGGCACTGGGGCAGCGCCTGAGGGAGGAGTCGAGAGAATTGCATTGCTGAGCCACTCGTTTCCTTTATTAACGGCCTTTTTGCCCCAGTGTAAGGTCATGTCGCTTGCCTGGTTTACTCTGTTGATGAGTCCATCCCAGGTTACCGGGATCTTGCCCGAGACCAGCACTATTAGACCGTTCAATCCCTTTATTATAGGCCCTTTTGCCCCCGTCTATGGTTGTACTGCCTGCTTGGTTCACTGTGTTGATGATTCCATCCGGCACAGAGAGCATTAGTGCTGGCCAGCTCGGTGCGCTTGCTGTAGGCTTTCTTGCCCCATTCTTGGTCGTCCCAGCTCGGCATATTGGGGGATTAGTCGCATCGCCCACATATCAGACTGGACACATCTGAGAGATTGCTATGGAGTATACTTGTAGACTGGAAGCTCAGTTCTCTTCAACACGCTTTGCTCTTGTTTGCCTCTTGAGCATACTTCGGTTAGGTATGTCTTAGAGTCCAAGGGGTGCATATGCACCGCTACTCATTTGACTATGCCAAGTGAGATATGGCTATAAAAACGATTTTCAGAAGACAAAACAACAGCGAAAGCAATCAAACTTCTACCAGCTCAAGGCTGAGAAAGAAATATGACTCTTGATTGAACTGATTTGTCTGATAGGCTCTTGTCTAATCTACTCTACACACCTCATATGTTCCAAGAGGCCTCATGATTTCATGATTATCTCAAGTCCAGAGGAACCCTGGTCCATGGTTAGGGGTTCGCAAGTGAGTGGGCTAGTGGGCTTGTATAATTCTGCCCTGTATGCCTCTGCATCAGCTCACCCACCCAGGCTGAGGCCCGAGCCGTAAAAGTAAGAGGTCGTGTGGGGCCAGGCTCGTACTGTTTGGCCCTTAATCTGGAATCATCTGAGTGACTTAAAGTGGGTCCAGCAGCGAAAATGAGCGCAGTCTATACACTGATCTGCTAGTGCATGCCTCCATTAATCTACTGCACAATGAGTAGCGCAAATAGAAACTTCGCCGCAGTGATGAGGGCTGGTACCTCTGCTTAAGCGATAAAACCAAGAGCTCATTATAATAATCCGCCAATGCTTGTGTATGTTTTCTTGAATTTTTATCGACTGCATGCCGCGGCCATTAAGCAGGGGTTCTTTCACTCCGTTAACTCAGTCAAAAACAAAAACAACACAACAAGATCTTGCACGTTTGTATGATTATTATAGTTCCTTTGGATTACCCTAGGCGACAAATATTGCCTTGCATGTAATGAGTTCGGTCAACACGGCAAGCATACTAGCGTTAGGCCCGCTCTATAAACACATTGGTAAAGCTTTAGCTAGTTTATAATAGTATATTGAACATGCAGCCCAGCATTTTTGCTGGATATTAAACTTATGCGGTCGCTCGCTCACGATAGCCATTTCCAGTGCATGCTGAAAATTGGTCTAAACCCATGCAAGTGGGTAAATATTTCGACAAAGTGCGACTGTAGTTTTTCTATATAGCTAAATAATGTGTTAGCTTCATTAGTACTTTGCGAATGCAGTTGAGACAGTTACGTCGAAACTATACGAGGCTCAAAAGTGCACGCGAGGGGACGAAGGTACAGTTGTTGGCAAGCAGATATAGAGAAGAAGCCATACGTTTCTAGTATTTATCATGAACCAATTCTCCAAGCTGTGTCATGGGCACCATGGTAGTCTCAAGTGCTCACCACACATTATTCCTATACGGACGCCCGCAGAAATAGCATGCCTATCTATCAAGCGTATAGGATAGATAAATATATAAAGGGCATATATGGATGTTTGCAGAGTGACAAGCACCCACAAGCTAGTATGTGTACCTGCAGTGTCTGTGAGACAAATACTCAAACCAACGACAAACTCGAAAACTAACGCATCGACCAGTAATAACAAATCCCAGACAGCTAAACTAGCATTTATATGGCTCGCTGTTGTGAACACAGGGCTTTGTCTCACTCTCAACACTAATTTTAAGTACGTGCAGCTCGCTAATGAGGTGCATGTAAATATATCAGTTGATCCCGTCATTATTCATACCGGAAAAATACAGTATGGAGTTCCGAAGCAGGCTTTGGGAAGCTAAAAGCGTTGGACAACTCGCAGAATATAGCTCAAGCCTAGTAGAAACGTAAAAGCTATTCGAGCCACAAAAAAATTAATACCAAACAGAGCTTCCGTGTAACTTTTGTAACTCCAGCTCATCAACAGGTGGCATAATACTCGAGTGACACTGCATCCGTTACCGAGGGTACGCCACCGAGGCTCGACGATGCACCCTTGCTAGTGCCAACTATTAGCTAACGTGAAACCTCTCATCAGGGGTAACAGGGCCCCTGGCATTGTCTAATGTATAATTAACGGGCCAAACGCAGGGAGTTGAAATGTCTAGTCTAATAAAAAAATATTTAAAAAAAAGTCATACAATATCTGTACGCATGAGCTCCCAGAAAGTCTATGCCGCACTAAAGAGCTTTAACAACACCAAAATATTATGGATCACCCACTTTTTTCAGTTGATGCACCCTTACTCGAAACTACTGAGGCTTGCCTAAGCGCGCCTGTTGCATAATGCCACAAAATGCTCCCGGTTAGAGAGAACATAGCAGAGTGAAGATACACTTTTTAATCTGAAAAAGCGCAGCCCGCGACCAAGAAGGCGCTTTGTCTGTCTTTGTAGCGTTGTGTTTCAGCCATCAATAGCAGAACACGTAAAATATCTCTCATGCAGTGTATGCAGCCGACGCACTCACACTTGCATGTGCATGATGTGAATTATTGAGCCCAAAAAGGCTATAAAAGAGGGTGCCTGGCCGTACAATCACCATCCAAATGCGTTTCTCAAGTCTCTCAATTGCTCTCCTCTCTACCGCTATCGCCGCTCCTGCCGACGCTGACGGCAATGCCGATGCCAACGGTAACGGCTTGGTCGCCAGAAGACAATGGGGCCAGGAAGGCCAACAGCAGCACCAGAACCAGGGCGGCCAGTGGGGTCAGGATGGACAGGAACGCCACCAGAACCAGGGCGGCCAATGGGGTCAAGAGGGCCAGCAACAGCACCAGAACCAGGGTGGTCAGTGGGGTCAAGAGGGCCAGCAACAGCACCAGAACCAGGGTGGACAGCACCAGCAGCGTCACCACAAGCGTAGCCAGTGGGGCCAGCAGGGCCAGCAACAGCACCAGAACCAGGGTGGTCAACAGGGCCAGCAGGGCCAACAGAACCACCAAAACCAGGGGGGTCAATGGGGCCAGGAAGGCCAGCAGCGTCACCACAAGCGTAGCCAGTGGGGCCAGCAGGGTCAGCAGAACCACCAGAACCAGGGTGGTCAACAGGGCCAGCAGGGCCAGCAGCGTCACCACTAAAGTGGCCAGCTGAGCCATAAGGCGACCAGCGGGACCAAGAGGTTTATCAGATCATGCAGTATCAGACCTAGTATTCCCAGCAGCACCCAGCTATTGAGTCTACTAGTTTGTACGCCGCTTCTGCTTCGCTAGTGGCTCCCCCATCATTAGCGTGTCTCTCTCGTTATCGCCGCCCTTTGAGGGCTCTTGTAGTGTTTTTTAGTATGTAGGAATATATAATTTATCACTACAAGAAAACGTCGCCAAACATTCCCGGTTTCACCCTAAGATAAACGCGTCTGAACTGCTACACCCAGGATACTCGCAACGTCCCCACTAGATTACTAGGCTTATATCTAGTTCTAATACCACTGATAAATGACCACCTAGACTCTCATAGAAGCTAATATCCTAGAATGTCCCGGGTGTCGCGCCTCTTGAGCACACGTAGGAGGTACGAGACTCGAGTTAGCTCTGAGGCTGTGGTTCAGGAGTGGCTCTCGGATTGATATAAGTACTAATATTGGCATGGCTTCGGCCATACTCACCGCGGGCTGAATCTCTAACAAGTCCCACAGAGACCTTTATTGAGGGTTCCGGTGTATACAGCTATCCATAGTATGATATCCTTGGCGTCTCATTCAGACTGTCCAGCGCTTAGTGGGCCATCGCAGGTTGTACTCTAGCTACATACAATGATCTTAGCCCACTGCAATTGCCTCTATGTGGTGGTCATTTGCAGTCTGACGGGTGCAGCCCACTCAGGCAACTCTTGAACCTTCATGTGCTCAACATAAAGCTTTCTATAAACCCGGAATCGCTGTATTCAAGCTTATCCCAACTCTCCGCTATCCCGCCGTTCACCTATGTCCTCAAGAGCTTGGCTGCCTTGTCGATAAGCCCAGCCTCGACCAGAGCTACCCTAATAACAAAATCTTCGTGCCCTCTGTGGCATAAATCCCGGAAATATCTGATAGACTCAGGGTGGTATTTCGCCATCATCAAAAGGACATGGCGATCCTTGATCAAGCGGTCCGAGGCACCGTAAACTGCCATCCAGTCAGCTTTGACCGCTGCTAGCACGATTTCTTTATCGTCTCTAAACTTGTACTCGAGGCGCTCTAGCAGCACACGCGTTTTCGATTTGGGGACGCACTCGAGAACCATATCCCGGTCCACCGCCTTGGCGTATTCGAGTGCATCGGGCGTTTCAGCAATCGCGACTCTGATAATAGCCTTGTTACTAGCCAGCCTGTCGCTAACATATTGAAGGCAGTAACCATTCTTTTCGACAGCAACCATGGCAACGTCATAGTCGTCTTGCAGCTCTGGGCTAGCAGCCTGAAACGCAGAAAATGCATCCCATTTCCCTCCAACCATCATAGTAATAAGTACAAAGTTTCTGTCGTTGTTGAACGCAGAAAAGTATTCGAGAAAACGCCCCTGCTTAATGCAGGCTGCATACGCAACGAAACGATCCTGGTACAGCTCGGGCGTCAGTGCCTGTACGATTTCCATGGCATTCACGCCTAGCCCAAAGCACGCGAGCACCAGGTTCCTGTGTCCAAGCTTTTTGAGCTTCTCACCCATCCTCCTTGGGCAACGCGCCAGATAGCTGAGATATACGTACAAATTCGTGTACAAGCTATAATCTGGATCCAGTTTAGGGACGTGCCGGTGTTTCCACATGAATGCCATTACTTCAAGGTCCTCGGGGCTACATTTTCGGCGAAAATTTTGGTGAACCCCTTCCACCCCGTACGGGTTGAATTTTTTCCAAATAGCATCGCTGGTAAAGATTCTATAAAAACTCTTGGAAACTGTTGCGAGCCGTGAAAATCTAACGGGGTTGGGTTTGATGTACTCGGCTACTTTGTACCAAATATCCTCAGTCAGAGTGACCATGAGGCTTGTATTTTACTCAGCGATTTTGACGTCTATTTGGCTTCATTTTTCTAGTGTTTTAGAGAGATTTATAGGTTAAGTTGTTGGTTGTTGGTGTGATTCTCGCTGGCGATGCTCATCACGGCCTTTTCGTGCTCCCTTAGTTGGGAGAGCCAGAGTACTATCGCTTATGCAGAGGCGCAAGAGCTAGGAGATAAGAGCGTTGGTAAACAGTGCCGGTCAGTGATGCCAAGCATCATATTCTGCACGATAAGCCATAGTTCAAGACCGGAGTCAGTTTGTTAACTATAGTAACTGGTGTATGCCATATTGCAGACAGGATTTAAGCTACTTCACGAGTGCAGACTGTAGCTGGTAGGCACGGACTCCTCCAAATCATAGAGGCTTTCAGCTTAATGAGCACTATACGATACCTCAGCACTCCCCAAATCCTATATAAAGCTAATAATTTTTCAAAAAATTTTCAAAATGTATAAACCCCGATGTACCCTCAACCAGCTAATGATTATACCTACTCTTTCGAAATATCCACCAATCACCAAGGACCTAATTAACCGCAATAATGCCAAGCCCATTAGCCCCCTGAGAGGTGCATCATGCATGCACCGCGTATGCAGATCACTCGCCAAGATATGGGCCAAGACCTGAGCCTCATAGGGTAGTATAAGAAACCCACAAACCTCCTCCTAGATCATACAAAAACACTATGCACTTCTTCAACTCTCTTGTTCTTCTACTTACTTCTGGCGCTTTTGCTCACCCCGGCGAGTCTCATGAGGTTACCCCTGACGCCCAGCTCGCTCGTCGCAGCTTTATAGAGCACGCAAAGCGCAACAGCGAGACTTGCAACGCCCTTTCTCGTCGCAGCAGCGAGAAACAGGCCGAGAAGCACCGCAACACGATCGCTAAACTTCGTCGTGAAATTCAGTTCAAAAAGGGTAAACGCGAAGTAAGTGGTGACGCTACCCTGTACGCTACTATTGACCACCAGTCGAACCGCACTGATGTTACTGCCGATATTGCATTGAGCGAACTGTTCACCTCGGATGATGCCACCTGCCTGCTCCAGCCCGAAGCCACCAATGGGCCCTACTATGTCACTGGCGAATACGTTCGCGACGATATCACCGAGGACCAGGAAGGTGTTCCTCTTTACATGGCTCTTGATTTCTTTGACGTCAACACTTGCGATCCTTTGCCCAACATCTACTTTGAGGCCTGGCACTGCAACGCCCTGGGCGTCTACTCTGGCGTCCAGGCCGACACCAACGGCGATGGTACCAGCTACCTCAACTCCACCTGGTTGCGTGGTATTGCTCCCACTGACGAGGACGGAGCCGTTTTGATGAAGACTATCTTCCCCGGCCATTACACCAGCCGTGCCACCCATATCCACATTATGGCCCACCAGAACGTCACTGTGTTCTCCAACAATACTATTGGCTCTGGTGCTGACGATACCGGAAACATTCTGCACGTTGGACAGCTCTTTTTTGACCAGGACCTCATTACGGAGGTTGAGGCTACCAGCCCTTACTCTGAGAACCAGCAGCAGCTTACCGATAACACCGACGACCAGATCTTGGCCGGCGAGTCTACTGCCGATGCCCCCGATCCTTTCTTCAAGTACGTCCTTTTGGGCGACGATGTTAGCGACGGTGTTTACGCGTGGATTTCCCTCGGTATTGACTCTACTGCTAGCTACACTTCTAGCCCTGCTGCCTACTATGATGCGGAGGGCGGTCACTCTACTGGCAACTAGGTTCACGCGCGTCAGTCATGCCAGGCTGCACAAGATCCTCATGGTACCAGTACACGAACGTGATTGCCTCTGGCCTCGCGTGGTGCCAATGCAGCCTGAAATATTTAGAGGTCTCATAGGCATATATAGTACGATTTCAACTAAACTTGTTACGGGACCCATGCAGCTTGCAGCTGCTACTAGATGGCTGCCTGTAATGCACACCTGCTCACTTGGATCGAGAATCCTCGGTACCTCTAACTGTTTATCTCTATATATTGAGCGGGTGGCATTCAAGTCAGCATCCAATCCATGACCGCCCAAATAGGTCATTTATTTGACTTACAGGGCGACGTGGTATACCTAATCCTGTCCTGTACGGCCGTCCTGCTGTACAATCGATTCTAGTCGACTCTATTGTTTTACAACACATTTGGTGGATTTAGATTTTAGATTTTGGGTGATTCTTCAACTTATGGAGTCCCCTCCTGACCAGCCATGTACTTGCTAATTGGCACGTACAGTTCACATCCTTGGTAGGTCAGGATCATGGAGATAACGGTATAGACCAAAGGCTACGTATTATAAAAGTGGATACATTTTTGCTCCAGGCAATAGCAGAGGACTATAGGCCTGCATAAGGATAAGTTTATCGGCAGCACTGGCAGCCCTCTGGCC
Organism: Wickerhamiella cacticola; assembly: GCA_030564425.1. NCBI lineage: Eukaryota > Fungi > Ascomycota > Dipodascomycetes > Dipodascales > Trichomonascaceae > Wickerhamiella > Wickerhamiella cacticola. Next base: position 306,097 of record JAJLUX010000005.1, on the reverse strand, counting down.
ACCTGTATGGGAACTGTATCTTTGGCTATATACGGCAGTGTGTGCTGACTAGATATCTGCCTCACTAGATATGCAATTCGATCTGCTCTCTGGTCGCCAGATCCTCTACACCTTACGGCAGATGCGTAGGGCTCATTCTGGCTGCTGGTGTACACCTCAGGTCGCTAGATAGATGTACACCTCAGGCGCTTATAGACATCACACATAACTAACTAACTCAAGCGTTATAAGTAGAAGAAGAAACGTCACCACCACGGCCGGTCCAGTTCAAGTGAACGTCCTTGCCAGCAGGGAGCTTAGCAGAGGCGGCTTCGGGCAAGACACGGAAAGTGTGGGCGCCAAAGTAGTCACGCTGGGCCTGCAACAAGTTGGCGGGCAAAACGGCAGAGCGGAGACCATCGTAGAAGCTGAGGGCGGTGCTCATGCAAGGGGTGGGGATACCGTTGGTGATGGCGGCGCCCACAACCTTACGCCAGCCGGGCTGAGCCTTGTCGATGGCGTTCTTAAAGAAGGGGTAAAACAGCAAGTTCTCGAGGTTGGGGTCCTTGCGGTAGGCGTCGGTGATGTCGGCCAAAAAGACAGAGCGGATAATGCATCCACCGCGCCACATGAGGGCGATACCGGCGTTGTTGAGCTGCCAGTGGTAGTCCTCGCCGGCGGCACGGATGAGCTGGAACCCCTGGGCGTAGGAGATAATCTTGGAGGCGTAGAGGGCTTGCTCCAAGTTGTCGATAAACTCCTGCTTGTTGCCGGTGAACGCGGGGATCTTGGGGCCGTCCAAGATCTTGGAAGCACGCACGCGCTCCTCCTTGAGGGAGGACAAACAACGAGCAAACACAGACTCGCCAATTAGAGTCAGGGGCATACCCAGGTCGAGAGCGGTGATGGCGGTCCACTTGCCGGTACCCTTTTGGCCAGCCTGGTCGAGGATCTTGGGGACAACGGGCTTTCCGTCGTCGTCCTTGTAGGCGAGGACATCGCGGGTGATCTCAATCAGGAAGCTATCGAGGACGCCCTTGTTCCATTTACCGAAAATCTCGCTAATCTCGAGCTCGTCCAAACCGAGGTTCTGCTTGAGGAGAGCGTACGCCTCGCAAATGAGCTGCATGTCGCCGTACTCGATACCATTGTGGACCATCTTGACGAAATGGCCGCTGCCAGCGGGACCGACCCAGTCGCAGCAGGGCTCGCCGCCGGCCTTGGCGGCAATGTCCTGGAAGATCTTCTTGATGTGGGGCCACGCACGCTCGTCACCACCGGGCATCAGCGAGGGGCCGTAGCGGGCACCTTCCTCGCCACCAGAGACACCGGCGCCAACAAAGAGGAATCCCTTGGCCTTGAGCTCGTCGTAGCGGCGGTTCGAGTCGTTGAAGTTCGAGTTGCCGCCGTCAATGATAATGTCGCCGGGCTCAAAGTGCTCGAGGAGCTGGTTGATAAAGTTATCGACGGCGTCGCCGGCCTTGACGAGCAAAATCACGCGGCGGGGCTTCTTGAGCTTGTCGGCGAGCTCCTTGATGGAGTGCGCGCCCTGGATGTTTTTGTAGCCCTTGGCCTCGTTCTCGAGGAAATGGTCGACCTTGGAGACGGTACGGTTGTAGGCAACAACGTCGTATCCGTGGTCGGCGATGTTCAGAATAAGGTTCTGGCCCATAACGGCGAGGCCAATCAAACCAATGTCACCAGTGGGTTGAGCAGACATGATGTCGACAGGAAGGGAGGGGGTAGCAAGTAATATACGCCGGCTGAGTAAGCGCTAGGCATGCACGCCGTTGCTGATGATGCAGAGAGCCAACAAATTGCGTGGTTGGGGGGCATCCAGGCCATTTTGTTGATTAGTTTTAGTTGATAGTTTCGCTGAGGAAATGCCACTCAAGTGCCACCATCCTAATCACTCATTGGCTCCACCCGCTCGGTAATCTGTTGAACGTCTGCTGCATGAGTCACAGGGCATGTGCCAATTGGCGCGGGCAGCAGATGCTAGATAGCATAAATACAGTGGTTCAGTGGTTGAGTTGGCTCGTGTTTGACAACGCGTTTATTCATACCGCGCGCTCGAAGATTGGGTGCGCATTGTGTCACCTGCGTGGCCGGATCAATCCCCACAGCGGCTATGCAGATCATGCAGCCCGTTCCCTAGCAACGCGAGAGTCTGTGGTGCTTCAATGGGTCGCGTGGGCATCTTTGATGAAAGCATATTTAATAATATCCAGGTATGGAGGATCATAACCTATCATTGAGCTAGCCGGGTCAGCTTGCCCTCACCAGCACCACCACAGTTCGCCCTCACCACCTCCATCTATGCTAACCTACGTCTATTAAATAAATCAATGCTTGCGCTTCAACTTCTTACTCGCAGCTTCAAGAGCCATCCGTACATCAGGGTTACCCTTTGCGAAATTCTCGGGACTGAAATACCCAGGAGCTTGCTCAAGCAGCCACTCGGGCTTCACCGAGGTCACTGTACGAATATAGTTGTTTGTAGTCAAAACAAACTCATTGTAGATAACGAAATCCGCTTGGTCACGCGTGATAACCGTGCTCGGGTGCAGCAGTACTTCCTGGTTGTCGCGGACCGTGACGTAGCCCTTGCGCACTTTTTTGGCGCTTTGCATAAAGAACCCCGAGATGAGAGCCCTTTTGATGCGCTCTTCAAACTTTTTGTGCTCGTAATCGGTGCTCTTGATGGCGAGACCGCGACGCTGCATCATGTTTAGCAGCTGCCGCCTCACTGACCGGGCACTTTGCAAACTGCGGTAGTTGAGGAACGAGTCCTTGCACCAGCGTTGTGTGTTTTCATTGCTATCGTTGTTGACAGCCTCAAAATCATCATAGACCTTGAGCAGGGTAATGTGGTCGCCGCTCTCGTGGGCAAAACTCATCTTCATATCGTCCGCCTCTTTACGGGCATTGTTGGGGCGGACAAAAACGCTGGGGACACTGAGCATGGCTACGATCGAGAGCATCTGCTCAGAGCATTTCAGTTCGGCACTGGAAATTAGGGTCACGGCCAGAGTAGGGTCGAGCGGGAACTCTGAGCAAAGACGGCCAAGCTCAGTGAGGTTGCCTTCATCATCGAGACAGCCGAGGTAATTAAGCTCTTCAAGCGCTCTCATCATGGTCTCGGGCGCAGGAGGGTCAATGAAATCGAAATGCACGAGATCATCAACGCCCAGTTTCTTGAGCTCGAGGATGGTATTGCTGAGGTTACAGCGCAGAATTTCGGGGTAACTCTGCTCCTCGAGGGTCTCCTTGTATGCCTTTTGCGTGTACAATCTGAAACACTTGCCAGGTCTGGTACGACCCGCACGACCGGCCCGCTGCTGGGCACTGGCCTTGGAGATGGGGGACACCAAAAGCGACTCTACACGGATACGAGGGTTGTAGACTTTTTGTTTGCTGAATCCGGGGTCGATGACGTACACGATACCATCAATAGTCAGTGAGGTCTCGGCGATATTAGTGGAAATAACAATCTTGCGGCCGGGGAGCTTGCTGCCGGCAAAAGGTTCAGGTGCAGGCCGGAAAATACGCTGCTGCATGTGCGGGGGCAAGGACCCATACAATGGGTAGATATCAATGGGGCCCGAGGTACCGTCGCGGATCATCTGGTCGGTCTCGAGCTTGATTTTGCGGCACGCGTCCTCAATCTCGTCCTCACCGGTCATAAACAGCAGGATATCGCCCTCGGGCTCGGTCTGGTGGATCTGGAGAGCAGTACGCACAGCAGAAACCAGGTAATCTTCTTGGTAGTCGCTGGTGTACCACAGCTCTACTGGGTGGGTACGCCCCGGGACGGCCAGGAGGGGTGCCCCGTGAAAGTAGTTTTGGAATTTCTCGGCATCGAGGGTCGCACTCATGATAATCAACTTGAGATCGGGCCGTTTCTGGGTCAAGATCTTGAGCAGTCCCATGAGAATATCGGTAGCGAGCGTGCGTTCGTGGGCTTCGTCAAGGATAATGCACGAGTACTTGCGGAGCTCGGGGTCAATCATTGCCTCTCTGAGCAGCATACCGTCAGTCATGTACTTGAGGAGGGTGCTGCCGCTGGTATTATCCTCAAAACGAATAGTGTAACCCACCTGCTGGCCGAGCTCGACGTCCATTTCCTCCGAAACACGGGTGGCCACCGACATGGCTGCGACACGGCGAGGCTGCGTACAGGCAATCTGCTGGTTGTTGGCGAGCAAATTCTGGAGCTCGTCGTACACCACAAACTGGGGGATTTGTGTGGTCTTTCCGCTTCCCGTTTCACCTACAAAAACCATGATTTGGTGCTGGTGGTAGAGATCGAGGAATTCCTGGCGTTTGGTGAAAACAGGGAGCTCGCGGCGTTTGGCGAGGATCTGGAAATAGTTGGGGCTCAGGGCAGAGCCATGGATGACAGATTCGGGCCCGTTCTCGATATTCTCGAGTTCACTGGAGGTTACCGGCATAAAGAATCAGGGATGCCTCTAGGGGAGTGGAAAATTATTGTGTTAGGTAATTCTTTTCAGTCACGTGAGATCTCCAGCAGCATACACTGGCAGTACCTACTAAGCTAGAGGCAGGCCGTCATCTAGAGTATGCTCAAAAGAATCCCCAAATCTCGGCTTTACTGCCGTGCATACTCCCGCCCATACTCCAAAGACAAGCCCAAAGACCTCGAGTCGAGCCGGGTCCCCAGCTCGCAATTCGAACGAATCTACCATTACGGATCGCTCGTCACTTCGCTAGGGTTTGGTGCAATTGGTGAGGGAATGCGGCGAATGACCTCAGGCGACTCCTCCTCAAGTAGCTCAATCTTCCTCGGCAAGCAAAATCTCGAGCGGTTGGTGCGCAAGCTCAGCCGGATGCGAGGTGCGGCCCTCAAAATCGGGCAATTAATTTCGTTCCAGGACGAAAAAGTCGTGCCCAAGGAAATCCAACAGGTGCTGGCACAGTTGCAGAGCAGAGCAAACTACATGCCCAAACGGCAGCTCGACCAGGTTCTCGCCAAGGGGTTGGGCCCCGACTGGAAGTCGCTTTTTAGGGAATTTGATGAGAAACCGATCGCTGCGGCCTCGATCGGCCAGGTCCACAGGGCAGTACTGGCCCAGGATGGCACCAAAGTCGCCGTCAAGGTGCAGTACCCAGGGGTAGCCAACTCGATAGACTCTGATCTCAAGACCATCTCGCTCTTGCTGTTGGGGTCAAGTATCCTGCCCGAGGGCATGTTTCTCGACAAGACAATTGATAATGCCCGTGAGGAACTAGCGTGGGAGTGCGATTATGTGCGGGAACGCGAAAACGCCCAACGGTTTGCGGAGCTGCTGGCCGGTGACGACGCGTTCAAAGTGCCCAGGGTGTACGGCGAGGCAAGCTCACATACCGTCCTAACTATGGAGTACCTCGAGGGCCAGGAACTCAACAAAATCAGCGAGCTCGATCAACACGAACGCGACATTATCGCTACCAATATCATGCGGCTATGCCTCACGGAGATTGCCCGGTTCAAGTTCATGCAAACCGACCCCAATTGGGCTAATTTCCTCTACAACAAGGAAACCTCGCAGTTGGGGCTGCTGGATTTTGGTGCTTCCAGACAATACGGCGACGAGTTCATCGCAAACTACACGGGGATCCTCAAGGCAGCTGTGGCCGGTGACCGTGAAGCTATTGCCGACTATTCACTCAAGCTCGGGTACTTTACCGGGTACGAGTCCCAGGCAATGAAGGATGCCCACATTGACTCGATCTTGGTGCTGGCAGAACCGTTCAAGACCCCGGGACTCTATGATTTCCAGGACCAAACAGTCACTGAACGAGTCCGGGCAAATATCTCGCTGATGCTGCGCGAACGCCTCACGCCTCCTCCGGAAGAAACTTATGGATTGCACCGCAAACTGAGTGGCGTCTTCCTCTTGTGTGCTCGTTTGGGTGCCAAGGTTCCGTGCTCGCAACTGTTTGAGGAGATTGTGGGCAAGAAGGTATAATTAAACTAAGGTTTTGTATTTAGGCTCGAGGGTGCATCCTTATCGATAAGCATAGGCGAGCCGGGTCAACGACCAGCCGGCCTAGGTGTTCTGGTAAACTGACAACCAGTCGGCCCAAATGTAAATAAGGGCTAAAAAACTAGCTGCTATGTGTAGGGGCCAACGACCAGCCAGGTGTTCTGTGTAGGAGCGAACCCGCCCAGCTCAGCCTCCGGCCTCAGCTGTTCTGAATATACTACTCTAAAGGCTTCATAGATATAATAGCTTTGATCAAAAACTCAAGGGTGATATCACTGTCACTCTCTTCATCATCTCCCCTGACGTAAATGACTTGGTCGCCATCGCGGCGAACGATTTTACCCCCGTGCGCCTTGACGATTTCCTCTACAATGCGAGGGCCGCCCCGTACTTTGCCCGACAACAAAAACTTCTTGCCGGAAAACAGCTTGATGTTTTGGTCACGCAGCGATTTGCTTTTCTTGAGCAGCTCGGCAACGTTATCCAGCTGGTACTCTTGCGGATCCAATTGCTTGTTTTGTTGGATACACGCCTCGAGCCATTTCGGCGACACAATGTTATCGACTGTAGCGAGGCTGCAGAGGAATTTCTGGGTCTTGAGGAGTTTGGGGGCCACAAGGATATCGGCTTTGCCTGATTCAATGATTTTGATCCCGAGTTTGGGGAGTTTTTGCTTGTTGCGAAGGGTATCCACGCTTGTCATTAGGACTTTGATTGGTTCTAGTTTTTGGCGTTTCGAGGCCGGTGTCCCGGAACTATCTGGACGAGCAGTTTTGGGTGCAGTTTTGGTGGGTGCACTTTTAGGGCGAGTGGGTTTGGACTTGGTGGAACTAGGACGGGCGTCATCCTGGGCGTCATTATCAGCCTCATCTTTGGCGTCATCCCGGGCCTCAGAGCCGTTCTCGTCGCCATCATCGCCAGCACCACTCTCATCCAGAACACCATCAGCCTCAGCATCCCCTCTACCCTTTGCCTTTGCCTTTTCCGGCTTCTCCGTCTCCTGCTCCTCGTGGCCCTCGCGCAACTGCTTGCGAAACAGGTTCTCCTTGAGCACCGAGTTGTGGACACCCTTTTGGGCTTTATCACGAGCTGCTCGCGTAGGCAAGTGCCGCTCCACCAGCGGGGTCTGCGCAGAGCTATAAAATTGCCTCAGGACAGGAGCCGAAAGCGGAGTCGATCCAATCAAAGTCGTAAGGTCGAGGTTTTTCGGGAGGTACTGGTACCGCGGCACATTGACATCCTGGACCATCCATTTCGAGTACGAGTCCTCGAGCCATAAATGGTTGACGATCTTGATCCCCCAGCTCTTGGCGGCGTCGTATTTGGGTCCCTGGCCGTACGCGGCAATCAGGTGGGTATTAGTGTTGCCGCACATTGTACCAGTGTAGGAAGCACCAATAGAGAGAATGAGGGTGCGGAGGTAGTTGCGGGCCTCGCCAGTATAATTCGTGATGCAAATAACTTTATCTTTCATATCGGGCAGGCCCTCTGGCACCTCTGGGTAGTGCAGCAGGTGACGCGTGGGGAGGTCCCACCGTTGCTGGATAGCCATCCAGTACAGCCACAGGAGGTTCCCTACCACGTACCGGCGCCGTGATGCATACACATAGTCGTCTCCCTGGCGCCATTTGCCGAGGTACGTGTTTGCAGACTTGAGGTCCGTCGCGATCTCGCCGCCATTGGCTTCGATCAAATAAATAATGTGTTTTTTCATCATATCAGAGATATCGAGGTCGTCAGCAAGGAAAAACCGGCGATCAGAGAAAACTGTTGACCCGAGAGCATGGCTCACGCTGCGTTCAATGGCCTTTTGCGGCACAGTTGTATCGGTCTGTTCATAGTATGTGCCAATAAGCGAACCGGGGTCGTCTCCCCCAGTGCTGGCCCCCCCGGAGCCCTCGAGGAAATAGGGCCTCTCGTCGACCTTGCGGCCCAGTTTCATGCAATCATCAAACCATTCAGGCGACACAATCGCGATATCCATATCATTGGCATGATCACGTGCGGTCGCTACAATATCGTTTTCCAGAGTTGTGGCGATAACGTGAGTGGTGTGGGTAGTGAGGATTTCGTTGTATTCACCTCCAGCGGCCCTGATTCCGGCCCGGAACCCTTCTTTATCGCCAGGTGAAAGGTCCACAATACATATAGTGACCGACTTCATAAAGTGACGCGGGTCAGGGCTATACGGTTTGGTCGGCAGAGGCTTGTCGCTGGAAATACTGTCGTGGACCCACTCTGGCGCGACAATGGGCACCATCATGGTGTTGAGCTGGTCGTAGGACTCGAAATCGATGGTGTCGCTAATGATGATGAGCTGGGGCGTGATTTCACGCTGGAACCGGTCTTTCCATTCGATTAGGGTGCCGCCGTTGGTTTCTATTAGTTGGCAAAGGTCGGGAGAGTCCGAGGTGAGCGCGAATTTTCGGTCGCCAAACATCTTAGGAGCTCCCAGGCTTACTACTAACTATCAAGCACCCTTTGGCTTACTAGTGCCTGGCACTCCCAGCTTACCACTAACTGTCAACTACTAACTGTCAAGCACTCCTCGGCTTACTATTAGCGATCTAGCACTTCCAGCTTAGTAGGTGCTCCCAGCTTAAAGAGCTCAGCCAAGGGCCCAGGCCAGTACATAAATAACCAGACATTTACAAATACGTTTAGATACTTTGCAGCTCACGGGCCGTACGCCGTACACGCCGTGCCGTACTCGCCGTACTCCCCCCCAGCTTGGCTCTGCCAGATAAATTAATGCCTTACGGCTAAACGAATGCAATTATACATAATTATGCAGGACCAGCGGGTATTATGCTGGATTGGCTAAATTGGGCTAACGAGGTGCCCGGGTTACGGGGTGGGCCAGATTAAGCCAAGGAGCGAAGGCCCACGCGGCTATGTGGCAGACGGCCCACGCGGCTAATTTACCACGGCCTAGGCACCGTCGGAGTCGCCTCTGGATCGTAATCATAATACTGACTATTAGTTTCCGGTTGTGGAGGCTCGCGCGGCGTCATATACGTTGTTTGTGGCTGCTCTCGCACAAACGCTCTAAACATTTGCACGGTATCGAGGATCTCTTTGCGCATCTCCTCGACATCACTGATTGCCTCAAAACTGAAATCAAACTCTGTGGGGCAGACCGGCTCATCTGCTGGGTCGTGCCATACCCTGAGGTACGGGTGCTCGAGGGCTTGCACAACAGAGATGCGGTGTTCGGGGTTAAACTCGAGCAGTTTTGCCAGCAAATCGAGTGCCTCCGGGTTCGCGGTAGGGAAAATGGAGTCCAAGGGCACCGGAGCCTGGAAATTAAGCGAGCTCAGGTACTCTTGGATTTTGGGGCTCACTGATGTCAGGGTATCGGGGGCAGGGGTGCCCATGACGGAGATGATTTGATTAATTTGGTCAAAGGGGTTCTCGCCCTTGAAAAACGGTTTCCCACCCAGGAGTTCGGCCAGGATGCACCCCACGCTCCAGATATCGATTGCCCTTGAGTATGAGGATGCCGAGAGCATGATTTCGGGTGCCCGGTACCAGCGAGTGGCCACGTACTCGGTCAGCACATCGTAATCGTGGGACTTTTGGCCCCGTGCAAGCCCGAAATCGCAAATCTTGAGCTCGCAGTCGGCATTGACCAGCAGGTTGCCCGGTTTCAGGTCGCGGTGCAAAACGTTGGCACTGTGAATGTATTTCAGCCCACACAGAATCTGATATACAAACGATTGATAATGGTAATCTGTGAGGGGCTGTCCCGAGCGGATAATCACGTGCAGGTCGCACTCCATCAGGTCCTCGTAGAGGTACACCTCGTTGAAGTCTGGGCGAACGATATCGAGGTCGTATAAACAGGTGATGTTTTTGTGGCCTCTGAAATGGATGAGCATCTTGATTTCCCTGAGCGCACGCCTGCGCAGGATCTCTTTGCTGAAGATATTGGTGATCTTCTTGATGGCCACACCGGGAGACGAGGGGCAGCTTGCACTACAGACAATTCCGTAGGCTCCCCTCCCCAGCTCGCGAGTGAGCGTCAGCTGCGAATCAATCGTAAAGTCTTGATGATAGACCTTGTAGGTGTGCCGACTCGCGTCCATAATAATATTATGTACTGCTCCTTTTTTTTTTTACTTTAAGGTCCCAATTATACTGGCGATTATATATACAAAACCCGAGTGCATTTTTAAGCAACAAAAGGGCTAAAAATAGATTTAAAAGGGTGGCCAGAGTGGGTGGCGGATCTGTGCGTTGCATTAACCAAAAGATGGGGAAGTGCAGGCAGGTCAACTGGGGTGGCCTGTAATAGGGATGCGTATCTAGTTTTAGTTTAATTTACGGGTGCGAGACTCTTAATTCAAGAATTGCGTGCTTTATCTCCTCAGCTTGTGCCCTGTGCTCCTCCATGCGTCACTGGTCCAGAGTGGCACCAGCGTCACCACCCGCGTCACCCGAACAGTGCTAAATCTATTCTTGGAGTTTTGGGGCACCCAAGCCCACAAACAAGGTATTACTCAGCGCTCTAGACCCAGCTTTCCAGATGAGCTTGGAGATATCGTCGCCACCATCCGCCACATAAACTTTTCATGAGTACATTGTTTAGCGAGTTGTTTCGTATTGAGACAGTAGATAAGGGTCGATATGACCGTACTGCACGTATCCAGGCTGCCTGCATTGCCTCCAACGATATTGCCCTCACTTTGGACGTCAACACCGAGCTGTGCCCCGTGACCCCAGGAGAGACCATCACCGTTGCGATTGCAAATACCCTGAGCCCCGACGGAGAGGCACCTTCACGTTCGTGGAGACCCCCCAGACCTGATGAGAAATCGCTGGCCGACGATTATCAGTACGTCATGCAGGGAACTGTCTACAAGTTCACCGAGGCTTCAGGCGACAAGATTGCCCTCTACGCATCGTTTGGCGGGCTGCTAATGAGTTTAGAAGGGTCTCACAGACACCTCGGCAACCTCAAGCAAGAGCAGATCTTTTTATTAGTTCGTCATTAAATTACGCAGGCTATACTTGGCTACCTATGGCTAGTGGGCTAGTGGCTAAGCCGCCTGCCGCTTTTTAAATAATCCCCCAAATCCTTGTTTTGCTAAATGAAACGTCTTGAGTAAATGATCAGTATAGTAATACAGTGTATCACTGAACCGGGGTACTCCCTTGACGCGCATCGTTTGACGGCCGCCTTCATGGTTCCAGTACATGATTTGGTCTTTGATGGTGTAGGTGCCGCTAGAGACATAGAGCGAGCTGGGGCTGGCGCCAAAGTAGTAGGTAGGAAGGTACACCATGGTGGGGCCGGACCCAGGGCTGGACCCAGGGCTGGACCCGGAGCCACTAACCTCTAGCTCAAACGCTGCCCGATAAATATCAAAGTTAAAGGCCACCAACTTACCACTAACGGCTATTGGTTCTGGCCGGATTACAGCGGCCGCTGCCCGCACGCCGTTGTCGTAGTTGTCGGGGTCGTTATCGTCGAGCTTGGGGTTGCACTGGTCTCGTGACCAGATACTCAGGTCCTCGCCGCACCACAGGTCGCCGTACTTGTTGGTATTGGCACACGCGTATACCCAGAGGGTGTGCGAGAGTTTCGAGTGCTCGAGGCCGTAATGGTTGGCGTCCATCGCCTGAATCTGGTCGTGGAACAGGCCGTTGGTGTACGACCGCTTGTGGTCCATATCATAGGGGATTCCAATCTCGGAAACGAGGCACGGCACCTCACCGACCCGTTCCCTGCCCTCCTTTTTGAGGTACGCCAGTTGCTGGGCAAACCCGTTGCGGATAGCTCTTGGCCCAATCTTGACGGCTCGTACCGGTGAAGAGTATAGGGAACGGCACACACCCACGGCGTCCACATTCATCCACATCCAGCGTTTAAGCATGAGTGTGAGGCCGTCGTAATAGTGTGGGGTGTACACTACGCGGTCCTCGGCTGTCCATTTCTCAATGTACTCGGGTGGAGCCAGGTTGACGGGGGCCTGCATGAAAACGATCCAGTCTGGGGAGACCGACCGCACGAGCTCGTAAAATTCCTGGAAATGGGCCGTGAAATAGTCCTGCACAAACAAATCGCCGCTACACATCTCGTAAAAGTAGTCGGGCTTGAGCAGTCTTGTGCCCTCGTAGATGCCGTGGTGGCCCCAGATACACCCTGTCCAGCTGCGTTTCCAGTTGTATTTGGTATCCCACTGGTCGAGCAATTGCTTGGAGGCCCACACCGGTTCTTTGGGCGAGACGAGCACCTGCGGGTCTTTGCGGAACCCCATGGTGGTGAACCGGTAATAGTCGACATACTGAGCGTACCCAGCACCAAGCAAGATCCCCTGGAAAGGGGTGGGAGCGGTAGTGAGTTTGACGCAGGTCGGAGCGTCGCTCAAATCGGCTAAATCAGGGATGCCGATATACCCGTGGGCCGGCTCGTTGATCGATTCCCAGCCGAGGACCTCAACTTTCGACTCGAGCACACGCGTCATGAGGTGCTTGAGAGCCTTGAAGTACTGGGTCTTGAGGTAGGTGCCGACGTTTTGCCCGTTGATCTGGCATTTGGGGGCGAACCGTTCGCCGGCAAAAAACAAGGTAAACATTGTTTGAGACACCAGGCGCGAGTAGTTGCTGCACCAGAGCATTTTTACCGGGTTGGGGGCGTCTTTATGGTACAAGAACGCCGAGTGGGTGTCCTCAAACTGGTCCGGGTTGAGGCCTGCTGCGTGCAGTGTCCACAGGGGGGCGCCCGAGCCACCGCTAAACCTGCTCCAGGCGTCTTGGTGCGGGTCCATAAACACCCTGAACCCGTGCATATTGGCCTTTTTGAGCATCTCAATCACATAGTCAATGTACTGCTCGTCGTACTGGCCGGGTCCCTCGTGCTCGAGGGCTTCCCAGGTATAAATAAATCGCAAAGTATTGAACCCCAAACGACGCAATCGCCGGTAATGTGAGTCTGCTTCGGAAAGGGGGCATGGCGAGTCGACAAAGCTGGTGCTGCCGTCTTTGAGTGGGAATTTGGCTTCTGCGGCAAAATTGATTCCCCTCAGGTACACCTCTCTGCCTTGTGGGTCAATGAATCGGTCGTTGTCGATACTTAACCTTGTCATGCAAAGGTGGGGGTGCGGGGTAGAGACAGGTAGGTTGGCGAGTAAGAGAGTTTGTATTACGAGCCACCCCGAGCCGCAGGCGAGTGGGTGGTGAGTGAAACTTATTTATTTATTCAGTTTTAGTGAAAGTCATGGAGTATATGTGCCACCAGGGTATGCACCTCAGGGGCACCTCAGGACGCCAGGTGCACCCCTCCCACCTCACCCAGCCTGGCCCTGCCAGCATGCTCGCTCCCCAGTCCCTGGCATGTAGATAACAACATAGTTAGCTCCACACCCACGCGTCATTCCAATCAACTATATTTAGTAAATTTGTGCTTGATGAGTGTATATTTAGTTGTATTTACCTAGTGATCTACATAGATTAATGCCCCCATTGGATGATAGGGCGATTATCAGATCTATTTGCGGATACTGTTCTATTTCGCTTGGTGCAGTTTGCAGCTGGCCCGGTAACAGATGAGGGGGTCCACTGGCGACTGCTCAACCGCTAAGCTTACCCCGTCAAGGCTTTGTACCCAACCGCTTAGGTGCCCGCCAGTAGACGTACCCAACCGCTTGGGTGCCCCCTGTGTCACCGTGTCCAACCGGCAAGGCCTCACAGCCTTTCACAGCCTTCACCACGGCATGCTCTCGCTCCTCCAACAGCCAAAGCAACAAAATGCAGAGGCTACAATCATCACTTTATGTGATAGATTGGCTCATTCCACTGAAATCGACGACCGGCGTGCCGCGGCGCTCGCTCTCAAAGGGTTCTCGCACAGCTACCGCGAGCTCATTGCTAGTTCTGGCCTCCAGGGCCTGATTGATGCCCTCAGGACCGATAGCCACGACCAAGAATTGCGCCGCGCTTGTCTCGAGACTCTGATTGTGCTATTCATCAAAACAGGCAAGACCGATCTCGTCGAGAGCGCTCGGAAAGCCCGCGAACGCAACAAGACGTACGTTTCGCCGCTCATGGGCCGCCAGCCATCCACTGCATCCTTTGGCGACGAAATTTCACTGCTCCTGACCGACAGGTTCACGCAATTACCCGAAAACATCGAGATGCTGCTCCAGTTTGTGGACCAGAACCCAGACGTGTTTTCGACTCTCTACGCGTTGCAGCTCATTAGCGCAATTGTCCTCAACCGCCCCGACCGCGCGCGCGAGTGCCTGATGATGGCGCCCCAGGGCATTTCGCTGCTGGTGCGGACCCTCGATTCCCCACAGGAAATGATCCGCAACGAAGGCATCTTGCTGCTGCTGCACCTCACCGAGAACGATCTTGATTCGCAGAAACTCGTGGCGTTTGAGGGAACGTTTGACTCGGTGCTCTCTATTCTCAATGAAGAAGGCGGCCTCGCGTTTGGCACCCAGCAAATCATCGAGGACGCGCTCGGCCTTTTGAGCAATCTCGTCGAGTACAATGTGAGCAACCAAAAGCTGTTTTGCGAGAGCAACCTGGCCGACAAGTTTGCCGATTTGCTCGATGTTGAATCCATGGAAAACGACGCTGCCGTGGCCAACATCATCTCTGCTCTCGAGTTTCCGCGGCTGTTTTGCATCCCCGGGTCGCAGTCGATTGCCGCCAACCAGGCTGCGTTTGGCAAGACGTTCCTCCTCAAGACCCTCCGGCTCGCGTTTGGTCCCGCGTCGCCTCTTTCTGTTCGCACAGCGGCCCTCGTGACGTGCGCTTCGCTGGTGTGGTCAAACACCGAGTTGCAGCAGCAGTTTATGGAAATCGATGTGCCCTACTATGACCTGAGCGTGTCCCTCAACATTTTGCGGGACCCGATCGTTATGCCCGTTACTGACGCGCTGCTCAACTGGATGTGCACTCTCAACACTGCCCAGACATTTGACTTGCGGGGCGCGTGCCTCCTGTGCCTGGATGCTCTCTTCAAGGAAAACCACAACCTCCAGCAACAGTTTATTGAAGACCAAGAAAAAAAATACAAGAGCGATGACCCAAACTGCTGCAACTTCATCTCGGTGCTTGCCGAGTACAATGAAAGTGTCTCGATAAACCCGTTCCAGGTATGGTTCTGCTGCGGGCTGCTAATCAACCTGTTTATGGAATCGCACGCCGTCAAGGACCAAATACGCGCCATCAAGGTCGGCGACCCTGAGCTCGGCCAGGAAGTCTCGCCAATTATCCAGAGCATCGGGTCGCAATTGCTCGCGTCGCTAAGTTACCGCGAGCCGTTTGTGGCGCTGGGGTACCTGCAGCTTCTGAGCGTGTGGCTCTTTGATGATGTGGCCGCCGTCAATGAGTTTTTGGCCGAGAGCGCCGTCATTCAGGGTCTCGTCAACTGCGTCGTGGCCAACCGCGAAGTCAAGCCCAATGTCCTGGTGCAATCGCTGGCCACGATATTGCTGGGCATTGCGTACGATTTCAGCTCTGCAGAGTCCCCGCTAAGCCGCAAGGAGTTCTACAACTTGCTGGTGTCAACGCTCGGCAAAGACCAGTACATCCACCAGGTCCGCCGGTTCCGCGAGTCCCACCATTACCGTGAGTACGGCGGTATTTTCGGAGCAGCTAGAGGCGAAAACGGGCTGCCCCAAGTATTTATTGAGCGCGCGTACTATGAGTTTATCAGCGAGAATATCGCGCGCGTCCAAAGAGCCATCAACAAGGGCCCCGATTTCGAGCCCACTTCTCGCGTGTCTCTCGAGATGTTTGAGGAGCTCAAGGGCGAGCTCAAGACCAAGGAGCAAGAATTCGAGGCTGTGCTCACCAACAACGAGCTCGAAATCAAGCAGCTCAAAGTCACAAAAACCGATCTCAGCACCAAACTCGAGTCGCTCCAAAAAGATCACGCACTGATTGTGACCTCCAAATCTGAACTTGACTCCAAGCACCAGGAAATTTCTGCCAAACTCGCGTCCACCACCTCAGAGCTGGAGAAAACTGTGGGCCAGCTCACTGAGCTCAAGAAAACCCATGAAGCCACGGTCCAAGAGCTCGAGTCGGTTCGCAAGAAGTTTGATGCCCACTCGCAAGAGCATAAATCCCTGCAGACCAAGTTTGACAAGTTGTCTGACGCGAAAGAACGCGCCGAGACCGGGATCAACAAGATGACCCGCGAGCTCATGACGCTCACTAAAGCCCGCGACGCTCTCGACAAGGATCTCAAGAAGCTCAGGCAGGAGCACGAGAAAATCTCGGGCAGCGAAAAAGAGCTCTCTGAGACCAAAGCGGCTATTGAGCAGCAACTCAAGGAACTGACCACCTCCAACACCCAGCTCAAGGCTACCAACGATAAGCTGGTTGCCAAGTTGCGGGAAACCGCTGAGGTACTGAAATCAAAAGAAGAGGACGAGGCGCTGCTCGAGCAAGCCATCGAGGACGTCGAAAAGTACCAGCAAGAGCTCAAGGCTGCCAACACGCGGATCGCCAATTTTGAGCGCGAGACTAAACTCATCAAGGGCAAGCTTGAAGCCAGTAAAAAAGAGGCATCGAAATCTGCCGAGCGGGTCCAGACCCTAGAGGCTGAACTGGCCGATCAGCTCAAACAACTCGAGTCGGCTCAGGGCGCGGTGGATGAGATGGCAGAGCTCAAAATCGAGCTGCAAAGTACCCGGGAAAAGCTCGAGAAGTTGGAAGCTGAACGCAAGGACGAACACAGCAACTTCACCCGAAAAGTCTCCAGCCTTGAGGCGCAAGTCAAGGATCTCCAGCAGCAGGTCGCCACGAAAACGCAAGAGCTCAAACAGCTCGAGAGCTTGACGCATGAAAAGGATAATGCCGAAAAAGAGCTCAAGAGTGTCAAGGACCAGCTCATTGACCTCAAGAACCAGGTCTCTGCCAAGGAGCAAGAGCACCAAAAAGCCGTTGCCGAGCACTCGAGGCAGCTTGACGAAGCGCAAAAGTCGCATAAAAAAGTCAGTTTTGATCTTGAGAATGCACAAAAAGAGCTCGGCGGTGCCAAAGAGTCTCATGAAGCTGAGCTTGCCAAGACAAAAGAGTTTCATGATAAAGAGTTTGCGGCTGCCAAGGAAGCGCACGCCAAGGAGCTCGAGGAGGCGAGGGAAAAGCACGCCAATGAGCTCAAGGGTGCGAAAGAAGCGCACGCCAAAGCGCTCAAGGGTGCGAAAGAAATGCACGCCAAGGAGCTCAAGGATGCTCAGGATACGCTCAAAGGTCTTGAGTCCACCAAAGATGCCAGTGCAAAGGAGCTCAAGGATGCTCAATCCAAGGTCGCAGAACTCGAGGCTGCCAAGGGGTCCAGCACCCAAGAGCTCAAGGATGCGCAGGCCAAGGTCAAAGAGCTCGAGGCTGCCAAGGAAGCCGCTGCCAAAGAGCTCAAGGATGCTCAGACCAAGGCCGCAGAACTCGAAACTACAAACGACGCCACTAATAAAGCGCTAACAGCTACAAAGAAGAAAATCGAGGATGGGCTCGCCGAATCCAAGAAAAAGCAAGCCAAGATCGAGTCGCTGCAATCCGAGATCAAGAGCGTTCAAAGCGAGCTGGCAAAACTCAAGGAGTCTCATGCCGACAAGATATCCACTCTAGAGGCCGAGATCGACGCCACCAAGTCTTCAAGCAAAGGAGCGTCCGAGAAGCTTATCAGCAGCTTCAAGGAGAAGATTACCTCCAAGGATACCAAGATTAGCGCTCTCGAAGGCCAAATCAAAGAGCTTGAAACCAAGAGCAGCCGCGCCGAGTCTCTCGACAAGGAGCTGGCAGATCTCAATGCCGAATACAAAAAGCTCGAGCAGGCGGCTACCGAGCGCGACAGCCTCAAGACCAAACTCTCAGAGTCCACCAGCAGAGCCAAGCAGAGTGAAGACAAGCTGGCTGAGCTGCAAAAGAAACTCGCCGATGGTGAATCCGAGTCTAAAAAGCTGAGAAGCCAAGTTGAGAAGCTCAAGGCCTCGAGCTCCAGGGTTCGTGAGTTGGAAAACAAGCTCAAGGAGGCCGAGAGCGCCACCAGCTCCAAGGTGAGCGAGCTGGAGAAGAAGCTAAAGGAAGCAAAGGAAACGTCTGAAGGTTCCAGCTCCAAGGTTAGTGACCTCGAGAAGCAGCTTAAAGAGGCGGAAACCTCCTCGAGCGCTGCAAAGTCCAAGGTGAGCGACCTCGAGAAGAAGCTCAAGGAGGCAGAGGGTGCCTCCACCAAGGTCACTGACCTCGAAAAGCAACTCAAGGAGACTGAAACTTGCTCAAAGACCAAAGTGAGCGACCTCGAAAAGCAACTCAAAGAGGCCAAATCAGCATCCACAAAGGTCGCTGATCTCGAGAAGCAACTAGCTGAGCACGAAAAGAAGCTCAAGGAAGCCGAGTCCCAGGCCAAATCCGCGCAACAACTCAGCACCCAAGTCGATACCCTCACCAAGAAGCTAGCCGAATATGAAGCAAAGCTCAAGGGTACCGAGAAACTCAAGTCGGATCTCGATGAAAAGACCACAGCGTTGGATGAACTGGTAGAGCTTCTAGACGATTTATCCGAGGGCAAATCCCGCTACAAGCAAAAGGTCAAGGATCTGGGCCACCAAGTGAGCGACTCTGAGGATGAGGAGTGAACCACAGGAGATTGGCCATGGTTGGGCCATCTGTGAGGCCAGCCCCAGGTTCTGAAAGACAAGTACATATTTAGCCGTGAGCTGTTACTAAATTAGCTTAAATACAAGGCGGAGTTTAGGTAGGTATGATGGGCTTTATGGCTACGGAGGACTTGGCGCCATATTTTAATAATTTAAGGGTCGGTGTCCAACAACACCGGCTTGAGGATGCGGGTATCGAGCTCACTGAACCACCGGGACCCCGTCTCAGTTAGCGGGTCCATGGCCACTGAACTTGAAGGTTGTGCTCTATAATACGATTCCTCGGCGGACGGGGCCGTCGGTTGTCTCGAGGGGCGGGCGATTGCCTCGATATCAAACTCATCGTCGGAATCGCCTTCGCCCTCTACACCCGTACGAATGTTGAGGATCTCGAGCATGCGGGCAGTGGTACCACCGAAAACCAGCACGGTGAGCACCACAACCACCAGGACTGTTGCTCTGAGGTCATTGGCGTAGTCGCCCGTGATCCCTGCGGCCAAAGCAACGCCCACGGCACCGCGAAGCCCGGCCCAAAACAGCATAAACTGGTACTGGTGCGGGATCTCGTCCTCGGCGGTCGGCGATCCGAACCGGCGGTAAAACTTGTTGATTAAAGCACTGAGCGGGAACACGGCCCACCATCTGCTGAGACAGATACCACCGCAGGTTACCAGGATGAGCATTGGTCTAAACACGAGCTCGTCCTGCGTGAAAAGCGACAAACCGAGGTAAATAAAGATGAAATTTTCCGACAAGTTTGCCATGATTTTGAAAACGTACTTGACGGCGATTTGCGTGCGCCGCGTCATGTTATAGTATGCATAGTGTTTGAGGGTGATTCCGCAGAAAAGCAGCGACACAATCCCCGACATGTGGCATCCGTTGGAGAAAAAATAGGTCGCAAACGCAAACAGAATCACCAAGCACGACTCGACCTGCGGGTACCTGCGGACGTGGGTATGCTTGAGCACCAAGGCGGTGACGATGCCCACCAGGACGCCAATGAGCAGCGAGATGGTGAACGTGACGAGGAAAATGCCGATACCCTTGAAGATGGAGGTGCCCTTGAGGCTTGTATCGGTCTTGAACTTTTGGCAGGTCTCAAAGATAACAATACAGACGGCATCGTTGAGCAGGGACTCGCCAAAGATGATGGTGTAGAGTTTCGGGTCCACCTTGAAGGCGTTGAAGATGCTCAGGATGGTTACTGGGTCGGTAGCACTGAGCGTGGCGCCAATGGCGATCGCGTCGGCAAAGTTGAGGCGGATCCCCTCGATGCCGATAAACGTCCAGATATAAATCAAAGTGCCGAGGATCATTGTGCCCAGGAACGTGCCCACGAGGGCAAACACGAGGATGGAGAAAATGTTGCGGAAGAAATTGCGCTGGTTGAGCTCGTAGCCCGAATTGAGGATGATGGGGGGCAGCAGCAGGTTGAAGAATAGGGAATAGTCAAAGCTCAGGTCGCTCTGGATAGCGTGGCCGGGGGCCAAGCGGATAATGAGGCCCACAAACATGCCGCTGACGATCGAGATTGTGGACTCGTGGATGCTCTGGATGCGTTTTGACTGGATGTAGTACGAGGTCCACAGGGAGATGATCAGGAGCATGATAATGATAAGGAGGGCCCAGGATTGGATGATTTCCTGTGACCCGGCGTCGATGTTTCCGTCTATTGGCGCATCGGCGTCTGTAGAGTCTCTTGGTAGGAGATATGAGAGCATGACTACAGGCAAGCGACGTGGGACCGGTGATAGCTGACTACGATAGGGGAGGACAAATAGCACAAAAGGGGGTAGATGCTCTGTGGAGGGAGTCACTGGATAGGATTAAGTAGTTAGCTAGATGCTATTAAATAGGAGCTGGAGGCAGCTGGGGGTGGGAAGGTGGGGTGGGAAGGTGGGGAGGGATGAGTGGAAGGGATGAGTGGGGTGCAGAGTGAGGAGGTAGTGAATTTCAGAGATCGGGTCGCCGGGCTGGTGGCATCAGGATGAGGCTGGTCAGCTCAGCTTAGGAGTGCTTCTTCTGGTCATCTCAGGAGTGCTGAGTGGTGGCCACCTCAGAGTGCCTGCCTGTGCTGTGCCAGCTACTTTTTGAACCGCTTGACATTAAAACTAATCATGCTCAAATCATTCTGGATCTCATCCTGCTTTAGGACCTTGGGCCCCTGGAAACTCTTGGTCACATGACGGGTAGTGGTGGTGTCGAAATCCTGCAGCAACCCTTCTAAATCGCGGTCAGTAGCGGTTTCCAGATCGCTCTGGGCATTCGAGACGTGCCGGCCAGCACGGCGGGACCGCGACTCGCTGCCCGAGACCCCCGAGATGTCGTCATTGAGGTCGCGACGCCTCAGCATCCGCCGCTCGGCACTGTTGAACTGGGCTCCTCGCGTGGGCATTGACGAGTTGGCGCACGCCATGAGGAAGCTGTGGTCGTTGCTGATGTCGTAGAGCGAGCGGTCCTCGGCGAGCCGCTTGCGTTGGCTCTCGAGACGCACCCGAAGCTTGTCCTTGACGAGCTGCAGCATTGCCGCGTACTCGTTGCTCGCCTGCTCGAGATCCTGCTTGTACTGCTGCTCGGCCTGCTCCGTCTGGTACCGCTCCCATAAATACAGCTCCACGAGGCGATTGTCCCGCTCCTCCTCGAGATCGGCAAGCCGTTCGAGGAACTCGGGGTGGTTGCCGACGTGGAGGGCATACAGCGAGCATTGAAGCGAGTGGAGCATCTCGCTATAGTGAACGTCGCGCTCGCTGCTAAATGTTTCGTTCAGCGACCGCAGCCGTTTGGCCATTGTGAGCCTTCTCTTGTCTCGTTTATTTTCCATGGAGAGATTGGTAAGCGGCTCCAAGGCATAATATGGTCGGATGGTAATTTTAAAGGCACCTAAAATATAGTTGGAGAATTAATTTTGTAGATATATAGACTCACGAGGCTCATAGCTACCAGCTACCCAGATGCTGAAACTGCTACCTGCACGCGCCACAACTATGCGTCATGAAGGGGGTCAATATTAAGGTTGTTGGGGCTGGTTTGAGGTGCTGGTTTCTTCAAAGTGGGGCTCTTGTGTGGTGGTCTCAATAAAAATGGAGAAAAAGTGCCCCAAAAGGCCGTCCTGCTAGAGCCATCTCATCAGCTCATATGCGGGCGCCACAACTATGCGTCGATCTCAATCAGACATGCTGCTAGACACGCAAACTCTAATAGCCGTCCAGAGGCTCTATCTGGACGGCTAATTTTGGCGATTCATGCCCATTTATGGCCTCCCATATGGCCACCACACTGCCACCCTTGGTCCCCAATCTCCTGCCTTTTGTCATCTTCCACATGTCTAAACAGGACGACGTCGATTCAATTGTTCAACACTTTGCGGCGAATGAGCTTTCGTCGCTTGACAAAATCGGGGATAGCCCCTCGCTTCAGCTGAGCCCTAAATATGAGACAGGCACGGGTGCAGGGACCACGAGAGGGGGGACCACTGAAGGCCCTGGTGGTCCTGGCACAGCCGGCCCTGGCCCTGGCCCTGGCACCTCCACAGCTAAACGGGTGAGCACCAGCAGCTCCATCAAAAGCAACCGCAAGAGCACAACTCCTTCGGAGAATTCACAGGAAGTCAAGCAGAGTAAGTTTGGCGATAAGCTCAAGAGCTTTAGGCGGATAGCGTCGGGCAAGAAGGGTTAGTGTTTATTTATTTAGTTAGTTAGCGAACGAGAGCGGGAGCGAAGCGACCGATCGAGCGAGTGGGTGATCGAAGGTGAAGATCTGAGATTCGCGATCGACGGTGGATCTGAGCTCCATCTGTCCACCTGCACCTGTCCACCAAGACTGGCACTGATCAGAAAACCGAGCAAAGGATATTTAGCAGTTTTCCAGAGGTCAGTGGTGGATCTGATTCCCGATCGTCCACATCTGTCCAGCTCCATCTGTGCATCTCCATGGCTCGCTCACAGCTCGCTTCGCTCGCTGCTCGCTGCTGCTGCTTACATGGATCCAAATAAAATTTTAATCCTCGATGGTGCAAGTGGAACGCTCCTAGAAAACAAAAACGTTAAACTTCACCCGAAACTCTGGTCGGCAATCGCCCTCGTGGATAACCAGCCCGCAGTGCAGAGCATGCACAAGGAGTACTATGATGCAGGTGCCCATATCGTCTCCACCGTGACTTATCAGGCATCTTTCCCCGGATTTAGCGAGCTCCAGAGCAACGAACAAACCCACAAAACCATGGCAAATGCTGTGACCTTGGCCCGTAATGCTGCCAAGGACTCAGACACTGCCCACAAAAAACTTGTCGCGGCGAGTCTGGGGCCGTACGGGGCTTATTTATGCGGTGGCCAAGAGTATACCGGAGATTACGGCCACGTCACTGACCAGCAGCTGCTAGAGTTCCACCAGCCACGGTTCAATGCGGTGGTGGCTGGCAGCCCAGATATCGTCCTTTTCGAGACGATCCCGCGGATGCAGGAGTTACGGGTCATCAAGGAGGTCATCAAAAACAGCTCTGTGCCGGTATGGATCGCCTTTAGCGTCAAGTCAGAAGGCACCGTGACGCTTGCCGACGGTACACCCATTGCACAAGCAGTGGCAGAATGCACCGAGTTCCCGGTGATTGGGGCCAACTGTTTCCCGCTAAAAGATACCAGCAACGTCCTTGACCATTTCAGTGCTTGCACCTCCAAACCACTTGTGGTGTACCCCAACTCTGGTGAGATCTACAATGCACAGACTAAACAGTGGCACGAGCCCTCGCCAAAGCATGCGGCCAAATGGGATATTGACGACTGGTACTCACGTGGGGCACGCGTAATTGGCGGGTGCTGCAGATCAGATCCACAGCGGATCCGTTCTCTCGCAGAACGATCGGCAGCCATTAATGGAGATAGTCTATAGCTACTATGGGATTAGGAGAGAGGCAAGTCCAATTGGCAGTTTAAACGGAGGGCTCATTGACGACCCACAAATCCAACGACTCTTGATGCCCACGCGTTATCTCCCACGTGGGACTGTTGGCACGTGGGCAGTAACCGATGCAGGTGGTGCATATGCATATGCGAGATAATTCGCCCAAACGGTTGGCGACGCCTTGAAAAATTTGGCAAAACCGGGAATTGAGGTGAAATGTTTGGGGCAACAAGTAGTCTGAGAAAAGAGGTGTACTGGGAACCCAATTTTTCACCATATACGTGCACCACCGACTTGAGAAAATAAAAATTTTTGGGCGAGAGTATGCGGGTGAAAAGTTTCAATTCTTGTATTTAGCACGCGCATTCAAGGCCATTTCTAACCACAGAATCAACGTCGAGTGCGATCATGTGAAAAAAGATTTGATTACATCATACCATGCAGGACTTTTTCACAGGTCCACCAAAGCTTAATTACGACAACCGCACTGCTGCAATTCCCGCAGTCTCCTCCAGTACCTTTAACAAGCTAGTGTTACGCCTCCAAGTGTAGAGCCAGCCCCTGAACCCACGTGTTTTATATAAGCACCACGTGGGGTTGGCACAACGCCTATTCGATGGAAATTTGTCAACGACGCTCCCACGCCATGCAGCGTGCATATGCAGGTGCATTTTATCTCAGCTGCAGAATTATAAAATGGGCACCGATCCCCAGAGTACGACACACACAGGAAGCCCTAGATGCCCAACCGTCACAATGATCATGCTGTGCGTCACCATGGCCCTATGCCGGCCGCCATCCCTGTGCCCAGCGGTCCAGTAGAGTACGATACCGTCGATGGCCGAGTAATTGACGACGAAGTCACCTATTCTCGGTACCCGAGCGATAAAGACGAAAAGGAAATTTTTCGCTACCTCTTGAATCCGGCCGACAGCTACACTCCGGACGGCACTTATTGGGCTGATTTGCCATTTTGGGAACAAGTAAAGTTCAATTTTAATGTCGAGCGCAACGAGGTCAAGCGCGAGTTTGGCAATTTCTGCCGCATGTTTAAGAACGACCCCCTGGCACCCGTTTCGTGGTATTTCAGGAATGCGGTCATCCCCGGTGCCGGTCTGCTGCTCGAGGGCTACGTCCTTTTCTCGATTGGTAACATCAAGGGCCTTTTTGCCATTGCGTGGCCCGAATGCTGGGGCTCAAAGTCGCATGTCTTGGAGGCAGGCGTGTGCGACCTGCAGTGGACTTATGCCGTCAATTACATGGAGATCCTCGGTATCATGGTCGGCCAGGTGCTGGTTGGTCTGATTGGTGACGGTATCGGCCGCCGGTTCGGTTTGATCCAGGACGCTGCCGTCATGTTTGTTGGTTTACTTATGCTCACCTCAATGTGGGGCACCTCGCTCAACGGCTGGGTTATCTGCTACGCGTGGTCCCTCTTTTTCTACTCTATTGGTGTTGGTGGCGAGTACCCCATGACTGCTACCTCTGGTATGGAGCGCTCCTCGTTCAACCGCGTCTCTCCGGCCGACGACCGTCTGCACCGTGGCCGCAAAGTCACCATGGCGTTTTTGATGCAGGGTTGGGGCCAGCTGCTCAACCAGGGGCTCTTGATTATTTTGCTGCTGATTTTCCACCACGGAAGCGCTAAACCCGATCTCGTCGATGGCGCCTACACCTACTCCAAGGTCGCCGTGCAGTGGACGTTCCGCGTCTCGTTTGCCATTCCCGCTATCGGAACCCTGTGGCTGGTCTATTTCCGTACCTACAAAATGCCCAACATCTCCTCTGAGCTCGAGAAGCAAAAGGGCAAGTCCAACGTCACCGGCTACGACGTGCAGTCGCTCAAGCTGCTTTTCACTCACCAGGGCGGCCGTCTTTTCGCCACCTGTGCCGCTTGGTTCTGCAACGATGTCTTTTTCTACGGAAACAAGCTTTTCCAGGGTACGTTTATCAAGGTTATTACCCCCGATGCCAAGTCTTCTGGTGTGATCAACGACTGGCTCTACAACCTGCTCAACATTGGCTGCTCGATGGCCGGCTACTACCTGGCCTCGTTTACCATCGATTCTCGTTTCTATGGCCGTAACACCATGATGCAGATTGGTTTCCTCATGTGCTTTATCATGTTTGTGGTGCCTGCCTTCAACTACAAGCACTATACCTCTGCCGAGCACGTGCACGAGTTCCAGGCCATGTACTTTTTGTCGTCGTTTTTCAACCAGTTTGGCCCCAACGCCGTCACGTTTTTGGTCGCCGCTGAGGTTTTCCCCACGCCCATTCGTGCCACTGCCCACGGGTTTGGTGCTGCCTGGGGTAAGGCCGGCGCGCTCGTGGCGAGTGTTGCCTACAACTACATGACTGACCAGCAGAAATTCTACATGGTCCCCTGGTTTGGTTTGGCCGGTATGGTCATCACCCTTATTTGGCTGCCTGACGTTACCGGCTTGGACCTCAAGTCGCTCGACCGTCGCTGGCACTATATCACCAGTGGCCGCGAAAACGAGTACCACGGTATCGCCATTTGCCCTCGCCACCTCAGTCTCTGGGAGCGCATGTGGGGAGTCGGCAAAAACTACAATCCCGAGCTCGACTACAAGCAGCGCGTTGATGATATGCGTGCCGACTGGGAGCGCCAACAAGCGGCCAAGATGGGCGAGGATATCGACCACGATGCCGGCATGGAGTTTAGCCCCGACGTACACAACTACTTTGTGCGCACATCCCCTCAGATGCGTCCCGAGGTTCAAGAAAAGGCGCACGATGGGTTTGCTTTGCCTGAAGCAGAATCTGATGTCTCTGATCCTTCCACGAGGTGACATGTGACCTCCCACCCTCCCTATATATTAAAATAATCTAATTTAATTTAATCCTACCAGATTCAGGTCCAGGTCCAGGCCCTATACAACCCCTCCAACGTACCTCTCTCTTCCATGAGTAGGACAATGTGGGCACTCTCTTGGGTCCCGGTAGCTATAACAATCAACCAAACAGTAGGGCAGGTAATGTGGGTTTCGGGGAAAAGCATGCAGCCGGCGTTGAACCCGGATACGTCGCTAGGATCGAGTGATTTGATCTGGGTCAAGAAATGGGGTATCAGGCAGCCCAAGGGCATAGTTGCTGGCGACGTTGTGGCGTTTTCGAGCCCCCTCGATCCGTCGCGGGTCCTGGTCAAGCGGGTTTTGGCGGTAGGAGGCCAGCAAATCAGTCCTCGTCCCACGAGCGAGTACCCGGAAAAGTCCGTCAAAGTGCCGGTAGATCACCTGTGGGTGGAAGGCGATAACATTCATTCAGTTGATAGCAATACGTTTGGGCCAATAAGCAGTGGTTTAGTGATTGGCAAGGCCACGGGGGTTATTTATCCGGTTAGTCGGTGGGGAGCTATAGAGGGGAGCGAATATCAGATGAGCCGCGTTGGATGACCGCTAGCCAGCCGCGTTAGACCTCTGGCGTTATAGCTGCGTTCGATGATCTCCGGCAAGCCGCGTTAGAGCTCTGACGCTACAGCCTCTTTGGGCCTGGAGCCATCCACTCTGGACGTCGAGCCACACACCCCAGGTACTCCTCAGGTCCATCCACACCCAACCTGTAGTATATACATTAATAGCTCAAGAGCGTCAAGTAATAAGGCTCCATCTGCAAGACTACAGCAGTCACTCAGTCTTGGTGAGGTCTGGGCGGCCATCTGAGTGGGTTACCTTTGGGGTGCCAGCCTTGATCAGTTCAGTTGAGGCAGAGTAGTTCGTAGACACTTGTATTTTTATAATTCTATTTTATATTTCATTGACTCTTGCCGTACGCTAGGTATTGCCATCCGAGGTCGTCCGAGAAAGTCGTCCGAGAGCCGTCAAAAAAGCCGTCAATTAATAGCGGTCAAAATAGTCCTATTTACCGGTTCCCATGGTCGGCTGCGCTCCCATGGTCGTTATATACAATTAATCCTTTTTCTCACCCTCCAGGGCCGCCTGCTCACCCTGCTCAACCTCACCCACTGGCTCAGCCACCCCCTGAGTGGCACGAATGAGCTCGGCCAAAACAGTAACCTCGTCCTCTACAACAACCCCAGACTCTCTAATCTCCTTGATGGTCTTGCATGCCTCGAGGACCCCCTCGGGAGTGTGCTCACAGGTAAACAGCACAAACGCTTCACGCACATCGCGCACACCCTCGAGCTCCTCACCGGCGTACCGCTCGAGCTTGAGCTTGGCCATCTCCTTGACGCCCTCGATAACCTCAGCGGTGGGGATATTGTCTTGGAGGTAGGGGTTGATCCCGTAGAATGCATACTGGAACCGTTCCATTTGGCCGGCCACCTCGGCGTCCGAGTTGCTGTCTGCTTGGAGGAACTCGTGGCTAAACTCCTCGAGCAGTTTGGGGCGTTCGTGCTCGAGCTCGAGCTCGCCCCTGCGGAAGGCATTGTACCGCTCGCCGAGCACCGCGCGGATGTTTTGCATTGTGGTGCGCACGCCGTCGATTGCCTCGTCGAATTTGCTCGGCTGCGTGTTGTAATCCGTGTCCTGGCCCGGTCTCGACTGGAGCTGGCGGATGATGGCCGATTCGCGGCTCAGGGCGTTGCATTCCTTGAGGCAGACGTACCACAAAGTGTGCAGGTCGTCAAACGATTTGCGGCGCAGCTGCTGGACCGTCCACGGGTTGCCCACGCTGCTGATTTCCTGGGGGCTGCGCAGGGCCTGTTTATTGGCGAAAAAAGCCCACAGAGGATGCGTGTCGCTGGTCTTGACGTCCTCAACTTTGGCCTCCACGGGCGGGCGCAGTTCCAGCGGGCGGGGGGTGCGCACAGCGGCGCGTCCCAGGCTCGCGCGCGCACTCGAGAGCCGTCGAGAAAATATCATGAGTAAGCCTGCTAGCGACCTTCCCCTAGGCTGACCTTGGCCTAGCCAGCTCGCTTACTCATGTCGCCGCTGGATATGGTTAAAGCACTGCTCGATGAGCAGGTTATCATCAAACTCAGAGGAAACCGGGAACTCACCGGCACGCTGCATGCATACGACGAGCACTGCAACATGATCCTCGGGCAGTGCGAGGAGACCGTGTACAGTTTAGAGCAGGGCGAAATAAAAACGACCAAGAATCAGAGCGAAATGCTTTTTGTGAGGGGTGACAGCGTCATTTTAGTACGTCATTGATAGAGCTTTGATGAGAGTTTAGCCGATCCTATAGTGTGCCTGCCGTTAGCGGTTAATGAGCTAATTAGTGAGCTGAAAATGGCGATGCTAAATCTAGTAAATTAGTGATTTATTTAATTTTGTGATTACCGGTTGTGCCTGTGCCTGGGTGCAGCAGAGATGGCAGCAGAGATTAGATAGGAGGTAGTGGGTAGCAGACGTGGGTGGTAGCTCAGGGTAGAGTGACAGGTGACAGTCAGGGAGCGGTGGTAGGAGCGGCTGCACTGCAAGCCAGGTGGTATGACTGCGAGAGTTCAGATTGAGCGGCTAGGGGTAGCCTCACGGCTAGGAATATCCAGGTCATGGCTATAGCGGGTGGTGTCTCACAGCGAGGCCTGTGTTTGGCTCACGCGGCTAGGCCTGTGGTCATCTCACGCGGCTAAAAAGCTAGAATGAATGCCTCCGCTCCAAATCAGGAACCCACCGGTTCTTCTCATCCTTTATACCAGCAATCTTGCCCAACTCTCCGCTCTCTTCCATCTCCCGCAGTTTCCTAATCGCATACGTATACCCTACCGACATGATCTCATCAAACTTGCCGAAATCAAGCGTCGCGTACAAATCAATTGGCGGCCGGAAATACGCTACGCCGGGCGCGTTCTTGGCATCGTCCAGCGCCTTGACCGAAGAAACGTATGCCAGCCGCGCCTGGATCTCGGCAATATTCGGCACATTGGGGTGCGAGCTAAACGGGTTGTAGCGGTTAAACAGCACCCAGAGCCCGCTGAGCGAGTCGCCATAGTCCATGGGCGCCGTGTCGTCTACAGAGCCCACATCGACGGCAATAATGTACTTGGCGCCCAGCCGCCGCATCTCCTCCACCGGCAGGTTGTCCATGTACCCACCATCAAGCAACATCTCGCCTTTATCTTCAATGGGCGGCACGAGCCCCGCGAGCGACATTGAGGCGCGAATGTACCGCCACGCGTACCCCGACCGGTGCACTTCCATGCGCGAGTGCGTGATGTTGGTGGTGTTGTTGAAATACCGTAACCAGAAATCCTCAATCCTCGAGTTGCCAAACGCTTTCCAGATACCCCGGTTGAACGCGTGGCCCGTTGTGTAGGAGGTTGCCGGGTACGTGAGGTCAAGCAAAATGTGCCATATCGAGGCAAACCGGCCCGAGAATTTTTTGGCACGACGGTAGACACTGAGGGTATCGTAATCGCTCGCGTAGAGGCCGCCCACAAACGAACCAATACTGGTACCTCCGACCATATCAACGGGGATCCCCTTTTCTTCGAGGGCCTTGATGACGCCAATATGCGCCAGCCCACGCGCGCCTCCACCGCCCAGCACCAGACCTACTGCTTGGCCCGACAGAATCCGCGCCAGCCGCTGGAAATCGTTCTTGAACCGGTAGTGGTTGTGCTGAGACCGGAGGACATTGTGCCTGCTGCTGCGCTGGTCCTTGAACTCGTTGCGGATTTTATCTTTGATTTCCTTGAGGGTTTGCAGGCCTCTCGGGTTCCGCGTATTGCCGCGAGCGGTGGTCTCGACCGGTTTGCTATCAAAGTCAAGTTGAATGTGGTGGTGGGTACTGACCCAGGTGCGTTTTTTGAGCCACGCAGCAGTGACTCCCGGTTTGACTGTTTCGTCATTGTGCAACAAAATTAGGTGGCACCGGTGGTGGATTTTCGACCTCATGAGCATTTTCTCATAATCGCTAAATGTGGGCTGCGCGTTGGCATCGGCTAAGAGCAACACACAATCGGCTTGATCAATACAGGTCTGGGTCCATTGCGAGGAGATCTTCGCGTCGTCGGCGACATACACCAGCGTCTCATGCTGCTGCTCGAGACCAGCGAGGTGGGTCTTGAGTTTGAGGGACCCGAGGCCGCTAAACGCGTACTTGCCGAGGTAATCGAGGATCCCGTTACGGTTGAGCATAACGCAGTCACGGCAGTTGCGTCGAAACGCGTCCACTAGTTTTTGCGCGAAATCGTGCACCGGCAAATCGCCAACGGGCAAGATTGCCAGGGTCGCAAAATCCTGGCCGCTGGAAAGGGACGCTAGGGCCGCCCGGTTCTCCTTGTTTTCGCGGCGCTGCACCTCGCGAGCTACCAGTTTGGTCATTTCAAACGATGTTTGCGGGTACACTTGGGCCAGGTACTCAATGAGCGTCCGCGGGATTCTCGCCAGTTCAGTTTCACGGATCGCTACGGCTGAAGAAGAGTACTGTTCCTCGACCAGAGTCTCGAGCTGGCCGAGGTAGCTGCCTTGACCGTACTCGCCCTTGAGATCGGGTTTCTTGCCGTCCTGCTGCGGTCGGTTGTACCCTCTGATCCGGCCGCTAACCACATAGTAGATGGCGTCCGCCTTGGTACCCTCGCGGTACAGAGTCTCGCCGGCGCGGCAGTGCACCCATTCCAATGCAAAGTTCAACAGCAGCATGGTGCGGTCAATGAGCTGGCCCATGACTTTACCAGTGCATAAATAAATTAGTGGATAAGTATCGCTGAGCGCCTCAAACGCCTTTTTGGGGAGCCGGGCAACGACGACATCAGTGCTAGCCCGTAACTCAAAGTACGAGAGCTGAGAGGCGATGGTCTCGAGGTACCCGGCAATGTTGCCCGATTGTACATTGTAGAGATGTTTGCCGCGGATGTATACGCCAATAGTCCCATCAATAACGTACACGAGCCCCGGGGATTTCTCGTTTTCGCGGGACAGCACCGCAGATTCACGGTACAGCATAATCTGCACCAGGTTGGACGCGTGGTTGACGAGCTCCTCGTAGCTCACACTGCTTTTTTCCTCGGGGGGATCGGAAGGGGGGTCAGATTGCAGCTTAAAGGGAATAGGCGGGCCCTGGCCCAGTAGCGGGGAGTTGGGGGCACTAATCACAAACGATTCGCGCGTGTCGCGTTTTTTGGCCAGTTTCCCGTCGAGACCCATTAACTTGAAGATTTCCTCGACCAAAACTTTGCGGCTGATGGCGTCTTCGCTATCGTCGCGCGCGCCCGCCGCTGAGGCCGCGGTAAACGCCGAGAGCAGTTCCTGCTGATCGAAAACCGAGTTTGAGCGGCTCAGGATAGGGACATTCGAGACCAAGTCGCCCGGGTAGCTCTGGTCCACTTCCACACTGACATGGTGGATATCGCGGCCCTGGGGGTTGGGTCCGTGCTTGACTTGTTTGCGGGGTTTGAGGGTGAACGAGGACCGCTGGGGTTCTTCTTGGGCCATGTGCCGTAGGCGCTTGACGGTACCTTCCTTGATCCACGCGGGGATACGCGTCGTGGCTGTTTCGTTGAGCCTAATCTCGGCCTGCACCACGAGCTCGATCATGTCGAAAAAGTTGCCGCAGGTGTGGATAGTTACCTGGAACCACCGCAGCAGGATGG
Organism: Wickerhamiella cacticola; assembly: GCA_030564425.1. Classification (NCBI taxonomy): domain Eukaryota; kingdom Fungi; phylum Ascomycota; class Dipodascomycetes; order Dipodascales; family Trichomonascaceae; genus Wickerhamiella; species Wickerhamiella cacticola. The sequence continues at coordinate 274,082 of JAJLUX010000005.1, read as the reverse complement.
CCTGCACGATATTAGCGGTCTGGATGGGGTACTTGCGCGCCAGCAGGCTGAAGGTGGACGCGGGGATGACGGCGATACGCGAGGACGTTTTCGCGACCGCAAACACCGCGTCGGCCGGGTTCTCGCCAAAACTCTCGTCAATAGCGTTGAGGTCCATGGACGGCACCGCCGAGTCGGGCTCCTTGGCAAACTTGGAGTTGACCTCGACCTGGTCCGTCAAGAGGCCCAAAATGGTAAACAGCGAAGACAGAGGGCCGGCCTTGTTGACTTCGTTGAGCAGCTGGTAGGTGTCTTTGCCCGTGTACACCTGCATTGACCCGTCGATGACCACTGCGAACCCGTCGAGGTCGCGCAATTGCACCGTCTCGCCCTCATCGATGCGGTACGTGCGCATGTGCCGCGTCAACTCGTCAAAGACTTTGCTGTCAATGTACCCGAAAACCTTGATTGCGTCGAGGAATTCGTCGAAATAGCTGACGGCCGGCTGCGGCTGCTCGTCGAGCCACAATTCGTCGTCCTCCTCCTCGGAATCGTCTTGGGGAAGCCGCGAGTACATGGTCATGAGGCGGTACCGCACGAGCGCCCAGAGCGCGGCCACACAAAATAGGGCAAACAGGACCACGGTGCTCATTTTAAGGGTTATGGAGAACTGCTGCCCGAGCCAGGCGACGGTCCAGCGGGCGCAAGCGGTGAGGAGGCCGCGCAGGACGCTCCAGAGCAGTCCAATGAGGTATTTAAGGAGATTAAAGGGGTCTAGGGAGTTGCTTTTAGGAGGCTGAAGTAATGGGCTTATTGGCAGGGGGCTCGTCGGCAACGGGCTGACCGCAGGACTGGAATTGGGGTCCATGTGTGCGAGGAGCCTGCTTGCTTATGGCTTATAGAGCGCTTATGTTGCTTATGTACGCTTGTCAAAGTGCAGGAGGCAGCTATTGATGATTTAGGAATTAGTTGCTGGCTATGAGGTTGCTTTATATTTTATTGATTGTTGGCTGTGGCATTGGCTGCTCTCCATCAGGTGAGGCTGACCATCAGGTGAGGATGAGGGCTTCTGTTCTAGTGCTTGTGCTCTAGGCACAGTAGTCATCTGGGAGTGCTAGGCAGTAGTCATGCTCATGCGGTAGTCATGCGCCACAACTATGCGTCATGAAGGGGTCCATAAATAGCCGTGTTCCGGGTTAGCTGGCGGCCCCATATTTCCAATGTACGCTAAAATGGCTCCAACCCGCACAAATTCGTGAAAATTTTGCCAAAAAAGTACGTGGATACCCATGAATCTCACCACCAAATCTCACTACCCGTATTTACGCCACCACTCCGCTGACTGTATCCCCGACCCATTTACTTACCTACTAGACCCTAGAGTAGACCTAGAGTAGACCTAGAGACTAAATCTAGAGACTGAAATCTAGACTGCCAGCTCCCATGAAATATGATCCACGCCTTATAAAATCGTTCCAGCAACTAAACCTCAACCTGCCAAACCTGCCGCAACAAATCAAACCAATCCAAACGAAAATTTTGGGGTCAAATTTTTCAGATTTGAGCGTCCTGGCAAGAGCTCCCCCAGGTCTGGGCAAAAGCACCGCTGCGGCGATAGCTGTGGCCCAGCACGCATCCAAGTCAGGCCCAACTAGCAACCTGGTACTGGTGCCCACCCCTACCCTGTGCTCTCAGTACTCCTCAGTCCTCAAAAGTTTCGGTGCAAAGTGCAGGACGCTTTACCGGACCGGCGACGTTGATCAGGACGAACACCAGCATAAACAGCCAAACCAATCGATTCTGGTGGCAACACCGCAACGATTGCTCGATTACCTCTCGTTTGATTCGAGATTGGTGCCCCTCGAGCTGCAGCAGGTGGTGGTCGACGAGCTCGAGCTTTTCCAGTCTACGCAGAGCCACGAGTCGCCCCTGGAGCAGCTGCTCGCGTACCTGCTGCCTCTGACGTCCCCACAACTCACGCTAATTACCAACACCAAGAAAAAGTTGCGGTTCTCCACCCTCGAAGGGTTGCTGGTACAACAGGACCGCAAGCGTCAAGTAGTGGAGGTCTCGGAGTCTGTTGCTCCTCCGCAAACTCCAGTGACGGTCCTCAGGTGTACGGGCGAGCGGATCAATGTGGAAAAGCGCGATCTCTTTAGCCACGAGAGCCCAGCGAAAATTGGCGACTACAACAGAGCACTGGCCAACTCGTGGAACGGTAGCGCGCTAGTGATGGTCCCCGATGGAGTTTCCGTGTCCTCGCTCGACCCTAGACCCGTGTATGTTCGGTACAATGACATCTCGGGGATCAACTTGAAGCTCGACGATTTACTGATTTTGGGGTGGCAAAAAAGCTGGGATTTGCAAAAATTGGCGTATGCGGTGGGCGAGAGCGGCGGCAAGATCACTATTTGCTTGGTGAAGGATGATAATAGTGCTTTGGGGGATGTGTATGAGCAGCTAACGCGGACGCAGTCCGTGTAGCTCCTATGCAAATTGCGGGCTGCGTCCGCGTAGCTCTATGCAAACTTTTAGGCAAATCTATACCAGTATTTATTTATTATACGCGTCGTGTAGCTCGTAGTCAATAGGCCCGGCCAGGTGGTATGGCTAGGCATGCTACCTGAGGAACTGCGTCTCTCATGCTAGTTGGGGACTCTATAGAACGTAGTTATTTATTGGCTATATGTACTCGGATAGTTACGCGACGCGGCGTCAGTGTAGCTCAAGTGGGCCGGCTGGCTTAAGCTCCAGCTGGCCGCATAGTTAGCGCTACTCAAAGGCTCTGATGGACGTGCTCGTTAAAGGAATCTGGCTCGCACCTCCTCGCTTCGCTCGGAGATGCTACCTCAACGGATAAGGCAACGCCCTATGACACCGCTGCACTATCTCCAAATAATCCCCCTCGTTATCAGGAGTAATAATTCCATGCCGCACAAAGAAATCCACCAGCACGAGCCCGCAATTGTACTTGAACTCGCCCGCGTGCAGGTGCTCCATCACCTCCTTGACCGTCATGAGCGTAAACTCGTGCACTTCCCCGTCTTCTGGGTGCGGCCGTGTGTGCTCATCAAACACAAGATCATAAATATACTCGCACTCGGGCTGGAAAACGCCCGTCTCCTTATCAAGCGTGTTCTCCCTCACAAACTCATAGGTGAGCACCCCCACCGCTCGAAGGTTGGCACTCGTGTACTCGGGGCTCAGCCCGGCCTCTTCCTGGGCCTCCTTGAGGCACGTATCCCACGGACCGTGCGGGTGACCCAGTCCACCGGCAATCGTGTTGTCGAGCATGCCCGGGAACGTGGGTTTGGAGTAGCTGCGACGGGGGATCCACAGCTTGTATTCGAGGGGGTCAGCGCTGGGGATGTAGCCGTTAATGTGCACGCCATAAGTAACCAGGCCAAGCAAACACGCGCCGCTGCGTTCCACCAGGAAATACGTCTGTTTATTGACATAGACAGGGTACAGCTCGTCACGCCAGCCGGCGAGCACCTCGAACGTTTTATCGCTCCGCAGCTGGTGCATGACGGTGGCGATTGCCTTTGAGCGGTCCTCGGCACTCGTAAACGGCTGCAACTGCAGCGTCAATTGGGTCTTGTCGAGGACGAAAACCTCCTCAAAGGAGCCCAACGTATCGGCCACAAACGGCAACACTTTGCCGAGAATTTGCCCGTCGTTTGTGAGGAATTCGTAAAGTTCCTGGCGAACCCTATACGGCGACGAATCGGCCTTGACGACAATCTCCAGGTTGGATAGCATCAGAGGTGGCTGGGTGGCTATGGGAGGTGTAGGAGATGCGTGCGTAGGATTTATGAGTTTATAAATATTATGGTTATTGGGTGCCGGGGGTGATTGTGAGACATTGCGAGTCAGGCCGAGCGCAGCGAGGGCTGATTGGGCAAACCTGGAGGCAGCCCGAGCCAGCCCGAGCGTAGCGAGGGCTGATTGGACAAAGCGGGAGGCAGTAAGGGAGCTGGCTACATGCACTAGCCAGATTCCTGGCAGGATCAGCTGTTAAACTCCTAATCAGCAGCCGGCCGCGCTTCTGCCTCGCTCAGCTGCTGGCTCGGAGCTGCTCGCTCAGGTTATGAGTCCTGGCTCGCAGCCCTCGCTTCGCTCGGAGCTGCTCGCTTTTAACTGTTTGAGACTAAATACGCTAATTCTTACGGCGCTTCTTACCCTCAAAACCAGCACGCTGGCGTAGCTTTTTCTTTTGATTCTTGCCCTTGGTGTGCTTGATCACAGTATGGTTGGCAATATTACGGTTCCGCTTGGCCTCACGCGAGGCAATTCCCTCGGCAACTTTCTGTTTGCGTTCATTCCATTCCGTCTCGCTCTTGAGCTTCTTGTTTTTCTTTTGCTTGAGCGCTTTTTTCAGCAGCTTTTCATTGTCCTTGAGTTTGGCGCCTTCACTTTGCAAAATCATCCGGCTCCATTTGGCTTTTTCCTCGATTTCCTCGCGCTTGGACTCGTCAAGCTCTTGCATCTTGGTTTTGCGCTGCTCAAGGACCTTGAGCTGGTCCTGGATGGTGCGTTTCTTGATTCTCTTGTCAACAGCGAGGTTCAGGTCTTTGCCGACTTTTTGGCCATCTTTGAAACTCACGCCGCCAAAGATGAGCGACGCGTCGGGAGCGTCGGCGGCGGCGTCGTCCTCAGCGTCTGGAGCATCCTCACCAGCGTCACCAGCGTCCGGGGCCTCCTGCTCAGGCTCCCCACGCTTGCGCTTTTGACTTTTCTTTTGCTCGAGCTTTTGTTTCCGTACCGCCAGTAACTCTTCACGGGATTTGGGGGCACCGGGGGCGTTTGTACCGGGAGCCTTGCGCTTTTCACGCAACTGATTAATGCGGGCCTGCAACTTGTTGCGCAGCTCGTTTATACCGGCAGCTTTAGCCGCTGCTGCCTCGTCAGAGGAACCTGCCTCTGGAGCGGCGGCGGGGGCCTCCTTAGCCGACTGGGCGTCACTAGCTTCTGGCTTGGCCGGCTGAGATGGCTTGGCCTCTGCCTTGGATTTGGATTCTTTTTTGGGTTTCGGCGACTTTGCTTTTTCTTTGGTCGCAGCCTCCTTGGCCTTGGGCTGCTCTTTAGCCTGCTGCTTTGGCTCTTTAGCCTTTGGCTGCTTTGGCTCACTGGGCTCAGCATCCTCTGGCTCGCTCTCCGGCCTCAACCGAATCTCATTACCGTGGTCATCGTAAATCACCGAAACATCAGAATCAGACTCCTCCATCGCGGCTTCCGCCCTTCGTTTTGCTTCATCGGCTGCCGAAGACCCATTCAACGGATCGAGTTTGGCCTTTTTGGCTTCACGTTTATCGCTCTTTGAAGTCTTTTTGCGTTGCCACTGGCTTTGTGATTCTTCGTCATAGTAATATTTCGCTGGAATCAGCGATAAGAGCCCTTGGAATGAGTCGCTGTGACGATTTAACCGTTCCTCTAGCGTATCGCTCATTGCAAAAAATTTACCTAATGAAATTTCACTTTTATGCAATGCAATGCAAGGTATGCATGGTCTGGACAGGGGCTAAGCACATACGCACATTAGCAAATTGGGAGTGAGTTTGGTTTGTAACCTTGGGAGTTTGGCAATAGGCTCCAGCTCCCTGGCCTTACCGGCTCCAGCTCCTGGCCTTACCGGCATCTGCCTCCATAGTCCATACCTAACACATACATAAAGTCCATAATTACTAGTGCCTACCAACCGAAATTATGGTTGTACATCTCTATATACTGAGGAACCTCCATCATTGACCCGTGAATAGCTTCAGACGCTTGCTCGGCCATGGATGGGGGGCCACACACAATCACCGCAATGGGCCCGTCCTTGCTGCCTTCGTGGATATGGCTCGAGACAATTTCGCGTACATCCAATCTCGATTTCACCAAACAGTAGAGCAGCTCGCTCTGGTAACTCTTGACGCCAAACGACGAGACGCTGTTGTTGAGCGACTCGACGCTGCTCAATTGCTTTGTGGTGCACATGTACACGCTCACCATTACATTCCCGGGCAGCATCTGCAGCAGGTAGTCGACCAGCTCGAGGTACGCGGCCCCCTTTACTGCCCAGTGCAGATGGACGTGCTTGTCGGGGTTGTCGCGTAGGAGCACTCTGATGTGGCCGATGGTGGACGTCACGCCAATACCGCCAACGATAAACACAATGGTATCAAACATCTCGAGGTTAGGACGCGTGCCGTACGGTCCGTCCACCAGTACTTGCGGGGTGCGGTACTGGGCCAGCCGGTTGACGCAACTGGTGATACCCTCGCGTGGAGTGATCATGAACCGCATGAAATCGCCGTCGCAAAAGTAGCTGAACGGGTGCGACTGCCACCATTGCAGGTTCACGAAATGCACAAACGCAAACGTGCCGCAGTGGTCCTCGCGGCCTTCGAGGGGCACGGCCACCTCCACCACTTTGTTATCGTGCACTGTGACTTGAGCCCTTTTGAACCCGCCGTTGATTGCTATTTTGAGGACCCGCATCGCGTGGTCGACCAGCCACAGCCCGATAGACGCGTAGAAAACCTCGCGGCCAAACTGCATTTTCCGGACGTGGCAGAACCCCACGGCAAACACCGCCAGCCAGAGCACCACGTGGACGGCAACAAACACTTCATAGTGCCTAACACGCATGTACTTTAAAGAGAGAATAAACATGAGGGCCATGAGGCAGAGCGTCGCGGTGCCAAACTGGAAAGTAGCAGTCTTCATGGCCTGCCGCAGCGAGTGGGCTCCAATCTTGACCGAGGCGTAGCAGCACCCGTGAACAATAAAGTTGAACAGCATAAGTCTGCCAATCCATTTGTGGAACGCGTTGAGGCGCTTGATGTTCCACCCCGTCAAGGTCATGAGGAAACTGTTGCGGCCACCGAAAAACACCACGAGCGGCATCATTTTCGCTCCGCAGTACGAGGCGCGGTCGGCAATGTGTTTGAGGCGCTGCGCATAGTCGGTAGGCAAGGATACGTGGCCGTTTACTAGCGGGATACGGCTAAACAGGAAGCTCAGGTTCAGGGCAACGAACCCGAGCAGCATGAGAACCTCGATAGTGGGCATCCCGCACTCTCTGCCAAACTGGACGTGGCGCCGCGTGCTCTTGATCAGGTTCACGCTGGCGACCCGCGTGTACGATTTCGGCAGCATCCAGAGCCACATGTTGAGGGCACCAAACACCATCATCAGCGCGAGCCAGTAAATGTAGAGCCCGTTGGAGTACAGATCAGCGCGGCGGCGGTTGATTCGCGTAGCGTCGAGGCTCTGCTGCGCCACTACCAGGTTAACGCGTTCCCTGACCTGCGCGTGTTTCCACGCGTCGAGGCCGATGGTGAGCGGGGCGTCAGTTTGGGGGTCGAGGTCGGGACAAATCTGGTACTCTGTGGAGCCATTTGTGGCAATGTCAAGACACTCTGCAGTGAGCTGGTTGTACTCGCGTATACCACAGAGGCACTGCTGCAGTTTCGGGCCTTGCAAGTCACCGCACGGCCAGTCGTGCTGCTGGGCTGCTAGCTGAATACACGCCACAGTGTACGGCTCTAATCTCTCGGCAAGAGCACCCGCCAGGAATATCAAGAAAAACATGCAGAGCGGCTGGCATTGGGCGATACTTATGGGAGCCTCAGTTGCCTATTTGGGAAGGTACGGACAACCTCAATAGAGAAGGTGCGGGGGGCGCGCGGGTAGCGAGAATTAGGGGTAGCTAGAGGCGATGCTGTAGCTGGAGTGATTGTATTTCTATTTGTTGGTTTAAATGTGCGCATCGTGCTCGCCCAATGGTCGGTCGCCCAAAGCCTAGACAGGTGCTAAATAGAATAACGTTAAATAAGAGTATTAGCGAGCTTCGTCAATTGCCAGCGTCGATACGGGCGCCACTTTAACTTTTTCGTCCGAAGGGCATGTGCTCATGCTGGCATCGATCTCGGCCACCTCATCCCGTTTCGGCATATTCACGAGCGCCTTGTCGATAGGAGGCGGCGCCTCGCCGTCATATGTATCCAGGGTAAGTTTGGGCCCCTCGAACCACTTGTGGCCGTCCACCCAGTAGTAGACTAGCGAGAGGATCCACACGGCCGGGTTGACCACGCAAGTGTAGTTCATGGTCTCTGCGTCCACGGATTTGGTTAGCGGAAGGCACGATAAGATAAATGTAGTGAAAATCAGGTACACGCTGGCCACGATATTGTTGACCCTGCTCCAAAACTCTCCAAGGTAAAAGGGCCCCGGAACAAACGACGCGTTACTGCCGTACCAGGCGCGCCAGAAGATGGGGGCAAGCCACGCGAGCGCGTTTGAGGCAACATTGAGACTGAAGAGCGCGTTGGCGGCCGTGTCGTTGATGAGCATCAGCAGCCCGAGCACCAGTGTCCAGATGCCATCAAACAAGAGGGCCGCCCAGGGGACGCCGTTCTTTTCGTTGATCTTGCGGATCCAGTCGCTGAATGGCAGAGCTCCATCGCGGCTAAACGACCACGTCTGGCGCGAGGTGGCGACCAGGATCGACAGGCCCATGAGCCACGACGCGACAGCCGACAAGACCTCGATGGCGATTGCCCACCTCGTGTTGAGGCAGTCCAGCAGGACTTGCGCGAACCCGGTGCCGGTAGCCGATTCCAGGACCGGCGTGATTTCCGGGTTCACGACCGCGGCCAACACGCACATGATCACAAACCCGAGGATGCCGCAGAGGCCGATTGACAAGGTGATGCCGAGCGGCACGGCCGTGGCCGCGTTCGAGGCCTCCTCGGCCATGTGGATGCAGCTGTCAAACGCGCCGATTGTCCAGATACACGCCATCCAGCTGAGCATAAACGACCAGCCGTACTGCCACCCTCCGTAGTTGTTTGTGGTGTCGCCAAAGACAAACTTGCCCGAGTTGAGGTGGCCGCCCTTGTTTTTGAGGCCAATGGGGAGCGCAATACAAATCAGAAACATGAGCAGGACGTTGATCCAGATGCAGAATGTCTGCAGCCGGGCCATGAACTTGGTGGTGACCATGCCGACGATGATCTGCGAGATGACGCCAAACGCAAATACGCCGTAAATCTCGTATTTGGTGGGCGACCACGCGAGGTCCGTGGCCATGCTGGGGATACTGAGGACCATCTGGGCAAAGCCATAGTCGATGGAGCAGATGCCGCCAATGAGGCCGAACGTGTTTGCGTAGCCAATGAGCCAGCACGACGAGCGGCGGATGCTCGGAGGACTGAACTTGTATGTCCACCAGTACAGCCCACCGGACGTTGGCATGGCACTGCCGAGCTCACTGAGCGAGACGCCCACCGAGAGAATAAATATGCTGGGCACGAACCAGCCCCACGTGAGGCCCACGCCTCCGCCGGGCAGCCCCAAGTCAAATGTCGTTGCAATGGACGGCACCAGCGACATGATACTAAACGAGATACCGAAAACCTCCATGGGGGAGAAGTTACGCCGGAGCTCCGGCTTGTACCCCAGGTTCATCAAGAGCTCGTCGTCGTTAGCGTTTGGCATTGTAGATGTGAGCTTCTTTTGCTGAAATTGAGGGGTGAGCGTTTTCTATATTGTGTTGGATTCACGCCCGTACCCTTGTGCATATTTCATGCAAGGGAATATCTGATCTACGATACCGCGATAGCACGTTACGGGGACAATGAGTTCATGGAAGCAGTGGAAGCAGCTTATCCATACCTACGCAACCCCTACTCACCAATAAATCCTTTATCAACATCCCCAAAGTGGGGGACTGCACAATTGCTGAGACTAACCCCTCCCTACCTGCCGCGGCTATATATGCGAGATAAACCGTGCGTTGGCGGCTGTGGCGATTTCAAATTAGCGTTTTAGGAGATTGTGGTTTAGGAGTTATATAGATGGGGCCTCGTATTGCCTTATCAGGGGCTGTATCCTTGGCTCCGCCTCGGCGCCTAAAGCAGTACCCCACATTGAGGTGAGAGGTGGTGAGCTGCAGGCACTGGTGGTGACTAGGCTGGATAAGAGATGAGGGCTGGTTTGAGAAGTTGAGTCAGGAGGGTTTAAAGGGTGAGTTTGATGGCTTGATTGTTGAGTCAATGCGGGTGAACTAGATTCTACAATTTAGCTGATAATTATATTTTGTAGCTAGCCGTAATGCATGACTCAATGGGTGGTGCTAACCGAGCGCTTCTGCAGCAGGGGTCACTAGTCAGGGCAACGGTGCGTGTTAGCACTCCAGCTAGCAGCGGTTCCTGGTGATACAGTGAGCCGGAAACTGCTTGAAATTGGGAGCCACTGTTTTGGGCTGGTGTGGGGGCCGGGCATCTGTGTGGCCGGGTAAAGTTCAGGAGGGTAGCAATGTGGCTAGCGGACGTAGCAGCGGACGTGGCTAGCGGGCGTGGCTAGCGGACGTGGTTAGCTGTGGAGTGCTGAATCTGGCTGCCAGCTCTGACTGCTAGCCCCAGCCGGCTCCGTTAGAGTATTCTACAGCTCTCGCTTTGCTCGAGCTGTACGCTAATAGTGTCTGTACTGGCCCAAGGCCGCTCTGTATACATAAATAAATACATTAAGGAAGGGGTGGAGGCTGGGGAGGACTTTTCGGGCAGACGAGGCACTAGGCTACCGGTGGAAGCCTTGGTCAGGGCCTTCAGCGGTTCCAGCCACACTCAGTGAGCCACGCTGACACTCAATGGGCTCCGGCCTCACTCAGATCCCTCCGGTTCCGGCCACTCTCCCTCATTTGGCTAACGCGGCCTCGCTGGCTCCGACCACATTCTCCTTCATTCGGCCGCTAACGCGGCCTCATTGACGCGCCCTCATACGACTCGGCAGCCTCACTCGCTCTCCCTCATTCGGCCGCTGACGCGCCCTCATTCGGCTCATTTGGCTCACTCGCGCTACGCGCTCGTTCGGCTAACGCGCCCTCATTGGCTCGCTAACTCGCGCTACGCGCTCGCTAGCGCGCCTGCTCACACTCCCTCAACCGCTGCAACGCATGCGGGTGACGCTTCTCATGCGCTCTAATAAACATCTGCCGCGCCTTGTCCAAATCCACCGGAACCCCCACGCCCAACTGATAGAAAACCCCCAGCGCAAACTCCGCTCGCGGGTTTTGTTTTTGAGCTGCCCGCTCGGCCCACAAGAACGCTTCGGTATCGCTGGCCCGCAGGACCCCATCGATACCTGTCCAGTGGAACCCCGACAGCCCGAGCTCGGCATCGCTGTCGCCTGTTTGGGCAGCAACAGTGTACCATTCCATGGCTTTGGAGGAATCCACGGGGCGGTCGAGCTCGCCAAACTCATAGGCGCGGCCCAGCCGTACTTGAGCGGGCGAGTACCCGAGGGACGCGGCTTTTGAGAAATAGTCGAATGCCCGCGTCAAATCGCGCTGCACCTCGTAGGGGGCGTCGCGAGCGTTTTCGAAAATGATGCCCATTTGGTGCACGGCGTGCGGCGTCTCGGTGTCGGCCTTTTCCGCTGCTCGCTGCAGCCACATGAGCGCTTCGCGGAAGTTTCGCTGCTGGCCGAGCCCGCCGTTGAGGTACGTCATGCCGAGCTTGTACATTGACTTGACGTCGTTGAGCGGCGCCGCTTTTTTGTACCACGAGAACGCGCGCTCGGTATCGAGTTTGGTGCCGACGCCGAGCTCGTAGCACACGGCGACGCGGTAGCACGCCTCGGGGTGGTCGTGTTTGGCTGCCTTGCTGTAGAGCTCAAACGCCTTGACGTTGTCGACATCGAGGCCCATGCTGCCCGACGAGTAGTTTTGCGCAAGAAAGAAAACGGCGTCGGGCATGTTGGCCCTCGAGATGACTTTTTTCGTGATTTTGAGGGCCGTGGCCGTCCACACCTCGCGGTTTTTCTGCTCGGTTTTCTTGTCCGAGAGGATGGTGCTGGGGGTTTGCGGGTCCGAGTACCGCGCCGCGAGCTGGTGCGACGCCTCGAGCAGCTTTTTCGCGTACTCGAGCTGCACCGTGGGCTCGTGGGGGCGTTGCTGCGCGGCGCGGCGGATCGCCTCAAACTGGTTGATGGTGAGCTGCTGGTGTTTGGGCACGTGGGTTTCCCAAATGTAGTGGCGTTTGGGCGCCGGTTTCGCGTCTACGAGGACGCTTGAGCGGAAGGAGGAGGTGCTGCCGGCGGAGTCGCTGCGCCCGTGGCCGAAATGGCGGCTTGGGGCCTGGCGCAGGAACGGCAGCGGGCGGTGGGCAGAGGCAGTGGCAGCGGCGAGTTGTGATGGGGCAGGTTGGTAAGGGTTAGGCAGCCGTTGCTGGACTTGTTGTGCGTGTTGTTGTAGCCCGATGCCCATTGTGTCTTCGACGGGGTACGGCGGGCGACCAGTATGGGCAGGGTGGGATGGCGTGTGGCTGGCGGGCATGGTGCTAGCGGGTGGGGCCTGCCTAAAACTCCTCTGAACCTGCTGAAAGGAATTATGTGAATGAGCGTGCGCGTTTACTGGAAGCGGCGGTATGCTCTCGGGCTGGCTATACCGAGGGTCCATGAGTAAGGAGGCATGACGTAAGGGCTGAGAGCACCCACAGGCCCAGGTAGCAGGCGCCAGGTACGCCACCTGGATTACGCTAGCAGCTAGCACTAAGCCTGAGGCAGCCTGAGACCGAGTAGGCCTGAGCTGCCAGATTTAGCAATAAATTAGCAGTAGAAGTAAAAGTAGTTAGGCAGTAGGTGCCAACCAGGTGCCACTCGTGCCAGTTAGACGCGCATTAGGCACCCGGTAGACGTACAACCGCTAGTACCAGAAGTGCCAACAGGAGTACCAACAGGAGTGCCATCGCTCTAACCTACGCATCAGCTATATTCCTGCTCTAAATACTCCTGCTCTATTCCATCTCGCCAAAGATCACCGGTGCATCTGGAGCCATTAGTGGAGCGCAGTACCTGGAGATTTGGCTATACGTCACGAATAAACGTCGCTAAATGGTCTTGTTTTGAGCCTGTTATGGGCGTGTCAAAAGCCTGCTATCAGCCTGCTATCAGCTGCCATGAGCCTGTCATGAGCTCTGGAAAGCCCACCCATCTGGCCCAGGCTGGTCACCAGAGCTGAGCCTTGATCTAAATCTTTCTCAATCTTGTGCCCTTGGAGCGGCGTCGCAACGCACGGCCCTCTGTTGACGCTAAACATTCTCAAAGGAGATGGCAGTGACACTGTGCACCAGTATCTAAGATGTCCACGATATCGGCTTTGTGCAAGCGATACCGCTACAGACTAGCCAGATGCCACGGTTTTGACACAACTTGTGCCAACGCATCTACTCGGGTTTTCAGCATCTTGGACTCCTCAAAGGCGTCCATCTTGGTTCGCGTCCTGGGGAAACGCATGCAAACCGAGACCACAACTCTGGATGCTCCAATCTCGCTGGGCAGACCAACTGCCTTGCCTTACTATGGGCCAGCTTTCCAGTACCGCGAGCATTTGCGGGTTATCAGGAGTGGCGATAACTTTTTCCACGGTTTCCAGAATAGGCGAACGCTTGACCCGCTCGAGCCGAGCATCATCAAGCGTGGAGGTCTCGACGCCGTTGTTTGCCGAGTCTAGAGCAATGTAGCTCATTGTCTGGGGTTCAAGATCGGACAGCAAGAGTGTAAACACCTGCACTATCCCCAGCAAGAACGGTTTCACATCTGTGGAGGTGCGTTTGGCTATTCCAAGCGTATCCTAGCGGGTTGATCCGCCATGAGTACCTGTTGAGCACGTGTGTAGGTGAAAACTATGGTGTCACCATTTCTTGGTTGAGGTACGGCTCATTGACTTTGCGTAGGTTCTCAGGAAGGTCTCCTTGTTTGGGGTGAATAGGTGGGAAAATACCTATAGGGGAGGCCATGGTACGGCTAATTTATTGAGTGAGCCTGTGGTCGTTTGGCCAGTAATGGGAAGGCAATGTCGTCTGCCTGAGTGAGGCATCTGAGTATTTCCGCTAATTTATAAATTTACGCAGTTAGTTTGAGGCTATCCAACGCTGACGGCCTTGGCTCTCAGCCCTGGCTCACAGCCTTGGCTCAGCCCTGGCTCAACCCTGGCAGGCAGAGAGACACCCTCAGGCGATGAGCTACAAATTAACAGCTACCTAATTAGCTACATTTAGGTTATTGGGCCAGCTTGATGGCTCGTTAGGGTCCCTACGAACCTGCCCGCGGTACTCCTTTAGCTGGCGTTCTAGACGCTCTAACCGAACGCGCGGGTCGGGACTGCTCTCTTTTCTCAGCAAATTGTTGAGGTTCATGGCGTCTTGCTCACACTCGGCTAACCGTTCTTGCAATTCCTCAAACCGTTCAAGACGTTCCTGGAGGAGCTGGTACTCTTGCATGAGTTTTTGTTGCGCTTGGATTTTGGGGAGCATGGAGATTGTGAGCAAAGCGAACAATCGACTGATTATATACTCTGGTGGGTCCCGTTAACCAATCGAACAATCGAGTACTTGGTGGGTCGGTGTCTTGTGGGTCCCTGTAAGCGAACAATTAATAGACTTTGGTGGGTGGTCTCACGTGGGTTACTGTAAGTTCAACCCGATGGGGGCCACCAGGTAGTCTGTGTCGAGGGCCTGACAGCCTGACTGCCTCCACCACCAGCTGCCCCTCACTAGCTGCTCCACTAGCTGGATAAGCATACCCGCCTCCGTGTAATTGCCCAGCCAATGAGCTCATTAATCAAGCTCGTTAATCAAGCTCATTGATTTAGTCCTCTTATTCCCACCATCTACCCCCCATATTGCTATCCCCCATATGACTATATACCTACCTAACGCAGTTCAGCCGCCAGCCTTGTGCAGCTCTAATCCTCTTTAACGCAAGCTTACCAGACTTATCTCCTGGTGCTTGTACTATATGGCCATAACCCGAGTAGTCATTTATCATTCATGCCCGACATTCGCCTAGCTTGAGAAATAGGCTGCTCTTGGTACCTCCCTGCTCGTTCACTCGAGCACTGAGCAAACGTCGTTTTAACGATTCCTTTTAGAGCTGTGAATGCTATGTTTAATTAGACGGTAGCTGGGCATTAGTGAGAGCGCTACTGGCTCAAGCACTTTGCTAGTATTGGCACTAGAGTGTAGAGAGAGGTGGTCATTCTGGGCCTTCCGGGCCCTTGCCGACACCTAATCGCATAAACCGTCGCTCTATGCACCTAAAACGCGAGGCTATATCACAATTTGTGTATCAAGTGACCCACACTTGCAATATGTTTCATGGTATCGCATTGCGGATAACCTATCCAGTACGAGCCATCTTTACGGCGTCCAAACACCACCAGCTTCAGGCCACTTTGCTTATTTTAAAGCCCACAGCTGCTTATAGCAACGGCAACCAACTGAGACATCATGACAATTACTCTGCCGGAAGACATTTGGTATATGGTAGCTCAGAATATTGAGCCCAGTCCTGTAAGTTACACACGTCTGGCCACTGTCTGCAGGGCTTTCTACAGAGTGTTCACCAGCGACTCTGTTTGGAAGCGGCTGAACCCGTATGGCGTGGAGTGCGGGATACACAGGCATTTCCGCGACGAGTCAAGTGATGAGGAGCTCAAATCAATGGCCACTTTATGGAGACTCAAGGAGGCTCTCCCGCATGTTGATTCAAATCATGATTTGCGTGAGAATTTATATCTGTATCTCGCCCTCCGGCGGCATAGCCCATTGGTAGCACCCAGTGAGGCCACACCGATTGGAGACAAGCCGCTGGTGCTCACTTGCATTGGTTTGGACTGTTATGGGGTTAGGAGGCTGCTAGCCTGTTTGCACTGGAGCCGTCGCAGGCTTTTTATTCACTCATTGTCGCCCGAGCTCTACCGTGACCGTGACGTTGCCTATGCTGCCTGTGCTGGACGCGGATGTATGCTCGAGTTTTTCCCTGCATTCCAAAATGATAAAGGCATTGTACTTGCGGCTATGGCGCCTTGGTGCCGCCAGCACCAAAGTGTACCACTCGAGTATGCTAGTCCGAAGCTTCAAGACGACTATGAGGTTGTCTTGATGGCTTTACACATGAGCGTTCGCTCAATTGAGTATGCTAGCGACAGGCTAGTCAATCATAAGGATATTATCAAAGTTGTACTCGATAAGTCTCCTCGATTACTGCCGTACGACAGGCTAGCAGAGCGGGATTTGGTCATTGCATTTGTCCAAAAAAACGAGACTAATCTCGGCAAGCTTGATTACAAGTTTCGAAACGACAGAGAGATTGCAGTGGCAGCAGCTACAGCTGATTGGCGCGCTCTATGCGGCGCCTCTAACCGCTTGCAGCAGGACAGCGATATCCGTTTGCTGATGGCGAAACTCCACCCAGAGTACGTTGATTATCTTTCAATGTGGGAGGGGTTAGGTGTAAAGACTCCACCAAGACTCAGGGCACTCTTGGTTGAACACGGGCTGATGAAGAAGCTCCCCAAGTTACGGTGAAGCTCGGGACGGCCATTCCTTAGCTGTTAGTATTTTTGTGGTAGCATGCCAGCCAAGCAGTGAGCAGTAGAGCGATGACATCTAAAACACCGGTGGCAATGCTAGCCCAGGACCACTTGTCACTCTCTGTGCGCTGCCATATCAGTCCCATGGCGCGATCAGAGTGAGTAGAGTTTAATGACATTTACAAAATGTTTTTTTAAGAGGTTAATACTGGCATTGCGGTAGTGCGCAATCGACGATATTGCTTGCACCTCCACAGCCGTTGACTATTGTGGCCTTCACCTCTGGCTCAACATCCTCGCTCGAGCTCTAGGTTAATCTAGTTATATGTAGCTTTATGAGATCATTCTTTCTACCATCATCTAGCCCACCAGCTACCCCCACCAACCGCATCAGCCAGATGTGATTGATTCGATCATCACACCAGAACCACAACCGCACCAGAACCGCATTGAGCCACTGCTCCCGAATAAGTCGCGGTCACACCTTTATCTGCAATTGTGTGAAAGTCAACGCAATCCTATACTCGAGTAGTCCCCAGATGGCTCAATATGCCCTGTATAGCTACTTGGACGTGGTGGGCCATACTTCAGTGGCACCAGAGCCAGAGCCGCACCGGAACCATCTCCACTTGTTAAAGAAGCCAAGTCTGTGGACACCTACTCTTTACATATCCAAGTATAAACTCTAGTACATCCGTTTAGCTTGAAACATACCAATGCCGGAAACCAAGCCAAGCACCCAGCGAGCTAGACGCGATAGACATCTCGAGGGTGGGGATGAGTCCACGCCATCATATAGCTCAGGCATTACAATGCTTTAGTATATTGTCTTAAGCGATAGCAGCTTGAGCGGTAAGGCAGTTGGAGGTAGCGGGCAGCGGGCAGCCAAGCTAGCCCCTAGAGCGAGGCTAGCGCCAAATAGATAAGTATAATCACTATAATTGCATCTAATGCTGTGAGTAACGGCGCAGGAAGTAGCCAGTTCGCCTGCCAGTTGGCCAGCCGGTGACCACCCAGAACCACCCCTAGCCATACCAGCACCCTCAGCCATCAGCACCCATTCTACGCGTTGTATTTTGATCCTTAAATCCTGGAATAGCTAGCGCTATGCCTTCACACTAATCTGCCGCGACACGCGTCTGCTGGCTGCCTAGGGCCACAGCTCACTGAGACGTGCCCATATCTCCATGCCTAGATACGTCGTGTCTCTTTTGAACGCCTCAAGAGATTCTGGGTGGAGTCTCGCTATCAGCAAAAGGATATCCTGGTCCAGGGCCAGGCGTTCAGAGGCATAGTGTATACGGTCCCACCGTACTGTCACGGCTGTTTGCACAATCTCCCTGTTGTCTCTGAGTTGGCGATCCAGTGCCTCCATGGGGAAGTCACTATTCTGGAGGCATTCGAGAGCCATTTCCCGTTTCCCGATCTTGACGCGCTGGATCGCGTAGGGATCGCTGGCTATTGCCGCTCTAATTATGTCCTTGTCACTGGCCAGCCTGTCGCTCGCACACCCAAGGCAGTAACTATCCCTTTGGACAGCAGCCATGACAAGCTCATAGTCGTCTTGGAGCTCTTGGCTAGCGTACCGGAGGGGTCCCAGGCCACCAGGGCACTCTGCATTTACAGCTGCGAGCACCAGGTCTCTATCATTGTCAAACTCCTGAAAAACCTCGAGCATGCACCCGTCTTTTGCGCATGCAGCATATGCAACGTCACGGTCACGGTACAGCTCGGGCGTCAGTGCTCTGATATACTGCGCGTGCCCGTCTGTATTCACGCAGACATGAGGCGCCAGATCCAAGCAAGTGAGTACCAGCTGCTTGTTTCCAATCAGGTCGTGCTCACTCGTCCAGTGCGAGCCCAGCAGGTACCCGAGATGGACGTACAAGTTCCCCTCAACGCTTGCTGGAAATCGGGCTCGTGAATTGGCTTTCCCCTGATTCCATACCATGGCCATCGCCTCGGGGTCTTCCTGGGACCTGCGACGGAAATCTCTGTAGATCCCCCTCTCCAACCCGTACGGATTCAGCCGCCTCCAAAGGAAATCGCTGGTGAACACTCTGTGGAAACCCCTTGAGACTGTGGCCAGACGTACGTACTTGAGGGGGTCGGGGTCAATGTGCTGGGCTACCAGGTACCATATATCCTCAGGTAGATTTGCCATATATTCAGCTAGTTTGGGTTGATTCAGCGTCTCCGGGTGCCTGTCCAGCGATGCCAAGTTGCCTTTTTAAGCAATAGAGATTCAGACAATGGCGTTTGTGTGTTTCACGTTGAGTGGGTAAGGGCAACGGTCGCTTATGCAGCTATGAGCGAAGCGAATAGCGAATAGCTCGTCGTCATATGATTTTCTATTCTTGAGTCTACCTACTCTATAGCAATCTATAATAGCAAACTCGGTCGTTGCTGAGCCACACTCACAGCTCTTCGCTGAGCTACACTCACAGCACTTCGCTGAGCCACACTCACAGCTCTTCGTATGATTGTCTATTCTATAGCAGTCTATCTACTTTATAGCAACTCGCTCTTCGCTGAGCCAGCCTGTAGCTCTTCGCTTCGCTCAGAGCTACTCCCTAGAAACATCTCTACCAAAAATTCTAACCTTGAGCCAGTCAAACGCGACCAAACACTTGTTTCTAAAGCTAAAGCACATGCTCAGGTACGCGCTACGCCAAAACAAATAGGTCATGCGGCCACCGCTGGCAAACTCCGAGTTGCCCCAGAAATTGAGGTCGGCAACTGCCTGTTCGCTACCAATGTAGGCGAGAGATCCCTGGTGAGAGTAAATAAACGGTTTGCCGGCGCCCAATCTGTTTAGAACGCGCTGAGCAGACTTGAGGGCGCGGCGCTCGGGCTCCTCCAACGCGGGCTTGTGCTCGAGCTCCTCGATGGTTTGGCGCGCGGTATAGGCACGAGCCTCGGCATTAAGACGGCCGCAGAGGTACGATCCCTGCTGGGCGGCCACCTGGGCGGTAGGAGCATAGTGGCTCTGGGCGCAGTCTCCAATCGCGTAGACGTTCTTGGTGCCCTTGACAATGAGATAATCGTCAACCACAAGGCCACGGCGGGCGCCCGCAGCGGTTTGTTCCGGCAAAGCATTGATCAGGTCGCGAGCAACAGTCCTCGGCATGTTGCCGCCGCACCACACAAACGTTCCGTACGGCAGGACCACGGTCTCCTTGCTGCCGTTGGGCAACGTTTTCTCGGCAGTGATCTCGGTCTCGGTGACTTTTTTGACGGCCGTCTTGGTCATGAGCTGGATGGACTCGTCCTTGAGGTGCTGTTCGGTGTAGTTGATGAGGTGTTTGCTGAAACTGGGCAGCACATTGGGCAGGGCCTCGACGAGCGTGACCTTAAAGTCCTGCGAGTACTCGGGAAGCAGCCGCTGCAGGTCCTCTGCAAAGAAATCGTGGAGCTCACCGGCAAACTCGACGCCGGTGGGTCCACCGCCCACAACCACAGTGTGCAGGAGGCGTTTGCGGGTGGCCTCGTCCACACCGGGGAAAGACGCAGCCTCAATGCAGTCCATGAGGCGCTTGCGGGTCTGGGCAGCGTGGTCGATCTCCTTCATGAAGCAGCCGTACTCCTTGACGCCGGGGATACCGTAGGTGCTGATCTCGCTGCCGATGCCCACCACGAGCACATCGTAGTCAATGCTCTGGGTGGCTTTATCTCCTAGCTCCTTGTCGATGCTCGAGACAGTCACTTTGTTGTTGAGGGTGTCGATGTTGGTGACCTCGCCCTCAATATACTGCGATCTGGCCTGCTTGAAGCGCATAATCGAGCGGATGGGCTCCATGATCGAGCGGTGCTCAATGTTTCCAGTGGAGCACGAGGTCAGCAATGGCGTAAACATGAAATAGTTGCGGGGGGAGACGATGGTGACGTCGTACTGCGAGAAGTCGAGACCCTTGATGAGGGACACAGAGCCCCAGCCGGTGCCCAGGATCACGAGCTTGGGCTTGTCGTGGGGCACCGGCAGCTGTTCTGGTGGGTTGTGGGTTGCGTAGACTACGGTGCCGGTGTAGGCTGCCGCACCAGCCACTGCGAACCCGGCCGTCCACTTGGTTGCGGTCCAGATTTTGCTGAGGAGCGAGCGGCGGGGACGGGGGCCAGGGGGCGGCAAAGACGCAAACGTACGCCTGGAAACCGGTTTAAGGGGCCGCAAAAAGCGATGGCCGAGCATAGGAGGGAGGGCAAGGGGTGGAGATGGGGGTTAAAGGTAGCCGATGAGTTGAGAGTGGGTGGACTATTAGCTCTAAATTTAGGGTGTATAGGTGGTGGCCGTTAAATTTCTGTAAATTTTTCACCGTTTCTTGCCCGTCTGGGGGAGCTGCTATGGCCTGATTTGGATCCCCTCTCGCTTATGCACATGTATGCACGGCGTGCTTACTAAAGTTATTAAACCCCTACTGAGTGGTGAGTAATACTTTCTATTGTTTTATTAGTGGGTGGGTGAGCGAGTTGGTGAGCCCGGTGTTAGTATGTGCTTGAATATCAAAAGTCATAATTAGTAGTTCCTACGTGACCCAGGCACCCTAGAATAGACCTAAAGAATGCCCTTTGTCCAAAGCTCTTGAGCGTTGACCCTAATCGCCAAGGCCTCCAGCCAGCAGGAGCATCTTGCCAAACAGCAAACTGAACGCTGAGGAGGAAGCGAACTACCAAGCGCCCTCCACGAACATGTCAAAGTGAATATGGAAAAGACCATTCACGCAGTCCTTGTACTGGAGAACAGTCCACCTGTCGTCTTCAGAGAACAGACCAAAAGTACCAATCACCTCACCCCAGGAGCCCTGAACTGGGAACAAATCATCAGTGATGTTCAGGGAACTCCACTTGCCATGTGGCTGGCTAAGAACCTCTACGGCAGACCTCTCGACGTAGTCAAGGCGCACCTCCAGGAAACGGTGGCCTTTATACTGGATCCGGAAATTCAAAATTCTCGCCTACCTCAACCATAACATTCAGGCTAGCGTGAACTGGGAAACTCGCAGCGGTGGATTGCGCGAGTGGTTCACCGGCAAATCTGTAAACACCCTCTGATTGCTACATGGCATCAGGAAGCCAAGTCTTTTCAGGCATTGGCACGGGCAGAAAACAAACCTTCTGGAGTCCACTGGTACAGCAGGAAGCTGAAACCTATCTAAACGGCAACCCACCAAAGGACTGGTCCAAGAATTCCCGGCCGTGGCACACCCTCACTCCAATAAACTGGCAGATGAGTCGTAGGACTCAACAGGCAAGGCAAGCCTGCCTCGCGGCGCCAACCTCGCACCCCAGGAAGACTTCACTCCTCACTCCGGTCGTGCCAGTTGAAGGCCAACATTCTCTCCATTGGCCCCTGACTGATGCCCCTGGAAGGGCCGTACCATGCCACTCGTATCCGGAAGTAGATGGCGTCGCTTAGAGCAATCAAATCAACTTTTTACACCCCGAAAAAGCGGATCAAGGTTTTGCTCAGTGCGTATATCGTGTCAGGGTCCATGTGAGAGTGCTTTGGGGGAGCGACATGTCCCCGGACTGTAGTGTTTTCGAGATGCCACCAAACAGCTTACCTTAATCTGGTATCTGTAACCCTCTCATGACTCGAAGCACGATCTTTCCAGCATTTCAACTCGGACGTACCTCTGGTGTACACAACAGTAGTAACAATGTAGCTCCCAACCATTCACAGGTTATGAGCCCTGCGAGTTAAGATTGTGAGCACTTATGGCATTCCCATGGATGTGTTTGATTCACTACAAGAGCGTTATGCACTGGATGCGCTTGGCTTGCTAGTGTTAGTGCTTGGATAGTGGTACTTGTATATGATTATAGGTGAATGCTTAGGAGCTACATAGTTACTACTGTTCCGTACACCAGAGGTAAAGTTGTTTAGATAGTTTAGGAGAACAGGCAAGACGACACCTGGTGTGGTAGTTAAGCCCATCGCACCTTGTCAAAGCCAGCTTTTTCGTATCTTGTAGCAATATAGCTACACTCAAAAGGTAACTGATCAAATACATTTACGGGCAGTCTCCACACGCTGGCCTGCTCAGGGTCCCCAGCCTATACGCCGTCCCTTATCTTTAGATGCTCACACAGGCAGCTCTGGCACTGGTAAATGATATAGACTAGGATAGAGGGCTATAGAGGGCTATAACGGGTGCCTATAGAGTGCTCTCGCAGTTACCGTCAGAGTGCTGCTAGTGGCCATCTCAGAGTGCGCTAGCGTCATCGTGCTTGGCGGCAGATGCTCCCCATCAGGCTGTCGCCGATACTGCCATTAGCAGCCTCATTTCTATGACACAACCGCTGCGTTAGTTACGGTGTTTCAAGCTGGACTTTCCCCGAGCCACGAACCCGAATATACGCCCGCTACTAGCTTAGATCGCTCACCCGCTTGGTGTCAATTGGCGTAGAATACACGCACATAGAATTTCACGAAATAAATAAACTATATTGCACGCCCTGTTACTAGTCGCGCACTAGCTCTTGGTTGATCCTCTGGTCGGCCTCTGCAATCGGGCGCCGTGCTTCCTCTCGAGCTCAGGTTGGGTGTGAATACTGGACGGCGGCAGCGGCTCAAGATGTGTATGCAAGTCACATCTAGCTGGTTTGCTGTGGCCCACTCTGAGCTTCGGGGCTTGCTGTTTCGCCCTGCTCTCAACTTGGCATTGTGCGGTAGGCGCCCGCAGTTGGCATGTGCAGGTCCTGTTTGTGATCTGAACTTTCGCCGCTCTGAGCAATCACTTTAGTATTGATGCAAGAGTTCACTTAGTTTAAGCTACGGCTGGTGGAGCTAGCAGACTAAGCTCCGGGTTGCTGGCTCCCCAATTCCGCTCAGTGGTGAGTAGTTGCCTCAAACGTGCGCACTCCTATGCTAGAACCAGCCTCAAGTCACCTTGAGCTAGGAGGCCACCCACGCGTGTCAAGACTTAGACTAATGTTCGGACCACCGCCTCGGGTCCCCGGAGGCCGATTCTCCCTTCCAGAGGCCGATGTTGGGATTTAAATGAACTCAATCAACAGAAACGCGTGCCGCCAGCTGGCGCCATCACTTTCCACCAACCAGGTGCCCACGCGTCAGAGCAGCCCTGTGACTTGAACATGCACAAAATAATCGGGCGACGATCTGTGAATCCATGGTGCGCTCATTACCGACCACTGAGCCCACCAGCTACCTAGCTGGACCGTACTCGGTGTGATCGTGATGTCAGTCCTTTGCCCTGGGTACCCCTCTGTCGTCAGGCATCTCACCTACTCTTTAGCTGCACAATTAGCTACCTTGATGGGGCTCTACGCTCAACCGTTATGCCCACTGCCGCCCCTGCTACAGCTTGGCAGCCGCGTAGACACCCCAACGGTGACTAGGCAGCTCCATAGGTGGCTATACCAGCAGCGCCTGCCACATGAGACGAGTGTTTAATAGCTAATAATAACGGTTATATTGGCGCAACGTAGCCACTGGGGATGGCTCACCAGGTTCCGCCAGGTCCAAGCCACGACGGGGTGCATAACTTGGCCCAAGCATGGTGATTGTTGTTCCAGCGCCACGCGCCTTGACATTTAGGACAGGCGCCCCTGTTGCAACCTGCGGTATTGGTACAGAACTGACAGCACCTGGAGCCTCGCTTGGAGAGACCTAGGTCATTGCTGCGCTTGCAGTTGCGAGATTCGCAATAAGCAGTGTCACAAGATTGAGCATATGGATCATCGCGTTTGGAGAGCTTTCCGGTGCTGCCCAGCTCTCTTGCGCTGTGCATGAACGCGTCATAGTCGCTGCTGGCGGCTGCATCAGTCACCTCGTAGACAGCAAGAGTTGTGCCGTTGAAATCCTCATTAGAGGCATAAAGCATGAGCTCAATCTTGCCATCGTCTGAGGAACCGTCAATAATGGGCTTCAGGCCAACAGCCTCGGTGGCACTCTGGGCCTCAAATTTTTCGAGGATTTCAGAAAAGTCGAGCTGCACAGTGGGCGCAGAAGCAAAAGCGCCAAGTGCGAGATTGAGAAGCAGACAAGTGGTGAGGATGGGTGAGAGCATATGGCACGAGTACCCAGTCCCTGCTTTATATAGGTGATCTAGAGGGGATCTGCGTGCATCTGGAGTTACATATGTGAGATTAGGTCTACAAAGGTGATTAGAGCGGGGTAGGACAAAGCAGATCGTCGCATCACCCTACCAGATAAGCCAAATATAGACCTGCCTCTATCGAGTCAAACTGCTTGGATAAAACTGGAGGGAACGGTTAGAACGTAGGGAGCGTAAGAGGAGTCCAGATAGCTATTGACAGTTATTGGTGCTACTGAAAAATACAAGAGGGCTGCCAGTCGCACAACCACAGTTACCCGCAGAGTACCCTAGCGGTACATTTCCCAACGGATCGGCGCCAAAGGTACAGCTACACATGAGTGCTTAATTGTTTATGCTGAGGCCGTGAGCTAATAGCTATCCACTACCCACCTTTTGAAGCCCGACCTCCAGCTATATATGCTCCCTCCAAGAAACTGCTATAGCATTTGATTTCCAGCTTTACTCGCTGGCTGTCGTTTATAGTTCAGTTTTCAAATCACCATTTTATGAACCCGGCAAGGTACTCTTGGGACGTAAAAACAGCGCCGCCGTAGCTGTCCGTTGGCCTAAATTACTAGATACATGGCTTGAACCTAATTCCAGTCGGCAACACGCTAGCTATTCTTAACACTACATCGTATCTGTGAGGAAATGCTTCGCGCATCTATATGCACACACTGTGCGTTAAATGCCGTAACGGTTACACGCTTACACCAGTAAGGCCGCCTGCTCACTGATAAGGATGCATATGCGAGCTGCTTGCTTTGCACCTGCATTGCACCTGCACGTGATTTGCAGATAAAGCAAACAATTTGATAATCTCGAGTATATATCGCATGCGGATTGCAGTTCCAGCACTTGTCGCAATGGCAGCAGCAACCACTACTAAACTTGACTTTAACTCCATCATGAACCGCTTTGAGCAGGAGAGCGAGCACGATACCATTGGTCTCAATCCCCTAAGTGACGGAAGGATCGAGCTGAGACGCTATAGCTCCAACGACGACTGGGAGGGCACGCCCATCACCACCTATGAGGTCACTGACGCAGATACCAACAAAGACTATGCGAGCTTTATGCAGCAGTCAAAGAAGGTAGAGGAGATGCGCAAGGCCGGGGTGGAGTGGCCAGGTGAGCCCGGGCAGTTGCCAAGGTCAGATTTATAGATAAGTAGATTCATAACCAGCTCGGGTCCGAGAATTAGGCCCGAGGGTAGGCTCCAGGACTGCTTTAGCGAATACACCATCAGCCGTATATAGACTACCAGTACATCTGAGCTAGTCTATGGGCAGGTTCATCGTAGCCATAAACAGCCGGAGCTCTAGGGAGTCTAGCCATGCTGCCTGGACAATAATAGCTATTCAAACGCGTTTAGGCCTATTTTGCAACGTGACGTGTTTGGATCTTTCAGCTTAGACCAAAGCCAGCTCTAAACTGAGCCGTCAGACACTACTAACCTCACCTACCAGGATACCTATCCACCTTGAGCCAGTTGGATTCGCGAAACTGACGCGTATAAAAGGCCAACAACGTATTCCAGCCACGTCCAGCGAACCGATTAGAGCGTGGCCCAGCGAAAGCCAGCTACAAGTAGATTGCCAAAGTATTTACACGTGAAATAGCATATTCCCTATAAAACTGACTATAATGAGCCCATAAGTGGGTACCTTGGAGTTGCTCCAAATCGGCTTATATGTGCCAATACCAGCTCTCAATCGTATGCGCACAGTTACCATAAGTGTGCTGGCCTGTTGAAGACACAGTTTTCGCCCTAACTTGTCTTTCTGGCACTAGAGAGTCACCACCAAACGGAACCCCCAACTGCACACCCTAACCCTAAACTTTTCAAGGCACGCAAAAAATCTGCAGTACCCTCCGTTCTCGCGTCGTCTCCGACCGCAATACTGAATAGGGCTCTATCAGGCTTAAATATGGCTGATCGGACGGGAAGCCTTGCTTTACTGATGATATGACCGCAGACACCGGTGAAATCGATTGAACATATCGCTGAACATGTCTGATTTTTTCAGACCCCGATTTTGGGCAATTTGAGCTAAAATCGAGGAGTTTTTGGGATTTTATTTGGAGCCATATAGCCAGAGACGTTGCTGGATTCTGGAAAGTACTTTAGTTGCCTTTTTTGTCTTATTTTCTTGAAGTAACTACGGCCTGCAGTACCTACTATTTTGACCCCCAACATGTCAATTTCTACTAGTAGGTGACCCGTATAAGGCCTGTGTTTACACTTTAATCTATTTAAGGTCCATGGGCCCGCTACTGCCGGAACTACCCGCTTACCCTTGAGGCTAAACTCAGAGGCAGATTCATCGGTATGCAAATGTCTAATTTAAAGGATGAGATAGCTGAAAAGCTGACAACTCAACGGAATGTCAGGAGTAGCTGTTGCCCGGCTAGGGGTGGCTAGCTACAGATGCAGTAAACGCTGTAATCGGTGATAATTGTGTTATAGTATTTGATACGTGTCTGTGTACGTTTCCTCAAATCTCTTTGAGGCTATTCGATTGTTCACACTTACAGGCAGCTCGGCTTTAGGTGGTTCCCATACTATTGAGTGCCATCAGACCTTCCGCAACTATTTAGGCCGCTGTAGGAAATACGAGCTTAGCCTGTTAGCAACCTTCATAACTAAAAGTACATGTAGGCACCTAGCTGCTAGGGGGACGGATAGACAGCTTCACGGGCCTCGGTAGTTTCACCGTGCAACTCTATAGTGGTATTAGCTGTGTTTGTTGCAACTTCCCAAAATATTGCCCTTTCACAGGTCTAGACTCCACACCCGTGACAAGTGATTCTAGCATTTTAGGGTAATGCCATGCTCAAGCAAATCATAATCCAGCCAGTTCTACTCTTCATTTCTCTACCTTAATCTGCTCGGCAAATTCCGACAACTTAATCGCGTATATTGAGGTACATGGCGTCTAGAATAATCACTGCACCGGTGGATATATTTAGAATCAAAATTAAGCTGCGAGTGCCGCAAAATATTCAAGACGTGGAAATGTACCGGCTCAGAGCCAAGGTGGTTTCCATTAATCAATCAGCATTCAGCTAGTGGACATGAGCTTCAAACTCTCGGTGGGGTTTTCTCGCTCGGGCCATTCCCTAATTTTCACAGCAAGCAGCTGAGACAGTATTATATCCTTTGCATTAATGGCATGCATGCCCCGGTGTCCTGCTAGCTCGTGCTGCCCTTCCACAGCCAGTGTAGCCCTGATTTGGTATTTTCAATCGCTATACTTTTTACAACTTGAGTACTTTACAACTTGAGTAGCTGCCCTCCCAACAGATAATTATCTACTGTTCTATCTATAGATTAAGGTCAGCCATGACGTCACCGCACCGTCTCTAATTTAAGGTTAGCGGGCAACCTATAAAGCCTGACAATCTCCCAGACTTTTAGCAGCACCATGCAGTTCCTCCTCTTGTCTCTTGTGTCTATCGCCTCTGCTGCCCTTCAGGACAGCTTCTCTCTTGTCACTATCCACTCTGGCACTGACGTCCAGTACAAGGCCGTCAAGTTGTCCTCCAATGGTCGTCTCTCGCTGAACGGTGAGTCTGACGTTACCTTTAAAATCGACTGCACCGGTAACCTGCTTGCTAATGGCGACCACGTTGACATCAACCAGGGTTACGTCAATGTTGTCAAGGACGGCTACAGCGGTGGTACCTGGTCTCTCAAGGGCGAGGACTTGGCCCTCAACGACGCTCAGTCTTTTGTCGTTTGCCCCGAGGATAACTTCAACCTCATGAATGCCAGATACGGTGTCCCCAGCACTTGCGCTAACCCCATTGGTGTTGTTCTCCACGCTTCCTCTAAATAGTGTTTGCTAGATAATATTATGACTCGTAAAGCGAGGATCCATGAGTTTGGGGGATTAGAGTGGCGGCCTAGTACATACCATGCATATGTATATGCATGGTAGCTGCACGAGTATGCAGGGCCAGTTGAATATATAGCCCTAACAGTTTAAATGGGTTTACAAATATGCAGAGGTGCTGGCTCGTTAAGGCATAAATGTAGCATTAGCTCCAAGAAATAAAATTCAGAATTGAATTTGTGCTAATTTTTCATTACTTCCAGAAGACAGAACAACAGAGAAAGAAATCAAATTCACACCAGCTCAGGCTGAAAAAAAAATCATGACTCTTAATCTATTAGACTGTAGTGTCTGGTAGGTTCTTAACTAATCTAATCTACATAGCACCCCTCATGTTCCCACATAATATAATCCAAACATTGTTGGAGATCAGAAATAATAATTCCACCAAGTTTTTCCAGTATACTGGTCCACTAGAGTGAGACTGCCAGACTCAATGGCGACTCTAGTGGGGTCAGTATTGTCGGGGCTGTACAACAGTCTTGCCGGCACCTCCAGCTCATATACTTGCTATGAGAATATCAATTGGCAACCTCTGAATACAATAATCCCCACTTCATGACCACATAAAACCAGTGATCGGCGTGCTTCCAGCATACATGCAGTAGATCTTTTGGGGTTGTCGGATCCCGTGAAGTTAAAGTGCCTGTTCAAGTGTGTACATTCTAGCGATTGGTAGTTCTTTAATTTTTAGCCAAGCCGAGTGGTATTTACACGACGATCCAGCAATGATAGACGGGGAGCCGTATGTTCCCACAGCCCGAGTCGGGGATCTCCATTGCACATAAAATATAATCACTCGTATTGGGCAGGTCATTGAAATGTAAAAGAGGTGTACAACCCGCGAGCAGAATATTACTGAAAATTCTAGCAGCCAAGGATCCTTATTTTATGTGGTTCAGCTAGCAGTGAGACGCACCTACAGAGTTCCAGGCACCGGTATCTCGGCCATGGCAGTATACAGGGTAAACAGCAGTAAAAAGGAACGAGAGTACGTGCCGGGTCTCGTTAGCCTCTGCATTTACAATGGTCACTTTTACCGGATACCTTTAGAGCGATTATTCAAATATAATTGAGGCTCCTCCTGCATATGCATATGCAAGAGCTAAACGCTTATCGGGGCACAAAGCGGTAACTTGCGGGCTCAATTATTTAGTCTTTTGAGTATATGTGCACTGGGGATTAATCTGGGCTACCCTATCCTTGACTATCTCGAGGGCACCCCCGCATTTACCGCAACTTCCCCAGTTTCTATTCTTGGAGATGCATACGTGACGTCATTGACGCAACCTAATTTTGGTAAATTTCGAGGTATAAATTCGCCATCAACACCTCGAGTTTAGCCACCAACATGCAATTCTCTACTCTCGCCGCTATCTTCTCTATCGCCGCTGCTCGCGCTATTCGCGTTGACGGCTTTACGCTCGTGACTATCCACTCTGGCTCTGATGTTCAGTATAAGGATGTCAAGCTCAATACCGCAAACAGCCACATTAGCTTGAACGGTGACTCTAATGTCATCTTTAACATTGACTCCAACGGGTTGCTGTACGCCAACGGTAGCCACGTTGCCGTTGAAGATGGCGCCCTGATCAAGCAGCCTGACACCCAGGTTGACCCCACCGAGTCTAGCAGTGGCGTATGGGCTAGAAATGCTGACCACCTTGTTTACAAGGGCATTGATGCGTTTGCAGTGTGCCCCGGCCGCGACTTTGACGTGATCTACGCTCACGACCAGATCCCCGTTGACTGCGAGAACCCTATTGGCGTTGCTTTGCGTGCCACCCCTGCCGACCCTTAGTTTAGTTTAAGTTAGTTATCAAGGATTTATGAGATTTAGTTGCCCAAGTTGGGGTGGGCCGTTCCTTATCGCCGAAAGCACGGTGCGCAATTTCCACGCGATGTGAATACTAAATGAGGCGGATACGTTATTCGCGGTAATACCAGCTCTTTATAGCTCCTTTTGTGGATTTATGACCAAACGCGACGCCGAACCTGCGTCCCAGTGCTATCCAGGTAATCAGGGCTGAGGCACGTGTACTTCCAGATATTTCCTGAATACAAATCAGTCTTGTTGGCATTTTCTAGTCTTCTAGGCCGCTTTGTTTCCCTACATGGCAACATGCTGGGATCCACCGACGTACCTAATGTTTCCCCCCTGAGTGAAATAATGGAATTCTATACAAAAAGTTGCAGGTATTTACAGCACAGTTTTAAATTAAGTGTATCTACTAGCGCCATCTACCGCACCCCACATACACACACTAACTAGCTACCGCAAGGGTGGGTCCAATAAACTCAAACGAATAGACACCAACAATAACTAATAGTAATAAACAAGTGAAATAACAAGTAAAATAAACATACCAGCTTCCAGCAGAGACTCACGCTAGCTGCCAGTGGGAAACCTACCAGCTCTAGCAGCCCCACATAGGCTCCCGCTAGATGCCAGTGGCAAACATAAATAATCTACTCTACAACCAACCAGTCCAGAATGAAATCCATATCGAGCCCCAGCTTCTTGAGCTCTGCACTTTCGCACCTGGTGATCTCGACGCACTGGTTATAGACGCGGGTCCCTGGCCTAATATTGTACAGTTGCCGGTTGAAGACCTCGGCATACGACTCGATTTGTTGTCTTGTCCATGAAACAACGCGTGAAGCGTGCTGAGCCGAAGGGAACGCCGCGCAAAACGTGCGTACAGTGGCAATAATGTTTTGGAAATAGACGACCGTGACCTCGGATAGATGCGCAACGATATCGCCTCTAAACGGCACATCGGCAACGCGTTCGCTTATAAGTTTGCCGCGCTGGTCGAGGTACACGGAAATAGCGTCGTCTGCGCGTCCGAGCGAGGCCAAGAGCGACAACGGCTGGCCGCCCTCTGGAGCGAGTTCCAGCAACGCATGCTCGAGCTTTACGCGTCGCTCTTCAATCCCGTTGATGGTCGAGTGGAGGCATACCTCTGTGGCCGCTGACCAGTCGCGTTTCGCGATTTTGAGGTCCAAGTCTGCGAGTTCACGGGCGTGCGCGCGCGCGGTCTCCACTTCGTGCGCCGGCAGCCTTGCTTCACTGGGAGCTCTCGAGTGATGCCGGCCTGCGGATCCTGCGGATCCTTGGGCCCCCACGGTCTGCGAGTGCTGGCGTTGATGTGACTGCCGGTGGGCCTGTGACTTTGACCGTTTGAGGGCCCCAAACACTTGCTCGAGCTGTTTTTGATTTGAAGAGCCGTACGCCCATGTGCCGGCGCTCGCCTCAATCTGCAACGCCTTGTCCCTGGTCTGGAACCGGATATCTCCGAGGGGCCAGCAGTGGTCAACAATAAGCGTGCGACTCGATTTCTGCGCCACCAGCAAGTGGTCGCTAATCACAAACATGTGCACTGGCTTTGTGGCTGTCCAGGTCACCGGGTTGAGCTCGTACCAGCCGCCACTTTCACACACAACGTGCCGTCCGGGGATGGGGGGCAGGAATTTCTGGGCTCCCTCGACTTTACGGAACAAGGCAACGAGATCCTGGCGCCACGCGCTGTTGAGCATCACCATTGACGCGCGGTGAGCGAGGGCGACACCCGAAGCCCTCTGATTGGATTCCTGCGTTTCCTCAAAACTCTGGGCATCGGTGCGCAAAGCGTTGGTAATTGAGGCCAAATCGCCCACTTGCTTACGCAGTCGCCCCAGCTGAGGCGGTAACTGCGCAATGGACCGCGAGATGGAGACGAGCGTCTCGTAATTGCGCCGCACAGCCGCTTGATCTTGCTGCTCCATCTCCTCTGCTTCGAGGGTCAGCTGCTCGAGCTGATGTTGCAGATTTTCCGAAGTTAAACTCTGTAAATTCTCGAGCAAAGAATCAATTTGCTGTGGTTCTGGCTGCGGCTCTGGCGGCAGCTCATGGTTGCGCGATACGGAGCGGCCGCGGGTGTGCATGGAAACGCGCCGCGAAACAGGACGCTGAGCTTGCAGTTTCTTGGAGGTACTGTTTTTGGTCACATCGCCAAGAATTGTTTGCCGTTTGCGCAGCGATAGGTCCGGATCAGGGTGCAGCATGGTGGGTGGACAGGTGGGCAGAGTTGATTAGTCAGGAGATCAGTCGGAGGTGGGAGGTAGGAGGATAGTAGAGCGGTAGTAGGGTGGAGCGGTGGGCACACTGGCGGACCCCAGTCTGAGCAAACAGTGAATAATTAGATAGCCCATATAGTGGCCCCGGGTCTGCTCCTGCGCTGCGCCCGGAATAGTACACTCGCATGCCGTGTAAACCGTGCGAATGCCAAAACGAGGCCAACCAGACGGACATTGGACGCTGATATTGGCTGAGCGCTTCCTCGGCTATCACTACTGGCCGTGCTTGCTAGGAAATATACCGCCCAGGCTCTATGTCTCCTATTTTCATGTACCAATATTAACATCCAAATATGGATTACCAGGAAATACGCCTGCGCCCAAGAGATGCATAAAGGTAATGCGATTGCGCAATCTATGCATATAGAATGTGAGGTTATGCACAATACTGTATGCGACATTCCAAATATACCCATCAAGCACAAAGAATGTGATATACAACATTCCACCCATAAAATTATATAAAGGGGGCTTTGGCTCTCTTCTTGAGATCAGTCTAATAAGATCATACAGGACAAGAAGTATATGCGAAGGTATTCAAGTATTCTTCTGTCCCCTCTCTTTGGTCGATACAAGCTCTCTTCTACGCATAAAGCGACCGCCGCCTTCTACACATTACAAAGAGCGCAATTAGTAGAAGGGTCTGCGGGCTCAATAATTGGGTACACCACGTTTCGCGGGGAACATTGTGTTGCTTGAGGTTGTTCTCGTCCGTGTCCACCCATTCAATGAGTGTGCCGGCCTCGGCGGGATTCTAAGAGTACAAAGTCAGGAGAGACATACTGGAAACTGCTCTGTGCTGTACAGAGCTTAATCTTCGCGACGCATTCCAGCGCGAAATTGCTGAGTTAGTTCCACAGTGCAAACAACAGGATTTCCGCGCAAACCACTGTGGAACTCACTCTGTAATTTTGCACTGGAATGTGTCGCGATCATACAGTTCTGTACAGCAGAGAGTAGTCTCAAGTATGTCCCTTCTGACTTTGTACTCTTTAAGGTTCTGAATAGCGAAGAATGAGTCCAGTTTATCAAGTACTAGGTTTTTCTGTGTAACTGGTACATTATAAAATCGAGTCCTCGTGCTCAACAAGTCCAAAAAAACTTCATCTGCTGGAAATTCACAATCAAGACATTTCAAAATCATATGCCCCCAAGCATTTTGGAGGGGAATTTGCAACGAGGCATCAGTTGAGGTAGCGAAGAGAGCACACGCGGCAAAAGACTCTATTAGTACTTTTTTAGTGCTTTCATAGTAATTGTGCCAAGTGCTCAATGATGCCATGACCTCAGAGTGCTCTGAGTCGGTATTAATGCAATGGAAGCTTTCCCACATGTCAAAGAGCATCTCAATACCCTCTTGTCTTATGAATTCCCTAAACATATTTGGAAATCTAGCAATTATGTCGGATTTGTTACCGTCAATACAAATCGGTCGTGGGATGTGGCCAAATTTAGGCTCTTCATGACATTTTTCATCTGCTCGATAAACGCACCAGAACCGGGTACCACACCTTGGCAATCTCTGTTTAGGGCAAGTTGGTTTAATAATGAGCAAATATTGACCTAGATACCCTGAATACTTTCTAACGTGTCACGGGTACAAATGCTTGTGCTCTTGAACGTCTGGTACTTATCGAAAGCCACTGTTCCAAGTTTATTGTAGCGTAGCCACTCACTCGTCTCTGCGTATTGGCTCTTATCAACGTACCAGAAGCACTCGCAAATATTCTTGTCTTGCCCAGTGAGCAGATCATACTGAAGTTTGGCGATATCGCTGGCGGCTTTAGGTAGCAAGGCCGCAACACGTGCCACACTGTTATCTGAGGCAAAAAATAGGGTCATGTGTTTTCTCAACCTCTCGGCCTTAGCCCCGACTGGATCCGTGTCCGTCATTTCGATACTGCTAAGAGCACTGGCCCATACTTGAACTCGTCGTTGGTCCTCAAAAGAGGCAAGCTTGGATTTAAGCGCATTCAAGAGATTATTGAAAAGAGACGACAGTAGAGTACTGGGGCAATTATCGTCGAGTAGTGTACTCATTAGAACTCGAAACTGGCGGTCGTATCTGAGCGAGTGGACAAAGTCTGATGGAAGATATTTGTGAGATAAAATGCCCAACAGCTGTTCTAACATTCCCTCCTTGATGAAATTCCCTTGCATGTATTTCTTCAAGTCCATATTCTGGTGACAATCCCGAGCCATAGCGGCGGGAAAACAAATGATATTATTGGCTGTGCTGGCGAGCTCTGAGTACTGTCCAAAGATGCGGTGGTCGTAACTCATCAAGCTCTCGTCGGCATGAGCATCGAAGTTTGTTTTTGTCAACTTGATGGATGAGAGAAGATTTTCCATAAAACTTGCAAAAATGTCCTTGCGTGTCTGAACCGCTTTAGCCAATAGTTCGTAAGTGAGTTGGGGCTGATGATTGAGGACCGAACTTATGATTCAATAACTTGTTCAGCTCTTCTTTTCTCCATTCACATCTAATGTGGTCTCCACTCTCAGGCATTGATTTTAAACAGGAATACAGCTGAGCGTACGTGAGTGGATCGAGTGCATTCAGCTCGGAAAACAAAGGATATCCTCCAATAGCCGAAACTATAGCTGGGTCGGCATTCAAAAAGTGTGTCAGAAATTCTACGCCAAGCGCCTTTAGAGTGCTGTTTTCGCGACTTGTGGCTGTTAGAACCCCCCGTATAGTGCACCAATTTTGAGAGTAGGAACTTGGTCTTGTTTGCACTTGAGAAGCTTATTGGCCAGCTCTAGAATATGCCTTTGTATTTGCTCATTGTGCCACGAGGTTAATTTTGATTCAACCTCTAGCATTGCAAATAACGACGACATGGTACTAACAAACTTATCATGCGGGACGAAATCAGAGACCTTCTCCACATCAATAGACCATTGCATGATTTGCAGGAGAGCCAATCGCACACCCTGATTCGAGCTGTGGCTGTTATAAGCGGTGAACGTCTCAAAGATCACAGCGTTGCCAATACCGGTAAGTATATGGGGTTTAGGTGTGAGATGGAAAGCCGATGCAATGCAATAAGTGGGTTCAGAGAGGAAGTGGTTAAGGAGTATATGTATTAGCTCTAAATAGGTAGATTTATAGCATAGATATGCAAAATTATCATGTTGCATTATAGGGCTAGGATTCTAGATCTCACATTAGGTCTCCAATTGCTGCCTTTAGCTGCGTAAACACATAGTATTTGAGTGGCAGCTAACCCGTACCCAACCTTAAAGTAAGTGGTGCCAGTTGAACGCGTTGTGACCTTCTCACGTCATATAGCCTTGATTTTATATTCAAACTACCGTAATACGCTTAAAACGGCGGCGGTTGTGGGCGCTTCAGGGCAACGATCCAGGATGTGTACGGACCTCCACCTTGCATAGCTTGAGGGCTAGATGTAATATGATGCTCACCTATATAAAATCGCAAATCCGAGTAACTTTTGATCTGAGTAGGCATAATAGTCAACGTGACTGACAAGCCCCCTCGTAGCACAATGCGGACAGCCCATGCGGCATGCTTGTGTCTATCCTTCTATTAGATATAGTCGTATTCAGGAGTGTCCGCTTACCCAGCTAAATCCAGGTGAATGCTGGTTTTGTCTCAGCTTTCCCAAAATCGCTGTCTGCGGAAATCCGACATGTTCAGCCATATGTTCAATCGATTTTACCGTCTTTCTTTTTGTGGACGGATAGCCTGTATCCTCAACCTCAAAGTGGACGTATAGCCTGAATTCTTAAACAAGTAAAGTAAGATATAAACACGATAAATCCCGCTACACGCCCAGTTTTTGTCCAAATATGTATCCGCAAATTGTTTCGCATAGATTGGTATAAGCTCATGAGTTTGCGTTTTCTGTTGGCTTTACAAGGGCGTTGTGTCCATCAATCGCAAGCCAGAGCATTTAGTTTGATTTCCAACAGTAAAGTGCTCACTAGACACATTTATACCCCTTATAGAATACTAGGGAATAAAACGCTGCTAAGAGGAGCTTCTTCTCATTTTACGAACAATGGGGTTTGTGCTTGCCAGCTAAACAGGCAGTAGTGGCGCATGTGAGGTCAGGAAATGACTCTGATGTCTGTCCTTCGATCTCGGAGGTGTGCTGGTGTGCCTGGACTTCAACAAAAATTATGCTGCAAACGTCTTGATACTCAAAGGGTCAGGTAAAAGCTAGGGCATGCTGCCTTTCATTGAAGCTGCTCTTCGAGTAGCATGCGTACGTGAACTGTAATGCCGTTTCGGCAAATAACACAGAGGCGCCCCAGTAGGAGAGGGAAACGCATGAGGCAGTAATGTAGCATATCATTACCAAACACTCCGATTTCGCCTCAGCTGAAATGACTAGGCCATGCTTGGTGGGTGCATAATTTGTCGCTTATGCATAGACAGTGTCATTTTTCAAAATTTCCCGGGACATATCTACTCGGGCAGGAGGCTCAAGGAGAAGCGCCCTAAAGCAACTATAATTTCCAAGTCTAGTTCATACTGTGTTGGAACCAGGTCAGGGTTTATCCCAGTTTCTGCTGATAAGTAGCTATGCGTCATGTAATAAATCATAATCTGGTCTCCTATATCTTCCCATAAGGCTAGGGCTCGGCTTGTCGTCTCGCTCCAACTTACTGCTGTGAACTAGCCACTTTACGCTGAAACATTGAGTGGGGCTCAGATATGCACCCGCAACTCCATGACTATCGCGATGTGCACGGCACCATGCAAGGCACATCTAGTATTGGGAAAAGTATTCAATTAATAATGCGTTCGGCGCTCATACTTGTTTTAGGATGGCTAGTATGCAGGGGGTCACTTAATTGGGTAAACAAACAGAGTCATGATGATGACCTCCCCAGACTGTTTTTACTGCTCGAGTAATCTTTCATAAAGGAGGCATAGCTACGGCATAGTTTAGTATACCAGAATTCTTCCAGCCGCATACCCCCACACATAGTCGCTACCGACCACCCAGGGGCTGGGGTAACCTGAAACTTGATTCAGGTATTATCGCCTCCTGACACACAATGCATCGCGTATGAGTTTAGAGAGGAGAAGAATGCGTGCTCTTGGAGCTTGTAAAGTTTTATTGACCTACCGGTAATTGAATACCTAAGCTGACCTCTGGACACGTTTGAGAGACGTATTTAGTAGCATAGTATGGCAAGTATATACCGTTTTCTTGTAGTAAACCTGGAATGGCGCGTAAATGCCCATACGAAATTCGCGACGGTACCGTTCACGGCACACGCAATGAAGATCTTTGCCACGGCCCAAACTACATGATACACAGG
Source organism: Wickerhamiella cacticola (assembly GCA_030564425.1). Classification (NCBI taxonomy): domain Eukaryota; kingdom Fungi; phylum Ascomycota; class Dipodascomycetes; order Dipodascales; family Trichomonascaceae; genus Wickerhamiella; species Wickerhamiella cacticola. The sequence goes on along the minus strand of JAJLUX010000005.1, from coordinate 236,367 downwards.
GGTCTGCGCCCAGCCACCGGAACCAAGTATAAATACTGTGCCAAAACCGTCGTTTGAGCACCAACAAATGCTCGCCTCTACTCTCATCTACAACATTTTCTTGACTGTCTGCCTCGCTTCTCCTGCCGTTGCTCAGGACGACAACGTCGAGATTGACGCCAGAGAGGCTGACCCCAAGTGGAACCCCATTGGCAGAATGTCCAACCTCTAAGTTGACTATAGCTAGTCAATTGATCTACTGGTACTACATCTTTGCCCACGCGGGCTCTACTTTCCACTGATAGCTTTAGATTTTGTACTTGTGTAGATAATTGGCTTTATACAGATAAGGTGCGAGGACGAAATGGCGAGGATCCGTCAGTTTGGGCACCTCTCATACGCGCCACGTAGCATGCTCAACTCGCCATCATAGTAGCTTCCCATAATTTGGAGCCACCGTCGAGGTATACGGAGCCTTATAGATTTGAGTGAATAGAGATTCAAAGAGGTCTTGCAGACTACGCTGGTGGGTCGGTTGCGGGGGACGTTTAGGTGCATATTACAGCATTCATATACGCGCGAAAATGTGGATACTCACTACAGGTCTCGGATGATTGGGTTTGGACTTTTGATTTAGGTTTTTACCTGATGTCTTGGTTTACAGAGAAGCTCTTAAATACACAATTTTCTCATTGAAGTATTGCCGATACGAGATTTTTTAGATTAGACTCCACAAACTGCTTCCCGGGATCGGCTCGAAAATCGTTGGTCGAGGTGCACGGCTCGTCTGTGGGGCTCGCAGCATCCTCTAAAGGCTACTGGTGGTTTGCGCTACAGGTATTGCAGATGGCCCAATGGATAGTGAGTTAAACAGGCTTCTTCTGATGCATGCCTCGTTCGTGGGCGTAATAGAGAATTCTTCTCAAATCTTTTAGCGCGTCGCCTTGTGCATAATCAAAAGCATTGGCTTGCTTTGATGCTATCATCACCAAGTCGATATCTTCTCTATACTTACCGAGCAGTTTCAGACATCCACAGTTGGTTGTGATGGCTTTTTTGATGAACTCACGATCCCCTAGCATACTATCAGGGCAGTACAAGATAGCGCCAGGACACTTTTTGATTGCATCCAATACTAGTTGCTCGTTTGACCGCAGCTCGGGCGATAGGTAACCAAATAGCTCCGGCACTACAATGTTCAAGACAAGTGCCCTAGCCATACCCAAATCGTTTTTATAAGGCTCGAAATCCTGTCTTGATGGCACCAGCACGCGTATACTGATTTCATTTATGGCCAATCGAAGCAGTTTGGGGAAAGCCCAGATACTCGGGGGAAGCCTTTGTTGATTAGTTGTCCACCTCATATTATTGTACCAAGTGGCCAGTGCAGGGCTATCCCACACATTGTGCGTACGGTTTGGTAGTATGTAGTACGCTTTTTCCGCATCTATGGCAGGCCAATACGTAGCACTCGCAAAGCAGTCCATAAACCGATGGCACACAAATACAAGATTGAAAAATAACTTTAGGTTTCTGTCGCCTTTAGGTATAAACTCGTAGATTAGGTCCAAAATCTCGTTTGGCACTCTATTACCTGCAGGCACTTGGGCATCTTGTGAGACGTCTCCAACCTGCTTTGGACCTGGTGGTTGGCCGTCCTTACGCTCGGAAACCTGCTCACCGGTGTTTTCATGTTTATTCATTGCCAACTGATGCCGATATTCACAGTTTGGGTGTTGGAACCAGGTTAGGGTTCATCCTGTGCGTCATGCAAGAATTATCCGGCCTCCTATGTCGACTCGGGGTGAGGTGCTTCTAGGACTCAGCCCTGCATAAATAATATCCGGGCACCACAATGTCTTTGCACCTTAGCGACAGTGAATTTGTGTGTATCACCGCCGGTACGTTGGAAAAGCGGACAATAATTATACTGCATTAGCGAGCATTGATAATGTCCACCTCTGCTGTGGCATATGCAAGCATCAAATGCCTGCCATTAGCTCAATTAGTATTTGCAAATATCGCTGGGCAGTCATCGCAGTTCCCATAAATTAGCAGAGTCTGGCTGCAATGTAAACGTGCTGAATACATGCAATTGCATGCTGGGAGTGTAGATCTCCGGTGAACTGAATGGCAGGTTAGTTTCAAGTAGCGGTACCACCACAAAGCTGGGACGATGCTGCTAAAGATTCGCACGTAATTGTCAATTCGGATGATGATAGCCGGTTCCGATAGGGTCAAAGCCGTACGGTAGCCCAATGTGCTCCTTGGTGATGCCACAATCAAGGTATTTCCGCTCACTAAACGCGAAATACCTTGATTGTGGCAGGTACACGGACAAAATGCTTATATTGTGCCCTTTAATCCACACCTTTGGCATTACGGTCATAGATGGTGCGGGGCTAGCCAGCTTTAGCTGATTCCACCATAAACAGCAAACGTAAACAGTAAACAACTGGCAACTTCTTTATTAGGATGACGCCTGTGGCTACACATATAGCGCTCGAGGACTATTGCGGCTAGTACTAAACAACAAGTGATAGAGGTGAATATCTAATTTTCGGCACGTACAAACGTATCACTCGTGATACTCATCGAATCTGGCCACAAGCAGGATAGTATAGCGAGAACTAGGTACTGCTTTGGAAGGAGAGCTGGAGAGGACTCAGCAAGCTCCCCACAAGGTCTTCCAATGTTATAGAACACGTGTGGCCCACTACAATCGCCGTTGCACTCCGCAGACTCCCCTAAAGAGCCCGAAAAGGGACCCCCAAAAATTTTTGATTTTCATTAAATTCCGGCTATCAATGTTCAACGCGCATAACTAGGTACGGCACTGCAGTAGTGTAATGGTAACACATGAGCTTCCCAAGCTCGGACCCCGGGTTCGATTCCCGGCTGTAGTATATTTTTGCACTGGCTGACGGCCACACTGAGAGGGGTGCCCCTGCCTGCCGATTTCGCCCAAGGTCGCACGATAGCTGTCACCTTAATCAGCAGTGACTCACGGTATCGCTCTCTCTCTCACAATGCCGCAAATACTGGTCCAGAAATTTGGCGGTACGAGTGTCGGCAAACTACCAGAAATCATTGCCAGAGACATTATTGCTGCCTACCAGAAAGATGCTCGAGTAATTGCAGTGTGTTCTGCGCGTAGCACCAATATCAAGGCCGAGGGCACAACCACGTGCCTTCTCAGGGCCTCGGAAACAGCTCTCAGCCGGACGGGCAATTTCAAGCGCGAGATTGACGGCGTGCGACAGGGTCACGTGAACGCAGCGCTCCAGTTTGTGCGCAACACAGATGTAGCAGAGCACGACGATAAGCTCTACAGTGAGCTCGTGGAGGCCATCAACGCGGAATGCGACCAGTGCGTACGAATCCTCGATGCCTCGAAAATCCTCAACGAAATTTCGAGCCGCACAATGGATCTCGTGCTGTCTGTGGGCGAGAAACTGGCGTGCCTTTTCATGACGGCGGTGCTCAAGCGTCACGGGGTCGAGGCCGAGTATGTAGATTTCAGCGGTTTACTTGCGGGGCCCAGCGGCGGCCTCGAGGGAGCTCAGGCCGCTGGACCACCCGACTTTGACCAAATCAGAGACCTAATGACCGCCAAACTCGCCTCCGTCCCCTCTAACGTGGTCCCCGTGGTCACTGGTTTCTTTGGTCTCCTCAATGGCGGCCTTATCAAAAACGTGGGACGCGGGTACACCGATCTCTGCGCTGCGCTAATTGCTGTTGGTGTAAACGCCGATGAACTGCAGATTTGGAAAGAAGTCGACGGCATTTTCACTGCTGACCCGCGTAAAGTGCCTACTGCCCGGTTGCTTGACCAGATCACCCCCGAAGAAGCGGCCGAGCTCACCTACTATGGCTCTGAAGTCATTCACCCGTTTACAATGGAGCAGGTGATCAAGGCCCGCATCCCCATTAGAATAAAAAACGTCATGAACCCCGAGGGCAACGGCACCATTATTTTCCCCACAAACGATAGCAAGCACGGCACCAGCACGCCGGTACACCCGCCCCTGGCCGTTTCCAAGTCGTTTATCCAGCTCAAGAACCTCAAAAAGGGCCCCACAGCCGTTACTTCGAAATCCAACATCATTGTGCTCAACATCCATTCCAATAAAACAAAGGGAAGCCACGGGTTCTTGGCGCAGGTTTTCGGGATCTTGGACCGCTGGAGACTCGTGGTGGACCTCATTTCCACCTCTGAGGTGCACATCTCAATGGCTATCCATGCGCTTTCTCCTGATGGATCGCTAAGTGGAGCGCTCGAGGAGTTGCGCAAGTACGGATCAGTAGACGTAACGTCCAACTTGTGCATTGTATCGCTCGTGGGTAACCACATGAAGCAGTACATTGGTATTGCTGGCCAAATGTTTACTACTCTGGCCGAAGCGGGCGTGAACTTGGAGATGATCAGCCAGGGAGCTAGCGAGATTAATATCTCGTGTGTGATTAACGAGAGCGATGCGTTGAAAGCGGTTAATGTTTTGCATCACAAGTTGCTCCATATTTAGTCGCGCAAGCCGCGCAGGCCGCGCAAGCCGCGCAAGCCGCTTGGCGTTCCAGAACCCAGCGCAGGTGTACTATTTGGTGACCTCTGCACGCAGCTACTGCCTAATCGCCACTGAATCGATCGCCACTGTCGCTACTGCCTGTATAGGTCTAACCATGCAGCCAGTGCTAGGCAGCTCTTTGCTCTCCCTTGGCTGCCACCTTGGCCTACCCTCTTGGTCACAGATGCTAGCTAACTAGCTACCTGACCACGCACATAGACATTTAACTAATAAGCCTGTTGGCATTAAACATTTAATCAAATACTAAAAGCCGATTGTACTAGACCTACTGGTGCCACTGGCTGTCGAGGTACAGGTGTGCGGCTATGGTTATGACACAGTACAGCTCTCGAGAATAACTCACCAGTGGTTACTTGATATTAACCGGCTCCTCTCTTGTGCTACGTGCTTGCGAATGCAATGCATGTTACGACAGCTACTTGGGTCCTCTATTCCCCGTTCTAGTGGGGGGACTCCAGATGAGAGATGTGGAGGAGAAATGACAGAACTGAATATACAAATATATATAATAAATAGATAACATTTTAGAGATAGTATGCAAAGAGAGAACCAGCAGTTGCAGCAAAGAGGGTATAGAAACTAGGGGCCTTGATGGCATTGGCTCCAGACGAGTCGGTAACTGAACTGGCAGTCTCGCTCACAACAGCAGCGGATGCGGAGGCGTCTCCACTGACAGCAAGTTTAGCACCAGAAGGCATACCGGAGCCGCCGCCCATACCAGAGTCGCCGCCTCCGCTGCCGCCGCCCATGCCAGAGTCGCCGCCACCGCCCATACTGTTACCAGTAGAGTGACCGCCCTCTGCATCATAGTAGGCAGCAGGGCTAGAAGTGTAGCTAGCAGTAGAATCAATGCCAAGGGAGATCCAAGCGTAAACACCATCGCTGATGTCGTCGCCTAGTTTGACGTACTTGAAGAAAGGATCAGGAGCATCAGCAGTGGACTCGCCAGCCAAGATCTGGTCGTCAGTGTTCTCAGTAAGCTCCTGAGAGTTGTCTGAGTAGGGGCTGGTAGCCTCAACCTCAGTAATGAGGTCCTGGTCAAAGAAGAGCTGTCCAATGTGCAAGATGCTTCCAGTATCATCCGCTCCAGAGCCGATAGTGCCATTATCAAAAACAGTCACGTTCTGGTGCGCCATAATGTGGATATGGGTGGCACGGCTGGTGTAGTGGCCGGGGAAGATAGTCTGCATCATAACAGCACCGTTTTCATCAGTCTCGGCAAGACCGCGTAGCCAAGTCGAGTTGGAGTAATCAGTTCCATCGCCATTGCTATCTGCCTGGATACCAGAGTAGACACCCAGGGCATTGCAGTGCCATGCCTCAAAGTAGATGTTGGGGAGAGCCTCGCAAGAATTGACATCAAAGAAATCAACAGCCATGTAAAGAGGAACACCTTCCTGGTCCTCGGTAATATCGTCGCGGATAAACTCGCCAGTGACATAGTAGGGACCGTTGGTGGCCTCGGGCTGGAGCAAGCAGGTGGCATCGTCCGAGGTGAACAGGTCGCTCATGGAGATATCGGCAGTGATATCTGTGCGGCTCGAGTCGTGGCTAACTGAAGCGTACAAGTTGGCATCGCCATCGTCACGCTTGAACTTTTTGGCCTGGACTTCGCGACGAAGTTTAGCGATCGTGTTGCGGTGTTTCTCGGCCATTTCATAATTGCTACGACGAGAAAGGGCATTGCAAGTGTTGCTCTCGCGCTTGACATGGTTGATGTAGCTGCGACGGGCAAGTTGGATATCGTCGCCAACTTCATGAGACTCACCAGGGTGAGCGGAAGCGCCAGAAGCAAGTAAGAGGATGAGAGAGTTGAGAATGTGCATATTTGATGTTCTGGGATGGGTCTGCTGTGACTTTTATAGTTGATTGATATCTGAGGAGGCCAATTTCTTGGCGAGGCTCATTTCTTGGCGAGCTTCCATGCATATATCATGCATTAAGATAAGGGGCTTGGCCGCTAGCTAACAGCAATGTAGACAGTTTTAGATGGCAGGATTGTATCAAAGTACGGGACTGGTGGTATACTAACAGTAGACGAGGGTAGAGGCTACTACAAGTGCTCCTTTACTATATTACTATACCCAACCTGCACGGAATCAACGCACAATGACGCAGTGTGAAGAGTAAGCGAGAGAGGTTACGGCACGCATGATCAAATAAAGAAAAAGATTTTTGGACATGAAGTTTCTTGGTGGCAGTAGTTGCGACCCACGCAAACGTCAGCTACGATATTCCGTCGATTATTTTTCTTTTGTGCAGGAGGCTTGGCCTGCCAAGAGGACGATCGTCGATGCAATAGCTGCGCCGTGATTGGATAAAATAAGCTGTTTATGATCTGTATAGTTTAGTTGGAGATCTTGGCAGCAGGTAGATGCTCAGGTGGTGTGGGCCAGAGGTTATAGGCATGCAGCTCACAACTGGCCTCCATTGGAGTTTACTCGAGTGCAATAGGCACCGATTGCAACCAAGGGCAGTCTAAAAACCTGTTGAGCATTCGAGCCATCTTGAGCAGTAAGATTGGATATTGGACGATTAAAGGTGGAACCAGGATGTGTGAGATGGCACGAGCTATTTCAAGCAGGTTTAGTTGTAGCTAGCATTGCCTAGTGGGGATCGTAAAGTTCAACATTTAGTTAAGTAAATTACAGGAACGACCATGGGAGCAAGCGAGCCGACCATGGGCCGATAGTGAGGATTAGGCGGTGCCGGTGAGGATGGAGTAAAAGGCAATGAGCAGACGCTGGGGAGCATATCAGGGCTTGTGGGTGCCTGTGGGGGCGTGGATTGCCTGCATGGTGCCTGCGTGGTGCCTTGTGGCGCCTGAGTTTTGCCCACTCGCCTTCACTGCCTGTCCAGCTCAGGGTGGCTGCCTGTGTGCCTGTGTGCCTGTACGGCCCAACTCACTCGCACCTCGCTGCGCTCGGCGCTCATTCGTCAAAACACAAACACCTGGTGATCGGCCTTTGAGACCGCTTTTGGTTTCTCCCATCCCAGCTCAACCGCCAGCTTCTTCATTGCGCTAGTCATGGGCAACGGGCCGCACATGAGCAGCTTGTTATCGCTCTTGGGCTCCTCAAACTGCTCCTGCATAATCTCCTTGGAGATGAACCCGCTCGAGTGCGTCCAACCCTCGGGTGGGTTGTTGAGGACGTGGTGCACCTTGATTTGCTTGTTTTTGGCGGCGATTGCTTCGAGTTCGGCGCGTAACAAAATGTCTTCGGGCGCTACATTCGCATACAGCAATGTGACTGATGTCTTGTCCTCGGGGTTCGCGTCAATGGCCTTGATCACCTGGTACATGGGGGTGATACCGGTTCCCCCGGCAATCATGTTGAGGTGACGCACCATATTGGGCTCGTATTTGAAAAAGCCCTTGGGACCCCTCACCTTGATCTTGTCCCCCAGCTTGAGCTCAGAGATATGCTTGGACATGGTGCCCTGGGGGTACGCCTTTATTAACAGGTCAAAGTACCCCTTGTCGCTGTCGCTGGAGATGGGGGTGTAGCTGCAGATAACGTCGCGGCCCTTGAGGTGTTCCTTGATGGAGATGTGCTGGCCAATGGGAAGGCCCAGCGAGTCGGAGGCGCGCGGCAGCTTGAACCGGTAAATGGCTGAATTGTGGCTGACGATGGTCTTCTCCACAAGCTCAAACTCGCGGAACTCGGTGGTGTCCAGCACGGGCTTGGAGCGCGGGTAAAGCAGCCAGATTGACGCCACGGCTGCGACAACTAACAGAATCACAGCGAGCATCGTTGGTGGTGGTGGTGGGTAGGTGGATGTGTAAGCTCAGGGGGAGGTGGGGCCAACGCGTTGGTGGATGACTAAGGTTAGTTGTTGGCAGGTTTGGGGGCTGGGGGTGCAGGAGAGTGAGTTGGTGTGGACCTCGCGGCCATGGCGAGGCTGGAGCTCTGGCACTTTTGGCCGGCATGTACATCTCAGGCCGCTGTGCTGGCCACTGTGCTGGCCGCTGGCTGCTCTGCTTAGTGAGCGTATCCAACCGGTTTACCATAGCCCACGTTCGCCCACCCTTTTCCTATGCTCAAAGCCAAAGACAAGAGCGGGCACATTATAGCCAGCTACATCCCTAAACCCGCTCGTACCGGGTTCACCGGTTTGCGTCTGTTCAACCTCGAACTCTTGAAAATCGTCGACTCGTCTACGCAGCCAGCGTTGGCCAAAGTCAAGCTCGAGTTTTGGAAATCCCAGATCCAAAAGATTTTCAGCGATAAAACACACCAATTGGACCCCACGAGCCAAGTGTTGCATCAAGCACTGTTTTCGGACCACCTCAAGTTTCATAAAAAGTACCTTTTGACTATGGTGCAGACCCAGGAACACCGGATCCAGCGGCACCCGCTGCGAACTATCGAGTCTATGGAACAGTACGGCGAAGGCGTTTATTCGCAAATGAATTATGCTCTTTACGAGATGCTCGAAACAAAGCAATTGCGCGATTTCCTGGCGTCCAATGATGAGCTCGATGGAGTGGTTACCGATGCTCTGGCGCACTGGGGACAGGCCAATGGCATTGCCAGTTTGTTGCGCGGGTTTGAGTTTTACGTCAAGCGCCAGAACTACGTGAACTTGCCGCTGAGCGTTTTGCAAAAGCACGGAATTCAGGAGCAGCAGGTGCTCGATGGAGACCGGCCCAAACAGTTGCGGGACGCGGTTTTCGAGGTGGCAACGAGGGCTAACGATCATGTACTGAGTGCAAAAAGTTTGACCGAGAGGTTCAAGCAAGACACAGGCCTCAGGCTGCCAAACGCAGTGCTGTGCCCGTCACTAGTAGGGGTACCGATTGAGATGTACTTGGAGCATTTGGAAAGGGCAGATTTTGATTTAGCGGTGCCAGTAAAGGGGGAGTGGAAGTTGCCGTGGAGGCTGTGGAGAGCCAGCTAGGTGAAGCCAGCCGCCGAGGCCGCAGGCCGGAGCGGCCAATTGTACCTCCAGCTGGCCAGACATGCCAGTTGCATGGGATATTTTCAGGCAGCCAGAGAAGGCAGCTAGCTAAGGCCGCCCGCTTTTATCTGGACCGCACACTCATACACCACACCACGTACATAGAATAAATTTCCACTACATGCATACACCTTCGCTCTACCTAGTGATACATAAAGTGTGACTCTGCACTCGGCCTACGAGGAGTACAGGAGACTCTGTCGTAGTGAGCCGGTGTCCCCTAGTGTGACTGCTAAAAGTGCCTTGCATGCTTGTATATACTGAGCTCCACTTTGGATGATCTTTCAAGAGCCAAGAAAAGCCGCTAGGCTACCAATTGTGAACTACGAGACTGGGGAGCTATCTAGGATGTAGCTCCCATGTGAACAAAGATGTTGACATACGTTGATGATAGTTGACGACAGCTCACAATGTACATAACAGACATACTCAACATACACTACGATGGTCGGAGAGTAGCTAACCATGGATAAGGCTGGGGTCAATTATAAAGAATTATATTTAAAGACAAAATAAAGTCATGATCTGGTATGCATACTAAACTGGTCCCTATACCTAAGTATGTGGGACCTGAACTTGTTGAACGGGTACCCATCCTGGGCACGTGACACCGAAAGGATCCAAAAGGGATATGCGGGGTACTGAGAAATGTGGGACCGCGACGGAAAAATGTCAGATTCAGAAGAGACAGCAGCTGAATTACAGAGCCCGTTCTTTACGCGTGCAAAGACATATGACTCTTATAGGGTTGTCTGAGGTAATTGAGACGGTTAATACTAGTTTACGAACCTAAAGGTATTTATAGCACGGGGTGCATGTCCTAGTATAGGGTAAGGTCCGATTGTATCTCACATTATGCCATCTATCACCCCCTAACCCATTATATATATATATATATATATCAACTACGTATCACATCCCCCACCTTCATGACAAGCACTGTTTGCACGCCAACTGGCACACCGAGACTCAAACCACTAGATTTAAACACTGTGGATAATCGCTGCCTTATGGTCTCAAGACTCTACTCGCACGCTATTGACCACGACGTAAACATCGTGATCCTTACCGGATAGAGAGACAACGCTGAGGACATAGCGTGTCCTCGAGTCTTGGCGAGCTCGGTGCCCACCAAGAGAACGAGCCTGAGAGCGTGCAGAGACATTTTGAAAACTACCTGATCTTAGTGATGGCGACTCTGATAGGTCCGACACCGCTTTGGCCTGGTCCATGCTACTGGGTAGAGTGCGGTCGTCATCAGTGCTCAGGTAGTCTTCATAATCTTCATAAAACGAAGACGTTTCAAGATGTCTCGGCACGCTCTCAGGCTCGTTCTCTTGGTGGGCACAAAGCTCGCCAAGACTCCTGGAGACGCTATCGAGCAGGCCCCAATTGAAGCCTAGAGGACCAAGCGCGGCCATATCGCCACATGTCAGAGGCACCGCATGCTCTATGACGGTCTTGAACGTGACAACATTGAACGGAGTGTACCGCGATACCTTGATGTCCTTGCAGTCCATAGGGTCCACCAAGTCCGGCGTAACAGGGATAACGCGCCTGTTTTGTAATTTTCGGTACAGGTAATATCCCTGGTTGCCGGCAATATTGCACACAAAGACGGGGTCACTGGACAAGACGCGTCTCTTGTCGGTCTCGGTGTACGTGGTCCACCCGTACCTGGTTTGCGCCTCGCAGAGTAAATTGCCATCGTACCAGAGAATACGGTGTCCCCTGCACAGTTGGAATGCTAATGGGCCGGCAATGTCCGCGGCGTTGTCTCTATATCCGGTAAGGATCACGAGGTTTACGTCCTGGTCAATAGCGTGCGAGCAGAGTTCTGACCTGAGTGTCTTGACCCCAAGGCAGCGATTATCCCCAGGGTTTAAATCTAGTGGCTTGAGTCTCGGTGTGCCAGTTGGCGTGACAGTTGGCGTGCAAACAGTGTATGTTAGGGGGTGATAGATGGCATAAAGAGTGCCCAAATAGACTTATGTGCTGGATTGAGGAAAACTGAATAGGTGCACATTTGCAAGTACTTCAAATAAGGTATCTGTCAGGTGTAATATTGTTTCAATATTTCTGTGATGAGCAAGCTTCGTCCTCTCCCCACCCTATCTACTGATCACTTTCCCCTCTTCCAAGGTCACAGTTTATGGAGCACCTTAGTGTTTACTTGCTCTCTGCCTTCGGACTTATAAATAGGTGATCCCTTATGGCATATGGTGAAAGGAATGGACTCTACGCTATATTCTCATCATGGTCCTACCCTCATCTTATCGTAGATGTTTTCACTTCTTTAACCGTTTTGTCTGGCAATTGTTTTGAGCCATTGCCCCTTCAATTTTTACTGGTGATACCTAGGATCAGTCACATGCTGATCACTGCCATCATTTGTTTTTGTCGAGTACCTCTCGCGTGCATGCGCCTCTGCTGTTCTCTAGAGTACCTAACTACCCCGTGCAACCGAATTCTATAAATATTTTCAAGTCAGAGATGCTCGTAACCATTCACACTAATTGTTTAGCCTTTCCTTAGGATGCACCACAGCGCACCAGTCTCCTCATGGCTTGACCACCTAGAAAGGTGAGCTATAGGGCTTTGAGCTGCTTGGCTTTGGCCCTATACGCTCAGGGCACGTGGGATAATCAATAGAGCCCAAAAGAGAATATGGTATCTCCAAGTCTCCAGTAGTGCCGTAGAAGTATAACTGCTCAACCCGATATTCATGAAATAGTCTTGAGCACATATCCACACCATATGAGTCTGCAATGGGATAAGATCTGCCAGTGCAGGGAGCACTCGAAACAGTTTTCTCCCAATGTTGACGCGACGACGGGCACATGTGCTTCCATATTAGTAGGCGTCGAGTATCTAGCACACATCTGATAAGCTCAGTCTCGCGAGTGTGAGCAGGAAGTAGTTATGCGGCCAAACCGTGAGGCTATTAGGGGATATCCATACTCACATTAATTGCAGTGTAGTTATAAGCCCATTAGGGCCCGCCGTAGGCCATGGGATATCCTTGAGCCGGCATTCGTGAAATGAACTCTTGCCCCTTGGCAGCCTGAAATGCCCACCAACCGCTATGACAGTCCCTGGTTACATGCTAGTAGATAGCCCATAGCCAGCCACCGGGCCCAACTACCAGGCCTAGATAACCCTCATCAGCTCCTCGTACCGTTTGTAAATCAATGGACCACTAGTAGAATGTTGGGCAAAGCGTTAGCAGGTTCTAGTGGGTAAAACTGAGCCCGACCTTTTGGGGAGGTAAATTGCCGCCCCTACCCTCCGCCTCACAACTTCAACCTGTAAACAACCTCTGTCTGCGATTGTGTTTACTCGTCTTCAGGCGTGGCTGCACTGGAACAAACCCAAAAGGACTGAATCTGCGAAACCCTGATGCTATCTTGACCAGTTCAGGATCCGCTTGATAGTCCCCAAGGAACTTCATACACTGGCCATAAGAACATGAAACTGCCTCTTTGATAAACTCGCAATCAGCCAGCAGAGATAGAGAACAGTAAATGATAGCGCCCGGGTGTCTCTTCACTGCAATGAGAGCCAGTTCCTTGCTACTTCTTAGTCTGGAGGATAAGTACCTAAATAGGGAGGGTACTGGCATATATTCCACAAGTAATCGAGACATCTCAAAATCGTCACGGTACGGCTCAAAGTCTTGCTCGGATGGTGCTATCATATCGACAACACAGTTCTCAACAGCAAATCTAAGCACCTGCGGGCATCTCCAGAGACACTTTGGAAAGTCATGATGGGATCTGTATGGATCGATGTCTTTGTTCCAACTCCACCATTCTCTCAGCTCCTCGTTATCCCATATGCCGTGGGTTATACTTGGAAGCAGATAATAGCCCCGTAATAAGTAGAATTCAGGCAGTGGCCAAAATTTCGGGCTTGTAAAATATTGCATGAACCGCTGGCACACACATGCCAATGTCAGAAGTCTAACATCTCTAACAGCGCCCCGCTCATTCCTTTCAAAGTACCCTGTGATAATGTCAAGAACCTTGGAACTCTATTTCCAGCGGGGATTTGTAAATCAAGGGTGACCATTTGTGAAGCGAGAGTTTGGCCCTCTGATTCTGCAGGAGCTTCTTCAATTAGCTTTTTGCAGTGGCTCCTGGGCTCTCCCATGTGGCGATTGGCAGATATCCCCGCGTTATATACAGCTGTTCCGAGACATCTTTGGCGTGCCATTTGAGGAAATAGATCAATCTGATAGTGCGTTCCTTTGTGTACAGGAGCACCCTATCAGCTCGCATGTCCTCCAATGCAGTCGCAAAAAAGTAGCTCTACTATGCTCTAGTCTAATCGATCAACTACTCCAGAAAATCTGCAAGGAGCTCCTGAAACTGCCTCGCATAACGCACGCGGCTGCTGCTCACCTGGATAACCCGCTCAGCGGGTGCACCTCATTCACTTGAGATTGACTGGATTGTGCGTCTGACTCGCTCCAATTTACTATCAGATTGACTAGATGGGATGCCGATTTCAGATGAAAACTAAGATTATGTTCGACAAGACGCTAAGATCACTAACGAGTGAGCAAACTCGTTTTGGATTGGCATACAAGACACTCACTCGCTTCTTGATTTCGCATCTATGACGCCATGATCGCCCACCATCCAGCACCCGCGGAAGCACATCAACTTAAACCTTAAATATCCATGAGTCATTAGTGTTAGCTATTTAAATGTAATGCGAGATAGAGAAAGCCGATGGGCAAAGGACAAGGAGAGCAGTGGTAGGAGTGCCTGTAGGTGCCTACAGGTGCCAGCAGGTGCCAGCAGCCTGCAAGTACCTAGCGCATCTATTTAGCGTTTGAGTGTGGTGCTGGAGCCATGGGTGCTCCAAGCGAATAATGGCAGGTCAGCAGGGCGACCGGAGCCCAAGGGTGTACTGGCCTGTAGGTGTCTAGCATCCTCGGCGGCTGTGAGACTGGTGAGGCCAACCGAGCGCGCTACTGAAATGAGCAAGCGACTGCAGTAGGTTAGGCGGGGTAGCAGGAAGGGCTCTGAGGGCTGAGGGCTGAGGGCTCTGAGGGCGTTCGCTCTTGAGCTCCTTCAATCTTGAGCTCGTTCGCTCCTTCACTCCTTCACTCGTTCGCTCTTTACATTATCTGGAGTACTTGATCGCCTGCACAGCTCAGGAGCCTGCACATCTCAGGAGGCCGCCTGTACACCTCAGAGTGCTTGTTAGAGTAGTCGCGCCTGTTAGAGTAGTCGCCTCCCAAGACCTCCCCACATGATGGCCGCGCTGAAAAAACAGCTCAAGACCACCAACGCGTCTTTGCGATCGCACCCGAGCCAGTTGACCACAAGTCCACCGCCCAGCACACTGAACGCAGCCGAAAACACAAACCCCGGGAGCGACGAGTCGATGACGTACCATAAAACCGGGTTTGCGAGGCCCCAAAACATCCATGCTGACTGCATTTTGGTTGTGGCGTAGCCGAGGCCCATGATGGCGCCGGTTCCGCGTACAAACGATGGCCAGTCATAGTGGGTGTGCAGCAGCGACGAGCTGGCACCGCTAGAATACTGCTCGCGCGGATCCCCCGTCAACATCCTGGCGAAAATGAGACCAATTGCCAGCGCCAAAACACCCCCGATATTCAGCAATGGCACCATGACCTGCGGCGCCCTTTGTGCGAGCTGCGGCCCCAACCGGCCAGCGGAAACGAATCTGAGCGCGCCGTAGACGGAAACTGCGCCAGAGACATATAAAACCGCGCACCGAATGAGGAGGCTGGCGGCGCTCTTGCGCGGGCGCGCGCGGGCGGTGATTGTGCGTGACCGCGCGCGCTTTGTGTTTTGGGCATTGGGTTTGGGCGAGGGCACGCGGCTGGGCACCCGGGATGCTGATCTGCTGGAGACGTCGCCCGTGAGTTCCGCAAGGCTTACATGGCTTCCAAACACATTGGAAAGGGAAGATCCTTCTGACATGAGGAAGAGCGCAGTTGCGTCAGCTCAGCTCAGCTGGGTGGTGGGGTGGCGCCATAGCTCGCTAGAGGTGGCGGACGTTAGAGGTGCAGCTGGAGATGTGCATGAGTCGTGGGAACATGAGGGGTGATATGTAGATTAGATTAGTTAAGAACCTACCAGACACTACAGTCTAAAAGGGCTTTGCATTGATGTTCCCTGCCTGCCAAGACTGCCAGGACTGCTAGGGTAATTTAGGGTGGTTGGTCGGTGGGCACAGATGACCTTATAGTGGCGCCATATCCGACGTTGCCAGGCAATCCATTCGCTTAATTTTATGCATCTCTAACGTCAATAATCAAATAGTTAAACAAATAGTCTAATTGCTGGTGTTGAATTGACGTCTAAAGGAACACTGTGGCGTAGGTGGCGTGACGCGTTGCCTACGCGTCTAGCTATTGGATTAGTCTACCTATTGGTATCACGCATCTGGCCTATTCGGCTCGCCTGTATTCACCTCACCCTAGCAGTCCCACGGCTTTTGACTTCTGGCTTTTAGCTTTTGCTTTTCGCCGCTATGCTCTTGCCTTATGCTTTGGTATTGTATGCACTATCTGCCCTTACATAACAATCTGAGACGATAACCACGTCCCCACTTGTCCCCTCCTCCAATGACCGCTACAACCCCCTACAAAGACCAGAAACCAGGCACCAGCGGGCTGCGTAAAAAAGTCAAGGTTTTCCAGCAAAAGAATTACACTGAAAACTTTATCCAGTCGATCCTCTCGAGTATCCCCGAAGGAGCTGCGGGCGCAACCCTCGTGGTTGGCGGCGACGGGCGCTACTTTTCAAAAACAGCAATCAATGTGATTGCATCGCTGAGCGCCGGCAACAATGTCAAGAAACTCATCATTGGCCAGCAAGGTCTCCTCTCCACCCCGGCTGCTTCCCACGTTATTCGCAAGTACAAGGCCACCGGCGGTATCCTGCTCACTGCCAGCCACAACCCTGGCGGCCCCGAGAACGATTTCGGCATCAAGTACAACTTGAGCAACGGCGGTCCTGCCCCTGAATCGGTTACCGATAAGATTTACGAGGTGAGCAAGGAGATTACGAGCTTTGAGGATGCCGATATTGGCGAGGTCGATTTGGACACCATTGGCGAAAAGGTTTACGGCTCCGGTTCCGGCTCGGACAAGCAAATCACTATCCAGATCATTGACCCCGTCAAGGATTATGTGGAAATGATCAACTCGATCTTTGATTTGGACGTTATTCGCCGGTTCATCAAAAACAGCAACTTTAAGATGCTTTTCGATGGCCTCAATGGTATCACTGGCCCCTACGCCAAGGCTATTTTCTTGGACGAGCTCCAGCTGCCCGAATCGAGCGTGCAAAACTGTACCCCCAAACCCGATTTCGGAGGATTGCACCCGGACCCCAATCTGGTGTACGCTCACACCCTCGTGGACCGCGTGGATGCTGAGGATATCCCATTTGGTGCCGCTTCAGATGGTGACGGCGACCGCAACATGATTTACGGCAGCAAAACGTTTGTTTCGCCGGGAGATTCCGTCGCGATCATCGCTCACCACGCCAAACTCATTCCATACTTTAGGGACGGCGGTGTGCACGGGCTGGCCCGGTCCATGCCTACCAGTGGAGCCATTGATTTGGTGGGTAAGAAGCAGGGCCTCAATGTGTACGAGGTGCCCACCGGCTGGAAATTCTTTTGCGCACTGTTTGATGCCCGTAAACTGAGTATCTGCGGTGAAGAGAGTTTCGGTACCGGCAGCGACCACATTCGTGAAAAAGACGGGTTGTGGGCCGTTGTGGCATGGCTCAATATCATTGCTGCATTGGCCGAAACTAACCCCGAGCTGGCCTCGATTGGTGCCATCCAGCGCGATTTCTGGTCAACTTATGGCCGCACATTTTTCACTCGCTATGATTACGAGGGTGTTGACACTGACGGCGCCAACAAGGTTATCGCGAACTTGGCAGCTTTCATTGACCAAAACCCCAAGGGCCAGAAAATCGGTTCCATGGTGGTGTCTGAGGCAGGCAATTTCAGCTACACTGATCTAGACGGCAGTGTCTCCAAGAACCAGGGCCTCTATGTTAAGTTTGAAGGCGGTGCCCGTGCGGTTGTGCGGTTGTCTGGAACTGGCTCTTCTGGCGCCACGATCCGTCTCTACTTTGAAAAGTACGAGAGCGACAAGTCCAAGTACGGCATGAGCGCTGAAGAGTACTTGCGGCCCAGCATCAATGATTTCTTGGGTATGCTGAAGCTCAAGGAGTGTGTTGGTCGCGATGAGCCCGATGTGCGGACATAATAGCACTAAGCATTCTATAGCATTTTACTAGACTATAGCACTATGGATGTTACTAGGCTAACTTTGCAGAGCATTCAGTTGGCTCTAGTGCTCTAGGGATTTAGGAGGCTATTATTCTACGCCAGCGAGTGGCATTAGTGGATAACAAGTATACAGGTGGCAGGCACAATTACAGGCAGCCCCATAGACATCTCAAAAAACTAGCACCAGGTAGTGGGGACGTCACAGGCATGATGGAGCTCCGCGTTAGTGACATTGCATAGTGCATATGCACCAACGTTACAGCCAGCTCGTTTCTCTAGCGACTACGCGAGAAGCGGCTCTCTTGAGACATACCGTATATGCCTTTAGGCCTTAATAACCAGCTATCCTCCTAGTCACACATGAACGGTGTAAGTGCTATACTGTTGATGGCCCATTGTGTGAATGCGATAATCGCCTTCAATATGACTGATAACAGCGCTTTTGCGCGCACCAACCTTACAAGCCTTTCGGAGTGTATAGAAAAATACACCAACAGCTTAACCATCATATCGTTGTACAATACTAGAGTTCACAAAGAAAGCCTGATGCTAGTAGCAGATTATGATGAGGTAAAAGATGAAAACGACAACTATCTGGATAAGCTACTACAAGTAGGAAAGCACGTCAGGGGATGCTTTAACGAAGCGGATATTCGTCTTGGATTTGTTCACCTGCATAGCGAAATGAACGTAGATGCTTATATAGGTGAGTGTAACTTCGAGGGGTCTTCTATAGTGACTGCTTCACCACCTGCGGTACACTCACCATCTGTGACATCAACTAGTGCTCCTTTACCAACCGTCAGTGTGCAGCAAAGGCTAGGACAGCCGCAATCCGGAGTTGCTGCTGCGGCCCAAAGCTGTGATAAATCACTGTTGATGTTCCTGTCAATGCTTGCTCTTCATTTCAAAAAATGAAATAGTGTAGCAACTTGTAGAATTATACGGCTTTATTTTTCCCCTTGCATAATCAACATTGTATCGCTTATGCAAGGGATAATACGTTCCCCTGTCGCTCACGACACATGACTGCAGCAAACCTCTAGAACCCCAGATAATACGCGATCCCTCCTACCGATAACTCCATTTTTATGATTGTCGTGGCTGCTATACTGTTAATGGTGCATTGCGTCAATGCCATAATTGCCTTCAATATCACTGATAACAGCGCTTTTGCCCGTACCAACCTCACAAGTATTTCTCAATGTATAGCGGAATATACCAACAATATGACCATAATATCATTGTACAACCCTAGAGCTGACAGAGAGAGTCTAATGCTAGTTGCAGATTATGATGAGGTACAAGATGAGCATGGCAAATATCGGGAGAATATGCTGAAAGCTGGAGATCATGTGCGGGAATGCTTTAGAGCCGCGGGTGTCCGTCTCGGGTTTGCTCACCTCCATAATAAAATGAATGTGGATCCTTATATAGGTGGAGAGTGTAGGTTTGAGGGGTCCTACATTTGGACTTATTCACCGGTCACGAGTCCATCAGTGACCTCAAATACACCTTTACCAAGCGCCAGTGTCCAGCAAAGGATAAATCAGCCGCAATCCAGGGTCCTTGCTCAGGCGCAAAAAAGCGAAATATCACTACAGATGCTACTATCCATACTACTTGCCCGATTTCAAAAAGTGAAAGAGTGTAGCAACTTGTAGATTTATATGACCACTTTTTTCTCCTCCTATAATCAAGATTGGTATCGCTTATGCAGGGGATGATACACCCCCCTGTCGCTTACGATGCAGGATACAGCAAATGTCTAGAAACCCCTAATAACAGAGGATCCTTCCTACCAATAAATCCACTTGGATGATTGTAGTGGCTACTATAATGTTAATGGCCCACTGTGTCAACGCCATAATTGCCTTCAATATGACTGGTGACAGTGCTTTTGCGCGCACCAACCTGACAAGCCTGTCGGAATGCATCAGTGAATACACCAACAATTTGACCGTCATATCGTTGTACAACACTAGAGTTCACAAGGAAAGCCTGATGCTAGTTGCAGATTACGATGAAGTGCTAGATGGAAATGGCAATTATCTGGACAAGTTGCTAAAGGTTGGCAATCATGTGAGTAAATGCTTTGATTCCGCGGGTATCCGTCTTGGGTTTGGCCACCTTCATAGCAGAATGAACCCGGATGATTATATAGGTGAGTGTAGCTTTGAGGGGTCCTTTATTTGGGCTTATTCGCCATCTGCGGTACACTCGCCATCTATGACATCAACTAGTTCTCCTTTACCAAGCGTCAGTGTTCAGCGAGGGGTGGATCAACCGCAATCCTGGGTTCTGGCTCCGGCCCACAACAGCGATATATCACTGCAGATTCTAATATCGAGGGCACTTACTCTATTTCATCCTCTGAAGTATTGTAGCTACTTCGAAATTCATAGGACTTTATTCTCGCCCTTGCATGATTAAGATTGGATTCGCTTATGCAGGGTGTGATACATCCCCCTGTAGCATACGGCGCATGGCTACATTTTCTCTGTGAAACTCACCTCGATTATGCGTTTTTATGGCGAAGCGTGGGCTATCCCAGAGTGCCACCTCTTTGTTGTAATCAAAATAGAAAGGCAACAAGCCAACCGAGCTCCCCGCCGACCGATAATGATAGCTCATGATAGAGCACCACATAAGTGATATTACATAGTGCATATGCAGCAAAGTTACAGCTAGCGCGCGAAAAACGGCACTATTGAAACATACAGCTAATGACTCTAAGCCCTTAATAGCAGGCAATGTCTCCTCTAGTCACACATGAACGTTGTAAGTGCTATACTGATGATGGCCCAGAGTGTAAATGCCATAATTGCCTTCAATATCACTGATAACAGCGCTTTTGCGCGCACCAACCTTACAAGCCTTTCCCAATGTATAAGTGAATATACTAACAGCGTGACTATAATATCGTTGTACAATACTAGAGTTCACAAAGAGAGTCTAATGCTAGTAGCAGACTACGACGAGATAAAAGACGAAAATGGTAGATATCTTAATGGGTTGATAAAAGTCGCTGACCCTGTGCTGGAATGCCTCAGATCCGGGGGTGTCTGTTTGGGGACAGCCTACATGCATAGCGGAATGAACCCGGATGACTATATAGGTGAGTGTAGCTTTGAAGGGTCCTATATCTGGACTTATTCACCATCGGCGGTACACTCGCCATCTGTCACCTCAACAAATGCTCCTCTATCAAGCGTCGGTGTTCAGCGAGGGGTGCAACCTGGCGTTCTTTCTGAGACCCAAAATAATGAAATATCACTGTTGATGTTACTATCGGTGCTTCTCTCTCCATTGCAGAAGATTAAATAGTGCAGGCTTACCAAATTATAGGTTTATATTCGCCCTTGCAAGGTTGGCTTCGCTTATGCAGGGGATGATACATCACCCTGTCGCTTACGACACAGATTACAGCAAAAGTCCAAAAGCCGTTGATCACACACGATCCCTCTTACGCACATGAACGTTGTAAGTGCTATACTGTTAATGGCCCAATGCGCCAATGCGATAATTGCCTTTAATATAACTGACAACAGCGCTTTTGCGCGCACCAACCTTACAAGCCTTTCGGAATGCATCAGCGAATACACCAATAACATGACCATAATATCATTGTACAACACTCGAGTTGACAAAGAGAGTCTCATGTTAGTTGCAAACTATGAAGAGGTGCAAGATGAAAATGGTAAAGATAGTCTGGATATGCTGCTGAAAGTAGGCGATCATGTGAGTGATTGTTTCGACGCCGCGGGTGTCCGTCTTGGCTTTGCCCACCTGCATAACGCAATGAATGTGGATGCTTATATAGGTGAGTGTAGCTTTGAGGGGTCCTATATCTGGACCTATTCACCAGTGACAAGTCCATCGGTGACCTCAAATACTCCTTTACCTAGTGTTAGTGTCCAGCAAGGGACAGAGCATGATACTCAATCTAGTGACCCAAATGTAGTAGGGTCACTAAAGATATTGTTGAGTATGCTCTTGCCACTCTCCTGAAAAACGAATTAATACGATACCCTGTTGGAGCTCGTATAACTTTCATCCGTGTGAGCTAGTCTATAAGAGACAACGCTTATTTTAGATTCTATCCCTCTCTTTTGACAAAGACAGAGGCAAGTAGGTTAAACAGTTCTGGCAAAGTGATGAGCCAAGAATGGATCTCGTCATGAGGGTTACATGCGGTTCCAAAAGGTGTCCGTTTCCAGTGATATCCGGTCCTTTATATAGTTTACTCGGCAGTAAACCCTACAACCCTGCAGCACCACAATTCCCCCGTCGCAACATGGCTACATGTCTCCCAATTTTAAGTCGATAAGAGCGTACATGGCACGCACATCGCTTGAACAGCTATCGTAAGTCTCAGCTCTTGGCTAATGGACCTAATATATGTTCAGAAGCGAGGCTTTTCTCCTAAGAGCGTGATGAGAGCTTCTCCAGTGTCGGCGCGAATCCTAAATATCAATGTTGTACAGTCACTACAACATTCTCCTCTTGGTTCTTAGCGCCTGTTATTACCCGTGGATTAGATTATGTTTCTAGTCTATACCGTAATATAAACAAATATAGGTATTTGCTTGACATTGGAACCCGAAATAAGTGCATACTGTTCACATAGTCTGGATTAACGCTGATCTTGTCACATCATTTAGCACAGCGCCCTGGATCTCTCAAGCCATAAGGGACTTGCGTGTACTAATGACTATAGATAAGATGAGCCTCACGATAGAGAGCTCTGTATAGTATCTGGTAATGCCACCTCCTCGTCTGCGCGCGTAAATCCGAGCAATTCGCGTAGCACCCCAGGATGTTAGGACTATTTCTACGATAACAGCTTTGTGTGAGCCCATCTTAATTTCTAGCATCCTACATAGCCCTTCCATGGCCGCCCATGCCCACGCCCACAACACCATTATACACCGTGAGTTGCCCATTGATCTCATACTTCAACTTACTCTATAAATAATTAGAATCTTTATTCACGCCCAACGTGTCTACAACAAAGCATCCAAATCAAGCTCCTGCTCCTCGGCAATCAGGTCCTCTTGTTCCCTGACGGCCTTGGTCTGAACGACTTTTTTCAAATCAAGGGTTTTAGCCAGCAAGCTTGTATCGGTACGTTTTACAATACCTGGCTCAAATACCGGCGGCCTGAACTCTACTGGTCGGCCAGTAAATGTATCGAGCATATACTCCATCAGCCGCTTAGTTTTGGGGTTTGGCAGGTATAGGTCCAAGACATCAAGCGGTTCTTCTGGTGTCTCTAGATCAATCGCATCCACTACACTATCCATTGCCTCAATCAGGTCTTTACCAGGGACGCTCTTGGGTGGTGGGTCGGCAAGGTCTTTGAACGACATGAGCCGCCAGTCTGCGGCCATGGCCACAGGGGTCATGATCAGCTTATCAAGCTCTCCATACTGAATATACGGTTCCAAAAAACACATGCTGAGGCTCTGGAACCTGCCACCTTTGACGAAGCGTGCCAATGCAACTGTACCAGTTTCGTAAAGCGCGTGGACAATTGGTGTGAGGTGTTGCTGAGATTCGAGGCTATCGGCGACAATTATACTGGATTCACCAGTGATTGCTTGCCACAGCGGTTTCACAAACCCCAAAATCTCGAGTCCGGGGTCACCCAGCGCGGCATTTTTCGCTCTTTCCTCGAGTTTCTGGTTGATGGGGATAATTTGTGAACCATACATATATCCCTTTTCTAGTCCTTGCTCGTTTATAGCATCCCCGTCGACCAGTTTATCCCTTGCAACCTTGACGGTATCAATCTGGTTGCCGTTACCATTACCCACAACCGCATGCGTCGTGGGAGGACTGCTTTTGCGAATATGAGGGAAGATCTTGATTGCTAGCTCGATATTCGCGCTATCACCAGCATAACCAAGGTATAGAGGCCCCTCGTACATTTTTATAGCCGCCACCTGCTTGATCTCATCGTGGTTACAATGATCAACAAGATCATCAACGGGATCCTGACCTCCGGGACTGATGGCGAGGAACCGGATATTGTTGCGGGCTAAAGTAGCCTCAATTTCATCCAATGCCGGTAACCCGCTACCAAACCATTTGATTGTCATTGTGAATTTCAGTTTTTTGACGTAGGCCTTTAGCTGTTCAGCTCCAGACATGATATCATCAAAGGGCGTCGGTGATCTAGTACCTCTCAGTGATGTGATGGGTTCCCAGCTTGTCCATGTTGATCTGGTTGCATCCTGAAACGGTATCAATGCCTCTACATGACCATCACCTTGACCAGTATAAACCCCTATACGATGCGTTTTGCGGGCCCAAAAGATCTGCTGGAATATACGTTTTTCTAGGTAATTGTTGACAAGATCAAGCTCAGAGTCTGTCAGCGAGCACCGATCAATGATATATAAATTGATTGTTTTGCTCATCTTGTGGGGTGGGGGTGGGATGGTGTGGGGTGTATAAGTAAAACGGTTGGGACTGGTGATAAGGAGGTGGTCTACTTAATAAAACGGGATTCAGGTGTCACAAGAAATTCGGTATATTTCTCTATATATAGCCCTGCATCCCTCTGCCAGCTCCATTTATGTGCTACCTGTATGGCTATTTGAACCTGAAATGATCACCCTTGTGGGCTGTCGTTGAATACAGCGATAATGCGATACTGGACAAAAGCTTATATTAGCTTTCAGATGCTTTGCGATTTCTTAGCACT
This sequence comes from Wickerhamiella cacticola, assembly GCA_030564425.1. Classification (NCBI taxonomy): domain Eukaryota; kingdom Fungi; phylum Ascomycota; class Dipodascomycetes; order Dipodascales; family Trichomonascaceae; genus Wickerhamiella; species Wickerhamiella cacticola. The sequence goes on along the minus strand of JAJLUX010000005.1, from coordinate 211,830 downwards.
AAAATCTATTTATTAGCTCCAGGCCCACTGAGGTTTACAGCAGACTGCATCAGTCTAGTATAAGTGCCTTTAGAGCACCTTGCCTATCTAAGAAGTATCCACTGGATTGGCCTCCACCATTTCATCTGCAAACATGGGATGAGCTGCTCAGCTGCACAAGGGATGAACATGAAACACGCAAAGGCTAAAAGACTCAACACCATGACCCAACATCAATGCTTGGTACCTACATTTACAAAGTTTGCCAGCTTGCGATCACTGCAATGTTAGCCAGTACTGCTTTGGCAGGCTATGTTCATATCAACGATGCAACACCTGAAGACGCAGATCGGATTCGTTCTAGCATCGGCAATCTAACACAGTGTTTGCATTATTTCGGCTGTGACAAGGTCACTTATTTGGATGAAAATGTCAATACCACTCTACATATTGTTTTCAATGCAAGTGCATACAGCGACATGTCCTGGAATAATCGGACAGTGAGGAATAACTTCGAATTGTGTCTGGCGTATTATGGATCGAACGTGGGTGCTATTGGTGAATATGTTTCTGACGAAGATATCGATTTCGATGAATCGCTCACGAGATTTGACAAGGCTGATATCAACAAGATAATTCAAAGGACCCACTATTTTCAAGAGCCTGTGTATCCGTCAGCAACTGTACGAAACAGCAGCTCAGTATTAGCACCTTCACATTCTATAGTGAGGAGGCATGTTCAGACACCATTCCGATCCATGCAATGGCGATGGATGAGCCAATGCTTATCAACTGCACACAGGGGTAGAACATGAAACAAGCTAGAGCGTAAGTGCCCAACGAGGTCTTGACACTTGCCCATGCGTGCAACCTACATTCACAGAGTTTGCCAGCTTGCGATCAATGCAATATTAGCCAGTACTGCTTTGGCACGCTTTGTTCATATCAGTAGTGCAACACCTGAAGACGCAGATCGGATTCGTTCTAGCATCGGCAACCTGACAGAGTGTATGCATTATTTTGGCTGTGACAAGGTCACGTATCTGGATGAAAGTGTCAATACCACTCTATACGTTGTTTTCAAGTCAGAGGCATACAGCGACATGTCCTGGAATAATCAGACAGTGAGGAATAACTTCCGATTGTGTATGATGTATTATGGATCGCGCATAGGCGCCGTAGCTGAGTACAGACCTGAGGAAGAGATATATGCCGATAAATCGCTTACTAGATTTGACGAGGCTGATATCAACAAGATGATTCAACGGACCCACGGTTTTGGAGATCCTCTGTATCCATCAGCAACCGTACGGAACAGCAGCTCAGTGCCGGCACCTATGCCTTCTATAGTGCATCTGATGAGGAACGTTCGGACATCACTTACGATGAGCCCCGAGCTATGTAATGGCGATAGGTGATCCAATTAATGTCCATACAGTCACCCGCATCGTGAAAGGCTGCCGATCCATGATCTTCCTCGCCACAGACGCAATAACGCTGTGATTTACAATTCCCAACCTAGTGTCGACCCTACATTCAATTTACTCCACAAAAACTAGGCTTGTGAGGTTCTTCCCGCCGTTGGACTCAGTGGTACTGGCCTGACGCCCTCGATTCTCTCTATCTTTATATGGTTATCCTGCAGTACAACCTTGCAATTCCACCGAAGGACATTCAACCAGTCGCTAAATAGCTAGATGTCTTCCAATCTTACCTCGAGATCGTGCAGTACTCGCATAGCCGAAGCAGCTTCCATAAGTCCCAGCTCTTCGCTATTGTACCCAATGTAGCTTTAAAGACTAGGCCTCTATCCAGAGAGCTTGATCAGAGCTTCCCGGATGTCGGCGCAAGCGTTGCAGAAACAACACTCTTTACTTGTAGTCTAGTCATCCATAAACCACAACATTCCCAGTCTACAACACATGTGAGATATAGAATCCTAGCCCTAGTATGCAACATGGTAATGTTGTATCCTATTACTATAAGTACTCCTCGAGTAGAGATATTTTATACACATTCCAACTACTTGTGCTCTGAACACTATTGCACGGGATCGCATAAGCCTGCCATCTCACCACACAATATAGATAACTCTTTAACCTAGTGATCCTTCATGGGACTACATTCAGACCCTACTGCATACAGGTATCGTGAGCGATTTGTTTAGTCTACCGGCGACAAAATGCCAGATTTTCGGCGCTAAACTGTACAGAAGTTTGTCCATTGGTGCACCATCATATATTGGCACTCTTTCTTCAGCGTATTGTGCGCGCTATTACTTGGGATAGGAATTCAATCTTACATGAGTGCTCGGCTCTTATCATCCAGCACGGAGCTGACCTATCCAAACAATTGTATCACCCACAGGTGCTAGATAGTCTGGTGTCAGAGCATACAAATAACTGTTTGTCGAACTTATGAGCTCTGAGTGCAACTACTGCTTTCAAGTTCAGCGACTGAATGAAACTTGAGCCCTTTATAAGTGTAGCAATCGGCTGTTCTAGCCATATGCACTAACGAGAAACCAAGGAATCCTATAACGCAACTGCGTGTGAGGCTACTTTGGACTGCTACGAGCCAAATTTTTCACTATCTGGCGTCTTGTAAGGTGGGAGATGCTGATCAGCTGCATATTGGATATGAAACAAGCCAGAGCAATAAGACCCAACTAGCTGTACAATCCCCCATGCGTGTAACCTACATTCACAGAGTTTGCCAGCTTGCGATCACTGCAATGTTAGCCAGTACTGCTTTGGCACGCTATGTTCATATCAGTAATGCAACACCCGAAGACGCAGATCTGATTCGTTTTAGCATTGGCAACCTAACACAGTGTCTCCAGTATTTTGGCCTTGATAACAGTACTTATGTGGATGAGAATGTCAATACCACTCTAAATATTGTGATCCCGGGAAATGCATACCGCATCATGTGCTGGAATAATCGCACAATGCAGGATAATTTCCGATTGTGTATGATGTATTATGGAACGAACGTGGGTGCTGGCGCTGACTACGTCCCTGAAGAAGATATTGATTCCGATGAATCGCTCACTAGATTTGACAAGGCTGATATCAACAAGATAATCCAAAGAACACACTATTTTCAAGAGCCTGTGTACCCATCGGCAACCGTACGAAACAGCAGCTCAGTATTAGCGCCTTCTTCTATAGTGAAGAGGAATGTTGAGACACCATTCCGATCCATGCAATGGCGATGGATGAGCCAATAAATGTCCATACTGCCATTCCCCATCGTTGAAGGCTATCAACCCATTCTAGGACAAATAGCTTGCAACTCGTATCTATCCTCATCAAAATCGCAATGACGCTGTGATGTGTTTTGGCCAACCCAATGTGCGCCCTACTACATACAAAATTTACTCCAACGAGAATAAGGCTTGTGAGGCCAGCCTGCCCTAAGAGCCGCTGGTACTGACCAGGCGCTCCCTAGCTGAAGCAGCTTCCCCAAGACACAGCTCCTCGCCAATGTGTCCAATTTAGACTAAGCTTCTATCCAGCAAACTTGATCAAGGCTTCCTCAGCATGGGCCTAAGTCAACATCTTGCCGCAGAGATGACAACACCCTGTACTTGTTGTAGTCTAGTCATCCACAGGCCACAATACTCCAGTCTACAACACATATAGATCTAGAATCCTAGGCCAAGGATATATATGCTGGGATACAACATTGTATACAACATTGTAATGTTGTATCCTGTTACTATAAGTATCTCTACACCAGAGCTATTTTATGTACTTAATACCTACGCCTGAACCCCTATTACACTGCCAAGCATACGTTTTCGATTTCACAGCACCATCACAAAGTAGCCTGGTGGGAGCTCTATACAAACGTCAGCAGAACCTAGAAGCTTTTGCTGCCCCTGCTGCTAGCTAATTCGACGATTCAGTCAGTGGAATTTGTGTTTATCTACCAGTATAGAAATTCGCTGGCCTAATCAAACGCAGGCTCTCTGTTTACTCATGGATAGCATCCAAGTAAACCTTGAAATAAGCTATGCCTAAAACTACTTATTGATTGCTATGATGCGACCGCTTCCGCCACCAATTGGCTTTGTGATTGAAAGAAAGATGCTGATCAGCTGCACATAGGATATGAAACAAGGCAGAGCAATAAGACCCAACTAACGAGGTCTTGACACTTTCCCATGCGTTGCACCAACATTATTCAAAAAGTCACTCAACTGGCGATCGCCCTTATGTTAGCAAGCACTGCTTGGGCACGCCATGTTCGTATCATTGACGCAGAGCCGGAGGATGCAGATCGGATACGTCACGCTATCGGTAACCTAACACAGTGCCTCCACGAGTTCGGTTGTGATAATTATACTTATGTGGATCAAGATGTCAATACTCCTCTAAGTGTTGTGCTCAATGTGGAAAAATCCTCCGAGATGGCCTGGAACAATCGCACTGTGGAGGCCAATTTCGATATGTGTATGATGCGCTATGCATGGCGCATTGGTGCGATAGCCGATTTCTTGATCGGAGAAGATATCAATCTTAATGAATCGCTCACTAGACTTGACGAGGTTAATATCAACAACCTAATCCACAAGACCCACTGGTTTGGTGAGCGCATGGATCAACTAGCAAGCGTACCGAACTGCAGCTTGATATTAGCCCGAGCACTCACTCCCCTGCATCTGAGGAGCAGTGTTGAGACGCGCCCATGACGAGCCCCGAAATGCAACGGCGATAGGCGAGGCAATCATTTCCCCTTTAGCTGTCCCTCAGCGAATGATTCCGGTGACCAATTGTCGGATAATTTGCATGTAGTGTTTATTTTTTTCCATCAGAAACGTAACGTTGGTGTGATTTACTTTGGTCAGTTTAATGCCGACGCTGATAAAAACACAGTTGGCTTATTGGAGAATAGGGCCGGTGAGTTCATCCCAGCGTTAGACTTGAGTACCACTTTAGCTATCCTGAGAAACACAAAAATTCAGACACTCAATCAAACGACCCTTGGCTGGCTGGAATGTGGAATGTGCTGATCAACGGCACACAGGGGTAGGATATGAAACAAGCTAAGGCTATAAGATGCTACGAAATCTTGGCTCATACCATGCTTGGCACCAACATTATTCAAAGAGTTACTCAACTGGCGATCGCCGTTATGTTAGCAAGCACTGCTTGGGCACGCCATGTTCATGTCAGTGATGCAGAGCCCGAGGATGCAGATCGGATACGTCACGCTATTGGCAACCTAACACAGTGCCTCCAAGAGTTCGGTTGTGATAATTATACTTATGTGGATCAAGATGTCAACACTCCTCTAAGTATTGTGCTTAATGTGGAAATATCCTCCGAGATGGCCTGGAACAATCGCACTGTGGAGGCCAATTTCGATATGTGTATGATGCGCTATGCATGGCGCATTGGTGCGATAGCCGATTTCTCAATCGGAGAAGATATCAATCCTAATGAATCGCTCACTAGACTTGACGAGGTTGATATCAACAACCTAATCCACAAGACCCACTGGTTTGGTGATCGTATGGACGACGATCCTGGAGCTCAACTCAGCAAGCGTGAGGGATCAGAACTCACCTTGAGTATGTATACCTTTCTCCCAGCCACTGATAAGAAGTGTGTGAACTATGAATCGATTGATTGTGCAACACACTCATGCGAGAACTTCATGAATAGCTTTTCTGGTGTTCGTGCTGCTAATTATTTCTCTGACAGGTCGCTTAAAGTTACTATTTTTCCTCACCACGACTGTGGACGGAATTACCCTATTTTCAGCCGTGGTGGTTCTGCTGTATACGTCGGGCCGCGGCATGCTTCTACCTGCTGGGCCAGAAAAACTTATTCTTGGTATGGCGAGTTTAGTGGTGACCCTGATTATGATACTGACAAAGTCAGAATTGTCTCTAACGAGAATTGGACTGGTGACGTTCAGCCCGGCGTTAGAGCTGAGGGCGGGATTTGGCTTCCTGGTGCCTCCAATCCTATCCACCTACACCCGGCAGGTAGTCTCCCTATCAGCTGAATAGTTAAATATTACAGACATTTTAAATTTCCAGAGTCATGAGGTTGATGATAGAGATTATTATCACGAGAACAATGACCGCACCAAGTAAATTAATTGATGTTTAGTTGTCAAGCAAGCTTGAGGTAACACAAATATCTTGGCTAGGTTCATCCGCGGCTAAGCCGACGACTAAGATACTCAATGATCTAGTCACCTGAGTCCAGGAACTCTCTGAGAAGCCAGACTGCAGGGCCAAAAAATCGTCAAATTCACGGCAATATGGGGGCCCCATTATACACACACCTAACCCCATGTATGCATATTCAAGCACACTGCATTTGAAAATACCTGATTAGGAAACTCGCTATTGTGCCTTGCATTCGGGTACCTATCTGCAAGTCTCAGTGGGTAGTGAGTGGGTCTGTACAGATATGTTGGTAAATCTCTCCAGCGTTGACTGCTATTTTCTACTACAAAACAATAAATGGCTCTCGTGGATATGTCTGAGGCAGCTACAAGGAGGTTACGATTGGTATATCAGGAAGTAAAGATTGTGTATTGTCTATTTAGAGTTTTAAAGCCCCATTGGACTACTGCCTAGACTTGACGGACTCAGTGAATCGTTTACAGCATCAGACGGCTTGACTCAAGACCCATTAGAGATCGCTTGGAGGATACGCACAATCTGAATCGATTTCCGAGCCGCTTTCCAAGTCAATCCGTGCTTTCGGAGGACTATCGGGTTGAGGTGTGGTCTCCTCACCGGTCGATGGGCTCTCACAAGTGTCTTGGTTGACCTGGTGAGGAGCCGCCCGAGGACTCCGCAAAACAACGTCAACTCGTAGGCCATCTCTTAGTAGCTGTGGGGAGCTGCCGGTGACTCTGTTGGAGATGCTCTTGGCGTTAGCAGTGTGGCGAGGAGGTGAGGTGTCGCGTTCATCAGTGTCTTGCTTGAAATCACATCTCAAGAGTGGGGAAACGTTCAACGTCAAGCGGCGCGTGCCTTTAAGTCTGTCAATAGTGCTGGCTGGTACCTGTCCCGAGAATTCAGCAGTGCAAGGCTCTTGAGGCTTGGTACTAAACATCCGGAGGGGAGACGGTAGAGAACATTTCCAGTGGAAATCGCAAATATCCACGAGATTCTCGTCATCTGCGGTAATATTCTCACTGGCTAGCCATACCATGGGGTTCTTGCGCAGGGAGTGCCACGGGACCGGTTCTAGGTGGGACCCGCTGTCGTTCCAAGCATTGAGTTTGGTCTGCTGAGAGATATCGCCCAGAGGCGTGCAGCCTCCGTATGAGAACTTGATCTCCTCCTTGCTCAGCACGTGAGTGGGCTCAATTGCAAACCATGGCGCCACAGTGTCCTGATCTAAATAGGGCTCATCGACCTTACGAAGAGCACTTAAGAAGGTTTCAACTAGTAAAGTGGAGATTGTAGTGGTTTTATCAGCACACTTACCGAGTTCGCACGCCACATTGCCCATCCAGCATCTGAAAAACTCCTCTGCGTTCTCTGAGATATTCGCGAGATGCGCTTGCCGAGAACTGGCACACGAGACTGTTGGCTGCCAGTCCTGGGTATAAAGACTTCCAGGGTCAGAAACAGAAACCATTGCGGCAACTTTTAGCGCGTCATTAACCGGGTTTGGATGGAACTTTTCCCAGGGCTCTGTATCTGTACCAGTCAGAGCATCTAGATTGCCAATACACTGAGGAAACGTGGCCTTGCGCAAGACATCGACAAGAAAATTGCTCTCTGGCGTAGTCGTGCATAGGTCAATGGCGGAGAATATGCCAGCAATGTATGCAAAGCAAAACTGTGGGTACGCGTAGGCACGATAATAGCAGCGTGCGAGTTTTCTCAGTCGCTCAGCCACATCTGGCATACAAGGCATACGTTGCCTTCTTATTAGGGTTAGATATACGCGATAGTTACGCGCTGTCGGGTCATCTCTAGCGCTGGTAACACTGGTTCGAGTACCTTGCAAACTAAGTAAACAAGCAAGATAATACTTCTCTGTGTTAACAGTGTCTTTTTCATCAAGCTCCCTCAAATGCCCAACATAAGTATCGCTAGGGGAAGTTTCACCGCATACTTTGCCGGAGAGTAACCATGTGTGACCTTCGGCCATAGCAGCCACATCAGGCCACTTGTCTTCTCCAAAGGCCTTTCGCATTGTCTCGAGTCGTGCCAAATCATAAACAAGCGCATCAAAGTTGAATATGTGGCCATTAGACCTATAGTATTTAGCGTTCAGGGTGGTGTGAGGTCTCGGCATTGAAGTCTTGAGGTCAACATCTCTTTTCTTCAAAGTATAATAAGTCTCTGCAACTCTACAATCACCAGCATCTGTTGTTACAGTGGCTTGGCCCACCAGTGTGATGGAGTCAATTGGGGAAGCAGGTTTGCTCACGTCTATGGTGTGGCCTCTATAGTTGCTGGAAAAGTCCACATTTAGCTCCCGATGATATTTTGTAGGCGTTTCGGAGCCACCGCCAGCTTTCTCGTCAATCAACTCACTCTTCGCCATGATCTCAAGAAAGCCGGATGCGCGATATATACCGCACGGTATGCATGCTGAACCCTATACCCCTTCTATCTGCATAATCAAGTGGATAATTAAAAATCGCAGCCAATTATTGTGACTTTGTTACATAGTTCTCTACATCACCTCATATCAGCTCATATACTGCAAGAGCCCCATTGCTAACCCAACGAGTCTGTGGAGCTGAAAAGCTGTATATTAGCTTCACCCTCTCCAATGCTTTAGATAGTTTAGCGAAGCCCGCTTATATGTCTGAGACAGTTGGCACCTTAATTGTTGCATGAGTGATGAGGATAGAAGGGTACATATCTCCGGAATTGGAATGCCAGGTTGGCACGGAGTTTCTGAATTATTAGATTAAGTAGTTTCGAAATACTTTAGGGATGCCGGGATGTTGGCTGGCTGTGGGTGCTGCTGCTTCAGTTTGAGGTGAAGTTCCACACTTCCTACTACTAGCCAGTTGCGTAACCATATCACTAATTCTATACTAATCAATAATCTATTCAATTACCTGAGAATCTTATCATTGGTGCTTGTCGTGAGGTGATATCCGATGTGTGCCAGTTGTTTAACGTGTGTACCAAGCATCCAGATTGCTACGAGAAGTTTAGCTGAGGAGCAGTAGAAATATGTAAAAATTAGGTAAATTGCAGTTCAAGAGATTTAAAAATAGCTGTAAGCTTGTTAGCTGCTGAACTGTCACTTCAACCGGCTGAGCCAAGACGGTGTCAAGTCCCTTGGTGCTGCCTATAGTTCTGCCATTTCCGTCTTTGGCGCCAACGCAGCTAACTTTCCTAGCGTTCAGTTCGATAGATTTAGTGATGGATTCTACAACTTGAGCCTTTTGATTTTCCGCGTGGACCCACCAGGTCGCTTCCATAGTTCACATGCAGTAGTGTCACATTTCCGCATTATTGTAGTTACATTTACCAACTGAATATCACAATCCTAGCTCCTCGACTCTATGGTCTCTATTCCGGAGGATATCGCGTACTTGGTGGCAGAGCACATTGAGCCTAACCCCGTCGACTATGCGCGGCTTGCAGCTGTTTGCAGGGCTTTCCACATAATCTTCACACGCGACTCTGTCTGGAAGCGGCTAAACCCATACAACCTGCCTAACAATGTGTATCAAGACTTCCGCGCAAAGTGTAGCGGCGAGACCCTGAAGCTGGTGTATTTTACATGGAAAGATCTTTACGATCCAGATATCCACTCGGGCAGTGACTTGTTTACCAATTTGTACCTTTATCTCGGCTACATGACGCGTAGCTCGAAAAGAGCGCCAGGAGAACCACTCATAGGCAACAAGCATCTGCTGCTCACTTGGTTAAATCTAGAGGCTAGCAGAGGTCCACGCGAGAGGGCGCTGGATTCATTGACCCCAGAAATGTATCTCGACAGCGACGTTGCCTACGCTTTCTGCGCCCGCCACGGGGATATGCTCAGGCGGTTCCCTGCGTTCAGAAACGATAAGGGCATTGTTCTCGCGGCAGTAACTGCCAGGAATCTGGGATTCAGGCTGCCGCTCCGGTACGCGAGCCGAGAGCTCAAAGACAACGAAGACGTTGTGTTGGCAGCTATACGGCGGCACCACAGGTCGCTGAGGTATGCTAGCGACCGATTGGCTAGAGACAGGGCTATTATAAGGGCAGCGGTTGATAAAAATCCAATTGCACTCCTGTATGCCAAGCGTATAGATCGAGAATTAGTACTCGAGTGCGTCCGCAAACGCCCACTCCTACTGTCACGCTTTGGTATAGAATACATGGATGACAGAGAAATCGTACAAGCAGCACTTGAGACTGACTGGACAGCTATATTCGCTGCCTCCGACCGTTTGCTCGAGGACCGCGAGATCCTTGTGGTGTTTGTAGAGACCCACCCAAGGTGGATTGCTTATTTCATGAAACCTGATAACTCTGACATAGATAGAACATCAAGAATACGGGAGGCTCTGATTAGACATGAGCTGGTTAGAGATGTCGAGCCATAGCTGAGTAGCGAGTGTAGTTAAATCGTGAGAGGTGAAGTAAGGGAGTTGCTAGTGGTTGCGAGATGTTCAGAATGTAGATAATCAGATGTAGAAATAGTCAAGTAGTTTCATAAACACCAGACAGGTCTCATGGATAGCTACATCGGTGTAGAATACCCATCTAATTTTGCTCTGTAAAGTGCATGGTGGAGACACGCGTAGTTTGCGTGAATGCTAGTTTAGAGTCCTTCACGTCCTAGTACTAGCAGTACATATTTACGCAACTCACCAGGTGATCAAGGCGATAACCCAAGAGTGGCCTATAGTGAAGCCGTGATCTAACGCTAGCGGTAACCATATCCAACTTTCTTGCAATTTCCCACCCTAAAGCCCCTAATTATAGGGACCCACCGGGGTATCAGTGCTTCCCATCCTCACCCCAACCCACCAGGGTCCCGCAGGGGACCCACCAGTACTATAAATACCCAGCTCTACCCCAGCAACCCCCGGCATGAAAGTGCAGGTACTCATTAGACACAGAGACACACTCGCTACTATCCATAATGCCACAATCAGCACCATAACCAGCACAGAAACCACAATCCAGGTCCCGCAATCAGAAGTACCCGAAGAGTTTCAATTTGAGCGGGTTTTCCCGCGTAGGCTGGACCCGTGGCGTAAGGACCCAAACCGTAAAGATACGCTTGATGAGATTTTCGAGTACCTGGAGCCGAGAATTGATGAGTTTATCGCGGGCCAATCAAACGCGTGCATTTTGGGATTTGGACAGCGTCAGTCGGGCGTCTCGTACACTTTGGGGACCGCTACAGGCATCGAAAAGGGGATTTTGCCGCAACTTTTCCGCAAACTGCAACTCGCGGGCCTTGATTTCGAGCTGCGTGCCAAGTGGGTTCATACCGATATACCCGACGACAACAACCAGATTGAGCCGGTTTTACCGCCAGCATTGCAAGTTTCGGAGTCCACCGACCCGCTCAAGCACGAGGAAGAGCTCGGGAAACTGAGAATTTTCCTGCAAATGGCTAAACCGCCGCACCCGACCTCTCACTTGATTCTAACTTTCCATTTGCAGGGCCGACAGCTCGCAATTGTCGATATGGGCCGTGGAGCATGTCATGGAATTGCCCTGCAGCTCAGAGCTCCGTCCATTTGGCCACTAGACTTGGACCCGCTTGTGGAGGCCCTGAAGGACGTTTGGGGGCCAGAGAGCTGGCTGACGGCGATTGGATGCGTTTACGATCGTAATAGTCCCCATGAGACCTTGACAACGTTGGGGTTTGCCAATCTTCTGCGCATGGAGATGAGCAGCGAGTACATTGCGCAATGCGAGAAAACGGAGAAACTGCGGCGGCCGGATGAGGTCTACTAGGTGCTGGCGGCTTGGGAAGGGCATATTGAGGTAACAGGTAATCGTATATAGATGTACACGAGCTTAGCTGTTCGGATTGGGCCAGATGAAGGCTGCAGCCATCGCCCTGGGTGCCTATTTATGCCTCGAGTAGCACCTAAATTAGTTTAACTAACTAGTAGTCGGGAATGAGCCAGGAGCACATAGCTGGCTAGCTCAGGCAGCTAGATCGGGACGCGTTATATTCAGGAAATTATTAAAGGTAGGCTATGGTAAGAAAATAAAAAGGAATAAAGATGTACAAGATAGACAAATCAGTCTAGAGCAATTGCAAAATAAACATAGTGAGTGCGGGGCCAAACTTGTTGGCGGTATTAGCGGACGCAGACTGCACAGAGGTACTGGCCGTGCTGGATTCGGAGCCGCTGGCGGCTTTTTGGTAAAAGAGTTCTGAAATTACTTCGCGAGCTTGGAAGTTGGCGGCGCTAGCAACTGGGGTGGTAGACGCGCTGCTGGAGGAGCTGCTAGAGGAGCTGGTACTGGACTCTGAGGTAGTAGGGCTTGTGCTAGACTCAGAGGTTGTGGTAGGAGCAGCAGAGGACGAGCTAGCAGTAGAGCTTGTGCTAGTCTCTGAGGTAGTGGGGCTGGTACTAGACGCAGATGAGCTTGTAGGGCTGGTAGTGGACTCGGAAGAGGTTGTGCTAGAGTCACTTGTGGGGCTAGTAGTGGACTCAGAAGAAGAGCTAGTGGTAGGGCTGGTAGTGGCCTCACTAGAGCTGGGGCTCGTGCTAGACTCGGAAGATGTGGTAGGGCTAGTGCTAGACTCAGTAGTGGAGGTGGGGGCGGCAGAGGAGCTCGAGGTGGGGGCAGCAGAGGAGCTAGCGGAAGAGCTGGGGCTGGTAGTGGTCTCAGTAGAGCTAGGGCTGGCGGAAGAGCTGGAGCTGGGGCTGCTGCTAGTGGCAGAGGAGCTGGAGCTGGGGCTGCTAGTGGTTGCAGAGGAGGTAGGGGTAGTACTAGAAGCAGAGCTGGAGCTAGAAGGAGAAGAGCTGGAAGCAGAGCTAGAGGTAGGAGTAGAGCTGGAGGCGCTGCTAGAGGTAGTAGGAGCGGAGCTGGAAGCAGAGCTGGAGCTGGTAGGAGCGGAGCTGGAGGCGCTGCTAGAAGGGGTAGAGCTGGAAGCGGAACTAGAAGTCACGGGAGCAGAGCCGGAGCTGGAGCTAGCGGGTGTGGAGCCGGAGCTAGAGCTGGTACCAGTAGGCGCTGAGCTGGAGGAACCAGAGCTAGAGCTGACGGGCGCAGAACCAGAAGAGGTACCAGGGTCAGAGCTCGTGCTGGAGCTGGAGGGTGCGCTGGAGCTAGAGGTAACGGGAGCAGAACCGGAGCTGGTGCTAGTAGGAGCCGAGCTGGAGCTGGAAGCAGAGCTAGAACCAGTAGGGGCAGAGCTGGACGCAGTGGAAGCAGAGCTGGAGCCGGTAGGGGTAGAGGTAGAGCCGGAGCTGGAACCAGTAGGAGCAGAGGAAGAGCCGGAGCTAGATCCAGAACTAGAACCAGAAGTACTTTCACCGGGATCTGCAGAGCTGGAGCTGGCGCTAGGAGTAACAGTAGTAGTAACAGGAACAGTGATAGTGCAAGGACAATCAGTGATAGTCACAGTCTGGCCAGAGGTGGCAGTCACGGTCTGGGTGCCCTCGGTGATAACAGTGTCGGTGGTGACGACAGTGGAGTAAGAGGAGACGACCTGGGTGGTGGTGCTCACAACAGTGGTGGTGGTAGGAACAACAGTGGTAATTGTGCAGGGGCAGTCAGTGATGGTGACGGTCTCGCCCTTGGTGGCAGTCACGGTGACAGTACCCTGAGTGATGACGGTGTCGGTCTCGCACACAGTGGTGTAGGAAGGAACAACAGTGGTGACAGTCTTGCCAGTAGTGGGCTTGGGCTCAACGGTCTTGGCAGGCACAGTAGTGGTGATAGTGCAGGGGCAGTCGGTAACGGTGACAGTCTGGCCCTTGGTGGCAGTGATGGTGACGGTGCCGTGAGTGATAACAGTGTCTGTAGGGCACACAGTAGTGTAGGAAGGAACCACAGTAGTAATAGTCTCCTCCTTGGTAACAGTAGTAGTCTCGTCCTGGGGAGTGGGCTTGGCACTGGATTTGGGACCAGGACCAGGGATAACGGTGGTGATGGTGCAGGGACACTCGGTGACAGTCACGGTCTGGCCCTTTGTGGCAGTGATTGTAACAGTGCCGTGTGTAATGACGGTATCGGTAGGGCAAACGGTGGTGTACGAGGGCACAACAGTGGTGACAGTAGTGTCGCCGGCTGGCGTCTCGGTCACAGTGGCAGTCTCGGGAACAACAGTGGTGATGGTGCAAGGACAGTTGGTAACAGTAACAGTCTGGCCCTTGGTGCCGGGGTAAGTAACGTTGCCCTGAGTGATCACAGTGTCGGTCTCACAAATAGTGGTGTATGAGCGAACCACAGTAGTGATGGTCTTGCCAGTGGGGGTAGGCTTGGGAGGCTCGTTGTGGGTGCCAGTAATAACGCTGGTAACAGTGCAGGGGCAGTTGGTGACAGTAACAGTTTGGCCCTTGGTGCCGGTGTAGGTGACGTTGCCCTGGGTGATGATGGTGTCAGTCTCGCAAACGGTGGTGTAGGAGCGCACAACAGTGGTAATAGTGGTAGCGCCAGGGTTGCTGCTGGTGACAGGGGTAGGAGTGGGCTTGGGCTCGTCGTGGTGGGTACCGGTAACCACACTAGTGATAGTGCACGGGCAGTCAGTAACGGTGACGGTTTGGCCCTTGGTGGCGGTAATGGTGACGGTGCCGTGGGTAATCACGGTGTCGGTAGGGCAGACAGTAGTGTAGGAAGGCACCACGGTGGTCACAGTGGTGGTGGTTTCGCTGGGCTTGGGAGCCGCGCTGCTGGGCACAACGCTTGTAATAGTGCAGGGGCAGTCGGTAATAGTCACGGTCTGGCCCTTGGTAGCAGTCACGGTCTGGGTGCCGTGGGTAATGACCGTGTCGGTGGGGCAGACAGTGGTAAAAGAAGACACAACAGTAGTAACAGTAGCTTCCTTGGTCTCAGTCTTGGTGCTAGTAGCAGGCACAACACTGGTCACGGTACAGGGGCAGTCAGTAATAGTCACAGTCTGGCCCTTGGTGGCGGTAACTGTCTGGGTACCGTGAGTGATTACAGTGTCTGTGGGGCAAACTGTGGTAAAAGAGGAAACCACCTCAGTAACAGTAGTCTCTGCAGCCGTTGATTTAGCTGGCTCACTGGTGGTGGTGATTGTGCAGGGGCAGTCGGTGATGGTAACAGTCTGACCTTTAGTGGCGGTAACAGTTTGAGTACCGTGCGTGATCACAGTATCGGCGGGGCACACGGTAGTGTAGGAGGATACGACAGTGGTGACAGTAGCGACCTCAGGGTCGGAGCTGGCGCTGGCGCTAGATGCAGCACTGGAAGAGCTGGCGCTGGAGCCAGAAGGACTAGAAGTGACACTTGAACTAGGAGTAGAGGAAGTTGAAGAGCCGGCAGTAGTTGTGATAGTGCAAGGGCAGTCAGTAATGGTCAGGGTAGTTGATTCAGTGACAACATAAGTGGCGCCATTAGTGATGATTGTTGTGGGATCGGGGCACACTGTAGTGAACGCGGTGACAACAGTAGTGATCACGTCTCCTGCGGCAGCATTAGCGCTGCTAGAGGAGCTGGCTGTAGAACTAGCGGGTGTGGAGATGGAGGAGCTGTTTGTGTATTTTGCAAAGGCAACGCTCCAAAGCGCAGCTAGATTGAGGAGCTGGACCATGTTGATACTGACCGGCTACCTCGTCGCCGGTTAAATAGTGCTCCTGGCCTGCATGACAGCCCGAAATGAGCATGCATTGCCGTGCATATGTATGCAGGGGACTGCTATGGTTAATTTCGAGTGGTACCGAGACCAGCATTGTTGAAAATTCGCATTTTACGAGTAGTTCAAGCAAAAACTGCACTTTTCGCAAAATTAATTCTCTCCAAATTTAGTCTATTCAGCCACGCCATCCAATGTCCATGGGCTATTTCTGGAAAATCATGTATATTAATTGATCCTTCCAGCAGCAACCGCGGATAAAAAAAAAACCCTCATTAGTCTATACATAGAATGCTAGCAATTGACACCAATTGACACAGACTGAACCATGGAGTCACCTGTGTTTTGATATTGGGCACCCCTGCTGCAGTGCCCCTGAAATAAGGACGCGGTTTTTGTATCAACGACATACGCTGAGACTGCGTGATCTCTAAACATCCCGTGTGAATTTACCGGCTTTTCCAAACGAATAGGGGACTGGCTGTCAAAAATGCAGATCAGCCAGAGTGATTATGGGCAGCTGCATAAATTGATTTTCACGGTCACGGCATGTCAATATCCTAGTTTGGCCAACTACGAGATGATAGTGAAACACGCGTCGTTCTCAATTTAGCAGTTTGCCGAACGAGCCTAGATTGCTAAATTTCGCTTGGGGAAGGTGCCTGCCCAGCTCGTGCGTTTGGATCGACGATAAGCGAGCGTTAAGCGGCACTCTATTTAGGTTAGCGAGTAGATCTAGAGGCGATAGAATTTAAAGAGCTGGTCAAAAGTTGGTCAAGAGCTGGTCAAGAGCTGTTTAGCACCATATGGGTGCACCCAATACATGCATACAGACGCCAAGATAAGCTATGATAGGTGGACAGACTATGTCAGAATGGCCGTCTCTAGACATTTTTCGTCTACAAATTAGCTAAAACTAACAACAAAAATCCCCGTAATCCCACGGCTGCCTTCCAGACTTTTATTGTTTACTATTGTCTGTGTGGGTAATTATTATGCAAATGTCTCAGATTTATTTCCACGAGCTATTTTTAGTGCGATGATCTTAATATACTAGAGTGGTCCCATCTGCGAATAAATGTGAAAAGTAGAAGAGTGAAAAAAGTAAATAGGAGGGAGAAAGGGAGCTAAATAGATATTAGCAGGGTGCCGCACCAGGTGCCGCACTAGTGTGCTCTACTGTAAACAAACAAGCTCCATATGCAGCCGTGCCAATCAGTGCATGTCTTAGCAGCTCAAGCGACTTTTTGACACCAAGAGCGGCTGGTCAAGCGCAAAATCAAATTGCGTGTTGAATTGCATGGATTGCTCTGGAAAAGGGGGATCCTGCGGAAACCTCGGATGTGCTCCTCTTGCACTTGCTGAGCCGTTTTTCCCCTTTGGATTGTGCGTTGGTGGATACGAGACTCACGCGAGACGTGCAACCGCCGAGTGCCCGAATCGGGAATTAAGGTCGGCCTTTGCGCGGAACCTGAGCGGACGCAAAGTCTTGCAGTGGCATAGCCAGGCACAACCGAGCTAGGCGATACACATGCAAGACTCTAGCACCTCTGGCTTCACAAGAGCGATACCTCAGCCTTGCACATAAACATACCCATGAGGATATTCCTTGTACTAAATCAACTTGTTTTAGCTCTACATGGACTGGTTTGATCTGCGAAAGATAAAACGACCAGCGGCGTCCTTAATTGTAGTGTGCATATGCCTCTATAGCAAGTGCTGGGGGGTAGCTCTGGGAGACGTGAGTTGGCATATCAGGCACCGTACTGTGGCACTCTAGGCGGTGATGCCGGTACCCTGGGCTCATGCCAGCATGTAGGCTAGATGACAACCAGACTCCCTGGCTACATCCGTTTGTCCTTGCTCCAGTGCTGGTGCGATCCTGGATTTATCGAGTTTGGCCTGGACTCGAGCGTACGTATCAGCGGATTATATGAGGTATTTGACGGTAGCGCGGCTCCAAGCAATGTATTGCAGACCAGGCTCTTCACAAGCCCACCCTACCGCTCTTAAACTGGTTGCCATAGACAAGCCTAGAGCTCACATCGATAGCTAAATAATAAGTTACACGTTAGGGATCTAAGGCAAGCTGATGGCCTACGCGCAAGAAGAGCTATGGAGGTTGCCGTGTTGCTGGCCCTCCAGGTGCCCTCCTGGCTGCTGGCACTAGGCCCCATCACTTACTGATAATAGAGTATACATAAATGTCTTGTAATCTAGTTGGTAGCAATAACCGACACGCAGATTAGGCTGTGGATGCCAACAAAAGTGGCGTGATTATGGTTGCTGTGCTACCTCTGGGATGCAGTGCGGGGTATACGCCAACAGGCGAGAAGCGAGCTCACCTGGGTAGGCTGAGTTCAAGCAGTAGGATATCCAAGGTGCCTAGGCGAATGGCTCAGCACCCTAGTGTACCTAAATATAGATTGTAGATCCATAGTAGGAGAAAGCGTGCCGGCGCCATCAAGTAGTGGAATTAGCCGCGCTCCGGCGCACTCCAGCCCACTCGGGGGCACTCAGGTAGTAGTTGTAGATTCTGAGGACATCAAATGGCGGATAGCCACAGGCTCGACACTAATGGATGCAATTGGGGCTCCGGGATCGGCAGTTGAGTTCTTTTGAGGTAGACCGGAGTGGGCAGCCGCATATCTGCTAGGCCAGACTGCTAGCCAGCTTGCACGTTGGGCAATGCGGTTCAGGCTGAGGTGGTAGGGACTGGGGAGGGCAAACCGGGACTCACCTCCATGTAGGTCTAGACCAACACTTGATTCGCCAAACGCCCAGGGCCAAACGTCTAGGGCCACCGTCTAGGGCCATTGCAGGGGCTGAGATCTAGACTTTTGAGGGGCAGGCAGCTGGCCGCCGAGGTGGGATCATCTCGATGTTTGAGGCCACTAGGGTGCTCCTGTATCTACCTCACGGGGAGGTCTGACGCGGCGTATGAGGCCACTAGGGTGATTGATAGGCGCTGGCGGCTGCCTGTAAATCTGGGAGTGCTTGGCCGTCTGTGGCGGCTGCCTGTAAACCTACGAGTGGTTGATAGTCTGATCGCCTGATCACCTCAGTCCATCTACGCGGCTGGCCTGTAAACCTGGGAGTGGTTGATCGCCTGTAACACCTAGGAGTGCTTGATCGCCTGAGGTCATCTCACGCGGCTTTTCTGTGGTCATCTCACGCGGCCAATGCCTGAGGTCATCTCACGCGGCTTTTCGGCTTTTCTGTGGTCACACGGCCAATGCCTGAATAAATACATAAATATTTTAGTGGGTTGAGTGAGCCCTGTGGTATTTTAACCCATTCAAATTCTTGTAACGTTTTCCACAAATCTCACACCGGTACGGTTTGTCCTTTTCCATTCCCATTCCGTCGGGGTAAGGAGCATTCGAGAGTGGGTCGATGATGCTGTAGGTACCGTCATCGTTCAGGTGCAGCGTCTGGTTCTGGTGCCCGTGGAGGCGGTGGTATTTGAGTCCATTTTGGTTTTTATAAGTCTTGTCGCACCCGATAACGGGGCATTTGTACGGTTTGTTGTCGTTGCGTTCGATTACATAGAGGCGCCTTGCGGGGTCGTCGATGCAGATATCTTCGTCATCGTCTTCTTTTTTGGGTTGCAGCGGCGCGCGCGAAGCATGTGAGGCGGAGGGCACAGGCCCAGCGTGGGCGTGCGAGTGCGCAGCTGAATGTCCAGGCACCGTGGGATGACCTCCATGACCGTGTCCACTGGCCACCGGGTGCCCGCCGGCGCCGCCGCCCATCTGATTCAAAAATACCTCGTTCGTGCTCACCATTTCCATATTCTGCATCCTCCTGATCGCCGGGCTCTCTATCGGCGGGCTGGGGCTGATGTGGCTCTCCTCATAGTGGCGCAACAGGTCGTGCAGGGTCGGCAACTGCTGGTCGCAGCAGCTGTAATCTCGGCAAAAATCGGCTTCCAGTTCGGGGAAATACGCCGGGCCAATTTCGGGGCTCATGCTCAGCGGCTTGCTTCCGGTATTTTGGCCGTACCCATTCAGCATCACCTCTTCCCGCAGCCACGAGCCTACCGACATTCCGCCCCATGATACGCCGCCCATTCCTTGCGAATGCGCAAAACTGTCTCGCCTGAATGACGTCGGAATCCCCGCGTTCCTTTGTGATATATCTATTGGTACCGTACTCATCTTGGAGGCTGTGTACTGATGGAGGGGGGGGGGGGGACAGCTATGGATAAATCTTACGCAATGATTTTGGAATATATCGGGAAAATGATTATGTAAGAATATTATGTCATTCATGCATGAAATATGCACCTCCTGCCACCAAATCACAAACTAATATCTGACCCGCTAAATACCCGCTGAATACCCGCTGAATAGCCGCAAATAGCTGCCTGCAGCCGGACCCGGGTGGATGCTGGCGTTGGATCTACCCCGCCTTATGCATCTCATCGATCGACTTATCATCTCCACCTCCACCACCACCTGACCATAACGGTGGGCAAATTGTGGCGATAGCAGTTTTGCACATGTACCTTGTCTCTAGACTTGAATTTCACTATTTTTCACTGCTACTATAAAGTTAGGTTTATGCACACAGATCGATCGGCACATGCACAATCGCCAGACGCACCAGGTAGGCGCCGATAGGCGATAGGCACGCCATGGGTGTGGATGCACCATTGATTGGTATAACAGAGTGCCAGAATTGGGTACTGCAAAGAGACTGGTGGGAACTGATAGGTGACGCAGGAGTAGCTCCGTCGATAGCCGATATTGGTGCCAAGGCAGGCACGGCAGGCACAGCAGGCTGGGCAGCGCGGGCTGCGGCTCCAGCTCCAGCGGCTCCAGCGGCTCCAGCTCCAGCGGCTCCAACGCTTCATCTAACCTCAACCAACCAATTGTACATGCACACGTACCCCATAACCATAAACAAACCGGCAAAAACGCCGAGCCCCGCAATGTCTTGGGCAACCGCTTCGTTATCAAACCCAAACGCTGATAGGATCGTCGCCCCGGGGACCTCGATGCTGAGCCCAAACTTGCGCTCCACAAGGCTCAGGTACCGCACCTCGTTTACGCTCAATGCCTCGTATGCATAGTGGAAAATGCTCAGGTACTTGAGCCACCCAAACGCGGCCGGCATGGATTCCTGGTTGAGAAACAACCCCGCAAATAAGATTCCAAACAGCGTCACCAAACACCCCACAAGGCTCGCAATGCTGAAATCCTTGATGAGGATGCCCAGCACGAGCATCGTCGTCGCGCTCGCCAGGTTGAACAGCACCAGAATCAGCAAAAACTTGGCGGGAGCGTTGTCGCTATAGTTTAGGCCCACTAGGGGGTAAACAATAAATCCCATTAGAATAGGCGGCAGCACCCGTAGCGGCACAATATCGAGCAGCACTTTAGCCATATAGTACGGGAACGGGTGGTAGTACCCGTTGGACCGTTCCCGCAGGAAGATGAGCCGTTCAGTACCAAACAAGTTGATCACAGTGAGGGTGCTGAACCCAAACAGTGCCAGCAAAAAGAAGAAAAGGCCGAGCCGGTTCTGGAACCCGGAGATGTCAAACGCTACTTGGAAATAGAGCAGGCCGCAAAACAGCCCCATGAGGATGGAGATCGAGTAGTGGGTGAGCACAAGCATAGGGTTGCGGTAGAGGTTCTTGAATGTGCGCCCGGAGAGGATCTGGAACTGCGAAAAGAGAGAGATGCGCGGGGGCAGCGCTCTGAGCTCCAGGTTCTGCGGGTGCGCGCACGCCGACTCGATTTGTTCGTTGGTGAGCCGCGCGTAGACGCTGTGCTCGTACGCTCTATAGAGAGGCTCGAGGCCGTGCGTGGCGTGCCAGTCGGAATGTACCTGCTCGGTGGCGTGGTGCTGCGCCTGTTGCTGCCGCGACTGGTGGTACGCTGAATCCTGCCACTGGAGAGCCAAATCGTCGGGCGGGTTGGGGGTGTGCACCTCGGGCGCCAAACACTCTGGCTCCCCATCGTCCAAAACGAGGTCGACGCGTTCGGGCTCGATTTCGCGCTCGGCAAACTCGGGGTGGGCGCGGCACCCGCGCTCGTCAGCCTGGCGCGCGCGCATAGTCAGGTCAATGAGGAAATCGGCCAGGTTGTAGCCCACAGGACACTTGTGGCCGAGCTCTGCGAAATGCTCGAGCGCCTGCTGCTGAGTTCCCTGGAACACGACGCGGCCCTGCGCCAGCAGCAAGAACTTGTCAAACAGCGAAACAATGTTGGACCGCGGCTGGTGGATAGTGAACACAACAGTCCGGTTGCCTTGTTTTGCCAGGTTCACGAGGCACTCGACTACATTGTATGCGTTGAACGCGTCCAGGCCGCTCGTGGGTTCGTCAAGGTACAGCACCGAGGGGCTGGTGACGAGCTCGCACGCAATTGCCACGCGGCGTTTCTCGCCTCCCGAAAGCCCGCGGTGGTCGGTAGAGCCCACGAGCGAGTCCTTGAGGTGGAGGATCCCCAGCTCGCGCATCGTCTCGATTGCCCGCAACATTTTCGCTTCTTTGGCCATTGTAGCGGGCAAACGCAGCAGGGCGCTTGTATAAATCGTTTCGTAAACAGTTAGCGTGCTCAGCAGCTCATCGTCCTGGCCCACAAACCCTACAAACCGAGTGTAGTGCGCTTTATCGACGAGCCCGCCGTTGAGGTACACCGAGCCCGAGACGCGGCCGCTCTTGTTTTTGGCCGCGAGAATGTCCAGCAGCGTGGTTTTTCCCGCGCCCGAACCGCCCATAATGGCATAGACCTCGCCCGGTTTCGCGACACCGGAAACGCCCTGCAGAATCTGCTGGCCACTGACTGCATAGTTTAGGTCTTTAAACTCGAGCTCCAGCGGCATGGCGTTGGTCTCGCGCGCTGGCTCGGAAGGGATGGACTCAAACTTTTCACTCCGGTAAAACAGCTGCCTGACGATCCATCCAAACCCGCCCAAGAGCAGCAGAACAAACCCCAACGCGGCCGAGACAAACAAGCGGCTTAGCTGCTGCGAGGGGGGCTGCCACCCCGGCACCTGCGAGTAGTGGAGGCACTCGCTGGCGTCGCACTCGAGCGTGATTGCCGAGTCGCCAAAAACAAACTTGATGAGCTGGTTCATGGCCGGTTCGTTGAACACGCACGTGCCGTCCACGTCGCAATCAAGGTTCCCGGGGCCCTTGACGGATTCCCGGAGCCATTTGCTGATATCGATGCTGTTTTTGGCGCCACAGAGCAGGCGCCCGGGGACGCACTCGCACGAGATGTTGCGGCACTGCGAGGCCGTGGAGTTCCCTTCGTGCTCAAACTCGCAGTCGCTAAACTCGCAGTAAAACGATTCGAGCTCGTCGATCCAAAACTGCAGGTCGCAGCGCGATTTGTTGCGCGAGCACCCAAACGTGACCTGCGCCTGCTGCTTCCCGAGCAAGTCCCTGACTTTGCGGTTTGTGACATTGCAAAAATGGTAATTTTCTTCGACAAGAATGCCGCCCGTGTAGCATACGGCTCCCTCTGCGCCGACGAGATGGGAGCACGCACCGTCTGAGCGGCACGTCTGGCAATTTATACCGTCCCAGCCATCATCACATTCACATGTTGTGCCATTGGCGCGCACCTCGCGGCCGCTGCTGCCCAGGGACCCGCACAATGGCTCGGCGCAGTCCTCGCCGCCAAACCCGGGGATACACTCGCACCGACCGATCGAAGATTGGCATTTGGAGAAATGTTTGCACTCGAATGACGGGTCCGCGCAGTTAAAACACGGCGGACACTCGGGGTCGCGGCCCAATGCCGCTACAGTGGCCATGAGCAGCGGTATCACGGCAAGGAGCATGTGAGGTAATTAGGTTGGGAGCGCTTTTGTGGGGGAGGCGTCAAACTCTAATGGGAGGAAGTGGCAGGAAAGCGGTTGGGTACGATAGGAGCACGATAGAAGCGGCTGTAAAGTGGTTGGTGACGGGAGGCCGGCTGCCAAGTGGTGACTGGAGGACGACGGGTTCACGGCCGCCAGCCTAAGCGTCAGACTCAACCCCGAGCGCTGACCTCATCAACTAATTCTGTTCAGTTTAAAGTGAGTGTCTAGTCTTGAGTCCACGTCTCTCTCCATGCATAGTTGTGGCCACATGCATAAGCGACCAAGAGGTCATCAAGCACCCGAGCCAACCCAGGGAGGAGCGAGAAGCGGGCTCACTTGTACATACCTGCTCGTGGATAGCATCTAGTTTGCTAAACCAGACCCTGGAATAGCCCAGAGGAACCAGGTTTTTGGCCCCCTCCATGACGCATAGTTGTGGCAACGTACATAAACGAACCGCGACCGGTGCGTGCTATATCCAGCGCCAGGAGCCAGTCCAAGGAAAGTTGGTATGCGAGCTAAGCGGCATATTACAATTTACCAGCATCCTCCACACGGTCGCTGTGGTCAAGGTCGCTGCGGACACTTGCGGGATTTAATTGGCCCAATTGGAGTGAAAAATGGTAAACAAGAGTAAATAGTGAGTGAAATATTTATCCCATTGAGTTGGTATATAGCTACAAATCACAATTACCTTTGGCTGCCTTTGGAGGGCTCGCCCATTTAGGGCAGTTGGCGATCACGAGCGTGCAGCAGAGGGCTGACCTATGACTACTAACTTACCCATATCTGACCTGATGTGCCCACGGCTGCCTACAAGTACCCACGGCTGCCCACATCACCCCACCCACCACTCACTTTAATGCATTACTAACAGTGCACCTCGTACTGCTCGGTGACCCCTGCAGGATAACGCCGGCATACCTCCGACGCCCGACATCCATAAACTGCCTACACAAGCACCGACTTGCCCCAGTACACCATTTAGGCCCCCAGCGGAGCCCGGAAAATGCTTATCCGCTGCTGCTTGGTCCGCTGAAACTGCCTCAAGCACTGATAGCCTAGTGCTGCGGTTTACTGGCCATGCATGCTGCATGCGTCTGGACGCGTTACCTCTTGCATATGACAGTCAAGGTCAAGCCAGCTGGCGGATGGCTCTGCCCAAAGCTGATATTGGGGAGCTACATGAATATAAACTCTCCTAGAAATAAGCTAGTAGGCCCCCGCCTGCCAGTCAGGCCTCTGAAATTATTCAGACATTACAAAACCGTTGGCTGGTAACGGCGACCCCGACAACTAGCAAAGTACCAGTTTGTGGCCAGCTGCTGGTCAGCTGCCGATTTACAACCACCAAAACCATTAGATAGCCAAAACTATAATTAACTCAAGGCTGAGAGGGCTGGATCAGCTAATTATAGAATTTTGTAGATCGCGTCGAATATGCCAGGTGGGGATTGCCTCGAGATTTGGCTCCCCAGGCATATAGCTAGCAGCTAATGTGTGAAATTTCGCCAAGGTTCGCGTGCGGTTTAGGATTCGCGTGCGGTTTTTCATGCACGTCACCTCCACATGCATATCGCTTATATGCAGGGCTCAAATTTATATATACCCCTGAAACCGATCCGTCCCACCCCGCTCTTTCTCTAACCCGCGGCTCCAAATGAACTGGCATGAGCGTATGCCCGCTTTACGAATAACTACTGTTGTAGTTGGCATCCTCGTGCTCATCATCCAGTACACGACCATGGGGCTCAACAACAAGCTTCCGCCAAAGCTCTATGACCACGTCGAGAGCCGCAACGTCTGGCTGGCGATCTTTGGAGGCGTCTCGGCTATCACTAGCGGCTACCTCATCTACATCCACTGGTTGACCACCAAACGGCACTACCAGCAGCTGCAGCCCAAACCGGGGGTCGGCGCCATTATCGCCACAATTGCCAATATTTTCGCGCTTTGCGTTTACGTTTTCGGTTTGCTGGACGCAGATTACCTCGACTGGCTCGTTTCCGGCCTCGGCAACTCCTCGTACCAGGGGGTCGGCGTAGCCGTCAAGACGCTGGGCGCCGTGGGGCTCGGGCTCCAGGTGGTTTTCGTGTCGCTGCTGATTATTTGTTTGTATTGGCCGACAGTGATGTTTAGCGATTGCCTTATTACGGTTTTCAGTATCCTGCAGCTCGTTATCACCATCGCTACCTTGCTGCTCAACTACAACTCGCCAAGAATGAAATCAAACAACATGCACAACCAGGCGTATGTCGTGTTACCGCTGTTTTTGGCCTGTGCTGGGTTTGTGGGGGCCGGAGTGGTGTTTACCGTGAGCGCCCGGACGCGTCTCCAGGCCAAGAAATACACATACTACCATATCGCCGTGTGCACGTGCTCGGCCCTATTTTGCGTGGCATGGTTTTTCATTAGCATCGCCGATGTCATTCACCGCCTCGACAAGTCCACGTACGAGTCGTACCTGGTGGCCAACCCCATTCTCGCGTTTTGCGGGTTCATTATCAACTTGGCGTGTATCTGGTGCTCGACAATGCTCAACACGACGCCGCAGACAAAGCTCCAGGTCCAGGAATACGATCTCAGCAGCCTCAGCCCCCACCAACTGAGCCAGTGGGCGATCCTCATCGACGCGTACAATAGCAACACCAGCCCGGACATCGCCAAGGGCAACGAGGCACTGGACCTGATGAAGGCCTATGTAAACTCTCCAATGCCCGGATTCGAGTGCCGTGTCCTCCGGGTATACGACGATTCCGAGGTTGAAAAACTCGAGCTGGGCACCGAGCTCAGCCGCTCATACAGCAACGTAAAAGCATGGGAGCACCTGGACGATGTGAGTTTCTTTGAATCCGACTCGCGCTCGGCCCTCACCCTCATCAACCCTCCGTCTGAGGAACCCAAACTCTCGAAAAATGCCGCTAAAAGGGCGCAGAAAAAGGCCGCTAAAAAGAAAAAGGGCACAATGCCCATCGATTTTACCGAGAAATCGCCCGAGGAGATTGAGCAAGAACAGGAGTTCCGCCGCACGCTCATGTCTAGTGAAGCCCTCATTCTCCTCACCACTATCCACGATTACGACCTGACGGGGCCCATCAAGGGCAAGATCGGCACTATTCTCAACAAAACTCTGGGCAGCAGGTCGTGGTTCAAGCCATTGTGTATACGGTTTGGCATATTGGGGTCCCACTGGCCATTCAGGCAGATGATCTTTTATACTGCGCCCACCAAGAAACCGACCGCGCGCAATGCCGCTATCTTGGCCGCAGTCTCGCGCTGGAACAGCAGCCTGCCGTGCTCTCAGCGGTGCTCGCTCCTCTACAACCCTTGCTATGGCAGCTCAAACAACCGCAAGGCCCTCAGTATGAGTGGGTGGCTGGAACTCCAGGGCCCTCCCTCGCACGTTATTGATTTGCGGCCATACAGCGGCCAAACTCTTGCCGATTACCTGCGATCCATCAAGTACCGCAACCAAGCAAGCGCGTTCCAGCGAGCCCATGGCCAAGTCATCGAGACGGCTGATTTCAGCCCCGAGTCTTGCCGGGTGGCCATGGATCTGTGGCAGAATATCGCAAATAAACGCGTCAGCGAGGGCCACACTGCTGTCCTCAAAGACCCCAATGCCGAGTTCCTCGAGTGTATGGGCAAGTACAACCCGTTTGGGTACCGCAAGCTCCTGTTTCTCAAGGTAGACGGCGAATGCATTGCCTCGTGTGTTTTGTTTTTCCTCGGAAACACCCTCACCAGCGACATGCAAGGTCTAGATCACGACAAGGCTCGGCAGTACAAGGCCTATTTCGTGATGATGCAGGAGACCATCGCGATTGCGCTAAGGGAAGGAATTCCGTTTGTTGATTTTGGTCCTACTACAGGCAAAGCCAAGCTCGATATCGGGTGCTCTGAGATCCCCTTGATTGGCGGTATCAAGGTCAACAAGTTGCTGAGTGCCGGTATTGGGTTTGCAGCAGGCCAGATGGATGTCTAAGTATTTATTAGCTAGTAAAGTTAGCAGTTAGGTGGGGCACCCGAAGGGCGGCCGAAGGGTGGGCTGAAGGGTGGCCGAACGATGGGCCAGTCGCCTGAGGATGAGGGAGGCTCAAGAGGGAGGCCGGCAGCAGCAGAGCCATATGAAGAGCCAGAACGAGCTAGATTCAGGTACGCCTCCAGTAGCCCATGGACGCGTCCAGCACCAGACCTCCAGCACCCTGAAAACGCGACTACTACGGCTCTGGTTCTGCCACGGTCAACTCCTTAACCAGAATTCTGAAAACGCGTCACGAGAACTCACCACTCTGGTGAGCCCAGGTGCGGCCAAAAGGGTGCCTGGGGTGAACTAACTGTGAGCTGCCCGAGGCGCTGAGCCAAACTGCCTGAAGGTCCTAAGCTAACTGACAGGAACCTCAAGTTATAGAGCTGCCACTGAGACAAGATTCGGGATAATATCACCCGGCATGAGATGTCCAGTGAGCCGTACATCAATCTCTCCACGAACCACACATTTTCATACTGAACGTGGCTCTCCATGGACCTTCCACCACACTGAGGTCAGGCCAACTAAATTGTGAGGAAACGATGGCCACTGGCAAGAAGCTGGGAAACAAAATTGTGAGCGGCTGTGACGCGTTTGGTCAATCGTCTGCAATGCCTGGCAATAACTATCTACTTGTTGAATTTAGTGGTCAAACGCGGATGAACTCTCAGCTCCGTCGCCACAGGTCCCCTCTGGACACTCGAGGAGATTAATTAACTAGAATTGGAGCTTAAAAACTATTTTCAAAATTGGTGGCGTCTAAATCAGCAGCGGTGAATGGCAGTAGTTATAGCGAGATGAGGTGGCAGGAGTTGGCAGAACAGACGCGACAAATGGTAGCTCTTGGGTTAGAGGCTAGGATATGAGCGTTCACTGCGCACTTTGACGGTCTACAGCTGCCGAAAATCAAAATGGCTGGACTCGGCCATCATTTCTGCTCAGCTACTCAGCTCACCCCTCATATTCACCCTCATGTCGGCTAAGCTGACGCGGCTGATATTGAGCACGTTTACACCCGCTACGGTTCGCCTTTGGCTCACCTTTGCTCACCTTGGCTCACCGTTGCTCGCCGCCCTCCCCCCGCTCATTCACCCACTCGGCTGAACCACTCTGTCTCGGCAATTCTGCGCCCTTTTCACTCTTTCCCCCATACAACTCGAGCTCCTTTATCTCCACCTCGTCGCGTTCAAACCACAAGACCTGATCTTCGGGACTCATTTCTTCGCGGCACTCGGTGCTGATAGTGGCCAGGGCCGTCTCGAGCTGCGTTTCCGGGAACCGCGTGCGCTCGAGCTGCATTTCAGGTCGCCGTACATAGCGTTTCGTCACATCCCGGGCCCCCGCAGTAGAGAACCCCACGACATAGGCCATCTTCTTGGCCCACCCATCGGTATACGTCAATGGCTTGTCGAACGCGGCCTCGCAGCTGTCGAGGTGGATCCAGCGGTTGCAGTGAGCAGAAAACACCTCGTTCCATACGTGATCCTCTGAGTTCCACACGTACCGGGCCGGAAACCCCAGCGCCCGCAACAGCAGCATAAACGCGTTTGCCCACTCACCGCAGCGTCCCTTGCGGGTTTGCAGCAGCTTAACTGGGTCATTGTACCGGGGGAACCGCGTGTGAGCGCCGCACCTTGAGCATTTGTACAGTTCAACGCGGTTCCCGCCGTACCGCGCTTCGTCGCTGGTGCCGGCGACAACACCCTGCATCTGGGTTTCTGGGGAGTTGCACGTCTCGCACTCGGGGTTATTTACCCATTTAAACCATTCTTTGAACCAAACAAGCAGTTCCATAACCATATAATCCTCAAACCCGTACTCTTGAGCATCAGCCGAATCAGCCGATTGCCGCTCGGCCGCAGCGTAAATACGCTCAAACGGGATAGTCTCGAGCGCTGCGTCCAGCTTTTCCTGGGATTCGTAGCTGAATGGCAGCCTGCCCAGCTCAAAAAGTTCCATTTGTCAACTTTAATGGACTACCGGGCCCGCAAACGAGTCAAACCGGTGCCAAACCTTGAGGCAAAGGGCTGGGCGCTGCTACTGGCCACTTGGACGTTTGTAGCCGTGGGTGTGTGGGTCTGCTGGCCCCGTTACTACACCGGTAGTTACCGCGAATACGAGGACGCCACGGGGTGGCCGTTCCCCGGATATCTGGGTCTATTTTGCTTGCTGAGCTGTGTAGGGGTCTGGGTTTGGTCTATATTTGCCTGGATGGGCATGAAATTATTTAAACATAGCTAGTTTAGGGTGGTGCATGTGGTGGGGTGGGTGGACCTTACAGGGTGGGCGGATGGCTGAGCTGGTAATCGCGGGGCTGATCTTACGCGTTTTTTGCCCTCTGCGGTGGTTCCAGGGTCGGGCCGTACCTGGGAGGCCCGTTTTGTGGGCAGATGCCGCTGGCCTTAAGATGGGCTCTAGCTCGGCCGCTTGAGGGAGATCGCGGGCAATATCATATTTTGGGCAATATAAGGGTTTTGGGTGCCCTCACCGATCTGGCGTGGCTGGAGTTGGGTTGGAGGTAGTGTTGGAGGCGCCCAGCGAGGCTGAGGTATCGGCCAGTTGAGCAATACCAAGGTTTGTATATATCAATTCCATTACATATATCTTTCATACATTCCAATAGGGCTCACCACACTCTCGCTTTTCGCGTCCATACAGTGAGCCTTGACGCGAGCGACACCTTCCAGGCTAGTTGGAGCCACGCCCTGTGCTATTAGAGGCGACCGTAAATGGCACAGCTATCCGGATACGGGCACTCTATCCTAAGCTTAGTCTACAGATGCCTATAAAGACCGGGAGCACCTGGAGAGATGCGCACGACTAGCATCGCAGGCATCCACTAGAGCTCATCCTTGACCGGCCGGCCACGGTTACCTCCGCGCTTGGCCTTGGCTTTTCCTTTAGCCTTGCCGCTGCCTTTGGGCTTGGCGTCCTCGGGCATTGGAGTCTGCACTCGGCCACTCACCGCCCGCATATCCCTCAGAACTTCCGGGTGATCCTGGC
Organism: Wickerhamiella cacticola; assembly: GCA_030564425.1. Classification (NCBI taxonomy): domain Eukaryota; kingdom Fungi; phylum Ascomycota; class Dipodascomycetes; order Dipodascales; family Trichomonascaceae; genus Wickerhamiella; species Wickerhamiella cacticola. The sequence goes on along the minus strand of JAJLUX010000005.1, from coordinate 181,254 downwards.
CCAGCCATTCCGTCAACAATACCGCCCAATCCCTGATAAACGCATAATTCAAGTGCTCGGCGTCATCGTCCATTGTGTGCCAGACTTTGGGGAACTTGTGAGGGATAAAGTGCAAGCATGGCACACCCTTTTTCCAAAACGGGATATGGTCATCGAGCATTGCCCCCGAGTGAGCGTGCAAATTGCCATCTTGAAGCAGTTGGTTTTGCATTTTCCCCTCCTTGAGGAGCTCGTCGTTGAGTTGCCTGATCTCGTCAAACACGGGCCAGGTTTCCTTGAACCACGAAGGGATCGGGACCGAGTTCCCGCCGAGCAAATCGAGCAGCACCAGTGTCTGGATCTCGTGATCGCTCTCTGCGTGCACGCGGGCGCCGTAGAGGCTGTCGTCATCGGTCCACTCGGCGATGGCCTCTTCACCGTCGAAAAACACAAAATCCACGTCGAGATCGACGTCGCGGAAAACTTGGGCTAAGTAAAGCAGCAGTGCGCATGGAACAGCGCTGTCAATGGCCCCGATAAACCCTGCGGGGTCGACTTTGCTGTCATAGTGGGCACTGAGGGTGTACCTCGCAGGTGCACTGCCGGCCCCAACCACAATGTTTGCCATCTCTAGAGGTCCGTTTGGAGTATTTGCCGTGAATTTTTCATGCGAAACTGTCCATCCGAGATTTTCAAAGTGCTGGGTGATGAAATCCCGGACTTGGCGGTGGCCAGGACTCGCGGGAGGGCGTGGTATAAGTAATGGTTTTAAAAGTGAACCGGTTTGGGGGTTTAGTGCTGAGAATATTGTGTCTGCCAGTGCTAGCGATAGGCACAGGAGATTAGTAAGCATGGGGAAAAAATGGGGGAGCGAGGGTAGGGTTTCAGAGGAGGGAGCAGGGAGATGTGTGGGTACGGCACGGGTGGCAGGTAAATAGGTAGATTAATGGTGGACCTGTGAATAGGTGGCTGGGATGGGTCACGGCCCGGGTTGATCCGAGCTAAACAGCCAATAGCCACACGCCAACGCTCAGATTCAGTTGCAGCCGTTGGGTTTAAATAGCTAAATATGTACAAATGTTGTGCCAGTATGGGTGGTGCTGGCGGTGCTGGCAGTTACGGGTGGCGGTGGGTGATGGGTGGTGGATCGCCACTGCGGTTACCCTTTGGGATCGCCAGTATAGGCTCCCCACTCGCTTTGCTCGGGGTCGGTGGCTCGCCGCTAGCGCGGCTCACCACAGGCCCCCCAATACTCCGTCTTGCCCACCCTCACCAGCAAAAACCCATCCACCAGATCCCCCTCCTCCACGCACCTCGCCCTCACCGGCACTCTATCCAGCCCACAATAAACTCCTCCCTGCTTGAGCAACCGCGCGGCCTCTGATTTCGACCTGCCGCTCAGCCTGGCAACCACATCTTTCCATGCCTCGCCAACCAGCGGCATCGAGTGCAGCATCTCCTGTGACTTGAACGCCGCCATGATATCCCGGCCGCTGCGTTGCGTCGATCTACCAAAGACAATCTCGCTCACGAGCTTGGCGTGTGATGCCACCTCCTCGCCATGAATCAGGCTCGTCACCTCGTAGGCTAGGCGGTGCTGGGCCCTGTGCTGCTCAGGCTGCTGCTCGTGCTCCTCGAGGAGCGCGTCAATCTCTCTCAGCGGCACCAAAGTAAACATCTTGAGGTAGCTGCCGACCACCGAGTCGGGCGACTGCAGCAGGTACTGGTACATGTGGTACGGACGCGTCAGTTTGGTATCAATGAACACAGCGTTGCCCGCAGATTTGCCAAACTTTTCGCCGCTGGGGGTCGTCAGCAGCGGCACCGTCAACCCGAACGCCGGCTTTGTCTGCTTTGTGGCCAACCGCGAGATCAGGTCAATGCCGGCAGTGATATTGCCCCACTGGTCGTTGCCTCCCAGCTGGAACTGGACACCGTGCTTGTGGTTTAAATGATAGAAATCGTACGCCTGGAGGACCTGGTAAGTAAACTCGTTGAACCCGATCCCTTGCTCAGAGCCCAAACGCTGCTTGACCGATTCCCGGGCCAGCATCTGGGAAACGCGGATATGGCGGCCAAAAGACGAGAGAAACCCCAGCATTGAGATGTCTTTCCACCAAGAATAGTTGTTGCAGGGGACAATCTCGCCGGTGGAGAATTGGCCGTATTTTTCGGCCAAAACACTTCCATTTTGCAGTAATTTGACCATTTGTGCATGAATGCTTTTCACGTTTTCCTCGCGTTTCTCGGCCTCCATTTGCTGTCGCTCGGTCTGGCGACCACTGGGATCACCAACAAACCCTGTCGCCCCTCCCACCAGGGGGTACACTTTATGGCCCCTTAGGTAAAAGTGCAGCAGGACCATCAGGGGCACCAAGTTCCCGAGATGCAAGCTCACGGCCGTGGGATCAGCTCCCAGGTACACTGCTGTGGGGGACTCTACGGCCTTGCGGGCGTCCTGGCTGGAGACCTGCGATACCAGCCCGCGTGCCACTAAATGGTCTATTAAATTGCCCCTGTGGGTGCTATAGAGCCTTTGACGGGATACCCTTTGGAGGTGAGCTACCAGTTTCATTTGGTGCTGGAACGGTGGGCTGGGAACGGGAGCTGGAGCTGGAACGGGAACTGGTGGGTGTAGGAGTATGGCGGTTGGACACGAAGGTGGTGGTCCTCAGTGCTCCTCGGTGCTCCTCAGTGGCTAGAGTTAACAGTTGGTGGTCATTTTTGGCTGCTATTTTCAATAGTAATGTATGTCATGGCCAGCCTGGTTAGCCTGGTGGCTCTATTCCCTAACCAGCTACGGCTGTGAACACTGGCTGTGAGCGTGCCAAACGATTTAAAAATTCATATTTAATTCTGTAGCTGGTGGTCTATGAGGCTAGATAGTGGCTGGCACTTGGGGGGCTGCTGTGGGCAGTCCGGTTCTCTATTAGGTCTTACCTACGGAATTTCATACGCGACTAGTAGCTCAGACCGCTGCATCTAGCAGTCTTCGTGGCTATCCAGACGCTGGCCCGTGCCTGTTAGGATGGTCGCTAAATGTGTAGCCATGATATCCAGGGGTATACGTTTAGTTTATTTGATGATTCAAGAATATTTGAGCTCTGTAAAATGTGCTCAGACGACTAGACGCGTCTCGGGACTCGTGGTATGTGTTGAGACCGTCTTATCGTGATCTGAGAATATCCTACACCACCTGCTTGGAACCCAGCTACCTGGCACAGACCAGCACCTGTGCAGCCCTCAGCCACCTGAGATCTCTCTATCAAGGGCAGGTCTTGAGGCTCATTTGAGGTGCTACGCGTCCCAAAAGATGCCATACCTCTCGCTATCCAGCGTGTGGCCAGCTTATAGCCAGCGTGTACACTGCGACCGTACCTCATGAACATCGGGGACTGGCACTCCAGATTGGTAGTATCGTGCTTGATGTATCGCATAGAATTGCTGGCTTACCAGCTCCCTCTGGGAATTCGCCAGTGCAGGCACTCTGTCTATAGCAGCCCTCACTGCCATATCGTACACACTAACGCACCGTCAGTACATCATACGCGTGATTTAGATAGATGCCTCCCTCCACAGAGTGAGCCTCAGTTGGCTCCAACAGCACTTCCAGTACCGCTCATCCTCACGCCATGGCTACTTGCTATTCCCGCGCCTGTCCATATGTACAGCTGGTATCATCCTTTATCTGATACACAGATTGTTTCTCTTCTCCTCTTCTGGCACTAACCAGCATACTGAGCAGTGGCACCGCCACCTCAGTATTTCTGTGACCGTTTGTTCGGGATTGGGTTCTGCTCTATTTGGCGTCCCAGTTGGTGGCTCGGTCTTTTTCTTTCTCACATTCCCCTTGAGATGCTTTGTATCATTATATGCGGTGCGCCCAGTACTTCTTTTGTTGTCGCTGTTGCTGTTCTCCCATATTTTGCATACTTTGCTCAAATTTGCCTACTTACTGCAGGGAATTCTCAGGGACCTGGTAAAACCAGCATCTGAGGAGCGCACGCTGCGACCATGCTGTCCCGCTTCAGCATGGCCTTTGGGGCAACTATTGCAGCAATAACTCCTGGGGGCACTTGGATGCCCTTATGCACCCTTCGGCTCCGGGAAGTGGGTTTTCTCGGATATCTGGTAGAACCAGCGCTGAGCGGTGTATCCCACTGACCATGGCATCCGCCTCGGCACAGCCATTAGGGCTATAATCACCCCAGCTATCCATGATAGCAAGGACCCCAGCGTTAAATGACCATTCCTGCGTCAAAGCGGGGAGTCCGTAAACTACATAAAGAGCGCCAGTAATATGGCCAAAACCCTCAGCATGAATTGACCAGAACAGTCAAAGCTGGGGTCACAGTGGATTTTGAGGCAGTGGAGCGCGAGATGGCAGAAGAATACTGCAAGAGTAGGCGCGAGCAGGCGCAGAAGCTCAGATAGGAGCAGAGGCGGATAGGAGTAGATGCAGCTAGAGGAGCAAAAGCTCAGAGGAGAGGATGTGTGCTATGCTCCATTACTCGACTTTGATACCTGAGGTGATGGCTATAGTTGCCGTTTCCGAGTTTCCCTGTTGATGCCCACTTGGCAGGAGAGCGCGGGATCGATTCGCGATTTAGGCAGGCTCATTTAGGCAGGCGCTCTAATTAGTTTCCATTATAGCTAAATGTGGCACGATTGTAGGTCGTGGTGGGACTGTGGTGCCGCTGTGGGTTAGCCATTGGCCAGATGGACAGGTGATTTATGAGCAAGCAATGGCACCAGAGGTGATTGAAGCGAGAGTCGCAATACACAATTTAAACACTTAAAGCTAAATATTTACCCAGAAGCTGGATTCCCGCAACCTGAACCGGTTTTGGCACTGCCGAGATCATGGATTTACAATCAGCTGCGATCACAATTTTGAGGTTTGCATGTAGTTAGATCCGATCTAAGCGTAGACGTCCTTCGTGGCTTGACGCGTTGAACCAGATGAGGGTGATGCCAAGCGCGATCATGTGGGGCCAGGTGGAGGCCAGGTGGAGGGGTGGGGCCGTATGAGGCCCTATGCTGAGGCCAGGTAGTGAGGGCTGAGACGGTGTATCCAGGTTTGACCGTCCAACACAACCAGCTTATGTCCAATCCGCACTGTACCCTTTACTTGTACTCTACTGATACCTACGATCTACTGCTTGCTCTTCAATGGCAAAGTCAAGCCCTTTCAGTACTGGCGCAAGTGCTGAGCACTGAGCCTAGTATCAGACCTTGCGAGCTCACCCTGAGCAATCTTCTGGTACTTGCCCGGTTCAAGGTGAGCTGTTTGGGATGGGTGGATTCGTAGTGCCCGCTGGGTTCTAGAGTGCCACTAGTGGTGCCACTGGCAGCCCGATTTAGCTCACCCTGCTTGGCTGTGATACTCGCAAACCCACCGATATCGGACGCGTAAAAGCTGGGCAACTAGAGGGGTGGACACCAGCACCCTCGTCACTGTAACTACATCAGCTCCTAGCTGGTGCCGCTCACCCTCAATGTCGCCAACCACTCGTTGAACATCTCTAAAGAGTGCTCCGGCTGATCGTGCGGGACCATATGCCCCGCGTCATAAACGCGTAGAAACGTAAAGTTCTCGTAACTGCGGACCTGTCCCGCCTCTTGGCCAGTCTTGCGCGACACCCACGGCGCTAGATCGCGGCTACCAAACTCTTTTTGGCCACTCCACGCGAGCTGTTTTGACCAGTTTTCGTTGCCCAGCCAGTTGCAGATGTAATCTTTAACCCTAAACAAGCACTGCGACCTCATTTTCCAGCGATATCGCCAGCAAATGAGAACGACCAGTCGCCGGTACTTGAGAACTTGTTGATAACTTGTGCATTACAGTCGTGGTAGGTACCGTTCACTCCGAGCGCTTCCTGGACGTGCGGCTGGCCCAGGTACTGTTTAATATAGTTGTTATCGTCATAGCACTCGCCGCTATCAGAGCAGCTCATCCTCATATCATAATAGTTGAGGCCAAGTGTGCCGTACGGACCTAGTGCCACGCCGTTGCAAAACACTTGGGACGGCACGCACAAGCTGGCGGTGGTATTCTGGGCACACGCTCTCAGCAACTCGTCGCAATGCGGCAGCGCGTCACTCATTTGCGCACAAGCAGTCTCGTTTAGCACTGCGGGGTACCCGCCACAGGCCATGGGCTGGTACCGGTGCAACGCGTCCACGAGTCCATTTCCGATTGCCACAGACGTCACGTTGAAGATACGCGTCGGCTGCTGGCGGTGGTAATTGGCAAACGCCGGAACATAGTGCCCCGCGTAGCTCTCGCCGGCGATATGGAAATCGCGATTGTACTGCGGAAACTGCTTGAAAAACAGCTGCAGGAAAACAAAATTGTCCCTGGCCGCTTCCGCAGTGGTGGATACCTCTGTGCCATAGCTAAACCCGGCGCCGGTCGGCTGGTCCAAAAACAGAATGTTGGCGTTGTTGGTCCAGCTGTATGGGCGGTACCGCGGCGTGGTATCGTTGGTGATACGCGCAGGGCCAAACTCAAAGTCGGTCCATGGAGCTACGCCCGGGTCTGCCAGCTAGCCATGACATCAAGGGGACCGGATACGCTCCTTTGCTGGTTGGCCAGCTGGCGGTGGATCTCTTGCTCGCCATTCTCTACAATATCAAGCACCAAGCTCCAGACCCTGATGGTGTCGTTAGGGTCCCCATAAATGAGCATGCTGCGGCTGATGGTGTCGTCTTTAGAGGTGTGCGAGTGTCCAGCAGCTACCAGGCAGAGGAAAATGCCAAGAATGTTCATGGACGGGTGGGTTGCCCCTCAGGCTTTATAGCTGGTTTACCCGCCAATCCCCGACCTTGCAGCGATCGGCGACGCGTGAGTATTAGATCGCCGGTTTATCAGGGCTGTATCGGCAATATCGTGGTCGCTGGTGCTTGCTGTGATGCTTGCTGTGAGGCTCGCCGTGATGCCCGGACTGGCACAACCGATAACTGTCGCGATTGAGTCTGACTGATCAGAGCGATGGTATGGGTTACAAATTAGAGAATTGAAATATACAGAGACTGAAGTATAAGGAGATTGAAATATACGGAGACAAGATAGGCAGCGAGGGACTGCCCCCCTTGCCTCGAACTGTAGCACTGAGTCGAGTCAGAACGGTGTATGTGCTTTACATTAGGCTTTAAATCAGGGTTTATCAATCTAAAATATCAATTAGCCCAGCGTCCCCTAAAGCGAGAAACCCGGTACTGACCCTCAGCTAGTAGCGGCCCCACTCCAGCCGCACTGGCACCAGAGTTACCAGATCTCGTTGGGTCACGCAGTTGGCCTTATGCTAATTCTCGAGATTAACGCAAGCCTCACAGTGGGGCTTCATTAATAAGTGCATAAGCGAGATGTAAAGACGCATTGACATCTGTGCCAAGAGGGGGACGTTTAGAGACAATATTGGTAGGTGGGTATACCTGCTGCACTATAAAGCCGTAAGCTTTGAGTTATTAGGTGATAGGTTGGCAATAGGTCTATGAGAGCACACATACCACTATATATACCGCATCCTTGGTTCCTGCACTGGCCCTTGAACAGCACTGTGGCGTTTCCAGTAGCACCGAGGGACATAGCACCCCTAGCCTGGGCTAGCGGTTCATCCCACACTAACCACCTCAGACCTTAATTGGCCAATGCTGCCGGCAAACTCTAACTCAGTATATAAAGGGAGCCGGGGAGTCAGTAGCTAAATGGCTCAGGCCCGAGATGACAAGATGGCGCTGGTTGCGTTTACGTGCTTTTGTTTTCTATTTACAATCTGTCTAGTGGCAATGCTGCCCATGTGAAGTGCCAGAGGGGCCGGTGGGGCCAACACAGCGCTGGATATCCCGATTCCCATAGTACTCTGCTGCGCTAGAGTGGCTGAGGATTTAGTACTGTCCCGGTTGTAGAGGTGCTCGCCGAGTGGGCCAGACACCTCCTTGGCCAGACACCTCCTTGGCGTTATTTGGTTCTTGGAAGCACAAGAGTCTCGGGCCCCTAGATTTCCTGAGCTGATGAATGCCGGAGTGTGCTTAGCTGGATATTAAAGCAGCTCGTGGCCCTGGAAATGGCTCTGTAGATCTCCCTGTTCATGGCCCTGGAGATGGCCCTGGATGGCCCTGGAGATGGCCCTGGAGATGGCTCAAATAGCTGACTTCGTAGCCTAATTATCCCACCAAGATACAACCTCCAAGTAGACCCATATTGTGGTCATAGGGCATCTGAGGTACGGCTTCCCTGCTAGCCGGCTGGCACTCACTGTACCCAACTTGCGGGCTAGTACACAAGCCACTAAGCGCTCTGTAGCGTTATTTACCCACTATATCCAAGGGGATTGGGATGCAGTGATTATTTACCCTTTTGGTTCTTTAGTGTGAGACTGTCTCGGATAGTGAGCCTAATTGCCAGAGGGGAGACAAGAGCATGGTAATTAAACATGTAATGGAAGCAAAGGGGGTAAGGAGAGTCCGAGAATTAAACGATCGTTCATGCAGTGCCCTGGGACATGCATAGGGGTGCATAGTGCATGCATATCACGCTACTATAAAAGCTAATCGTTCTTCGCACTCTGTAAACGCCCATGGCCGCAAGGATCTGCTTTATATGCGATGGCGTGTTTGCCAAGGAGCGAGAAGGGGGTCTGGACGCACTCTTCCCTCCGTCCCTCTACAAGGACACAAACGTAGACATTGCTGTTGCCATTGGGAGCACATTAACGGCACACGAAGCTATTGGGCACTTTGACGATCTTGTTCGTGGAAGTTTCCAGCCTCGAGAGCCCACCACGCTGGGCCCCATTGCCGCAATAGTGTTTGCGTTTGGCACTTTTGATATCCATCCCCCTCCAATGAGAAAGCTCGTGCCGGATAACTTGGAAAAATACGAGCAGAACCTCACCACTCTAATCCAAAAGGCCAAACAACACACTGATGTGGTGATTGTGACTGGCCCTCCACCAGTTGAAGAACCCGACCTGGACGACTTTTTCCATATTATGAGGCTGCGCTGCACCAACGAGAACGCCGTAAAGTACAGCCGCGTCGCCGCCCAGGTCGCTGCGGGAGTTCAATGGGGACCCCACGGACCTTGCACAGCCCGTGCCGGGCCAGCGTACCTATAAAGGCACCAAATCAATGGAAAAGGTGATCCAGAGCGAAGGTATCCACCTCACCAAAGAGGCCGGGGAGGTGTGGGTCGGTGCTGTCCTGAAGACTCTCCGGGCCAATAAACTGGGCCCCGAAGATTGCAAAGAGGGGACGAAATGGGCTGGCAGCGGTTCCAACGGCCCAAAGACACATCCCAAAGACAAAGCCGATGCCCAGAGCTGGTGCCCCCCTCCTGGCGACTCGGACTGTTATTTGAGCGATGATGAGGAGAAAGCCAAGTGGAAACCGGACATAAAGGCTGCTCTCGCCATGCATCTCGTCGATATCGAGAGGAGATACCTTGCTGATCTGCACGGCCCCGCTCCCCCCGCAGACTCGCCAGAGTACGTACCCTATTGGCGCACCAAAGCTGAGCAGCGGATCCAAATGATGACGGATAAGCTTGCTGTGCAAACAAAACTCTGGGAGCTGGACATGGACCCGAACCCCAACTCTGACGCGTACGAGTCCTTTATGTGCAAGGTTGTTGCGCAAAGAGACGAGATTAGAAAAGAGAGAATGGCGTTGCAGCAATGGCTCGATTCGGTTGAGGATGATGAGGATTCGGACTATGAGGATTATGAGGACTCTGGAGGCTACAGTTCAGGTTAGTCTTTAGGCCGTGGCTCAAGTGAGTAGAACGGCAGGCTCCTGATGCACAAGATAGTTCTATATAAATCTAGTTAGTCTATCTATTGCGTACTAGAGAGTAGCCTAGTGGTGTAGCCTAGGAGTGTTCCGGATACCACACCGGCTCCCAATAGGGCTAGCTGGCAATACTTGCGTTAACTTAGATCAGCCAGCTGCATCGCCACATTCAGGAATGTATCACTCGCTGAGCAATTAATGATTCAGTTTTCAACACATGCATGAGACTGCATAAGTGCATGCATACCCCTAATATAAAGGCCCACCCCTTGCTGGCGGTCGGCAGATGGCAGCCAGCAGATCCCCCGCTATCCTCGTGATGTGGAACGTTATGCTACGCGGCAACGCAGACTGGGACTCCCATATGGCGCCACACATGTCCAAGGTCTACGAGGGCAAGAATGTGTGCATCCGTCGCGTTCCAGGCATACAAAGCGAGTGAGGCATGGACTTGTACCGCGCACGTACTCCCTAAAACACCGGTTTGGTACAGTTGCCATCGTGCTCGCTTGCGGTACGTATGACCCCATAAAATCAACTGATCAGTCTCTAGCCAAATTGATAGGCACGACCCCGCTGTGTCTTGTGGAACTGATAGAGATGGCGAAAAAGTACTCTGATCTTGTGATTGTTACCGGCCCCGCACCAGTGCACGTGCCCGACCCTGGTGATGAGCCGAGACCGCTCATTCCAGCTAAAGACGCTAAGAAGTTTGGCGAGGAGCTGAGTGCCAAACTTGTGGAGACTGTAGTTGAAAACGGTGCCAAATACATTGACCTCAACTCATGGTTTCGCGACTATGTAGGCGAACCCCCCATCATCTCGCAACCGGGGTCCGGCCAGCGTTTCCCCCAATCAGCAGAGAATATAAAACGATACGGGATCCGGTACCCGGAAGAGGCCTACGGTATCTGGTTTGAGTCTCTCATGGACGTCCTGAGCTCCGAGAACTTGGGTCCGCAAGACATTGATAGCGAGACGGCACGCAGATATCACGAAAATAGCCCACCCTCAGACGATGAGAACTCACAAGACTCGGATTCCACATGGACAAAGCGTAGGAATCGATGGGGTGACTCGTCTTTGGAGAATTCCGATTGCTGGCAGACCTGGAGCAGCGATTCCTCGTGTACGTTTAGCGATTTCGAGCGGTGCGTGGGGGAAGCGTGGCTCAGGAGTTTACGGGAATCTACAGACGAGTCTTCTGATTAATAGTAGAGATATTTAGATTGGTGGGTCAGTTGGCTAGCAGGTGGTGAGTAGTAGAGCTCTCAAGCTGGCATGAAACTCTGCATTTCCAACTCACTAAAAACATTTCAGCAACCTTTGGAGTGCTAGTGTACCTGCATAGGAGTGCATAGTGCATGCATATCCTCAATACTAATTCGTGCCTCCATCCACGTGAAGGCGCGAGGGAACTCTGTAACAGAGCTGGGGCTCGCCACTCTTGCACTAATTTATAAATTATTAATTAAAAAGAGCTTTCAAGCCAATTTCTAGGCAGCCAAGCAGCCCTATAGTCCATAGAGAAGTAAAGCCACTGTAACCCTGGGAGGCTTTAACCATTCGCCGATCCCACGCTGGCCACGCGGGCCATCCAAGGAAATCTGGTAACGCGCTTGTATTGGCTTTGCCTCAATTCAAGGCAAGTACTGACGGCACTGACCGGGAATGGTCGACGAGGTCCGGATGGTCGACGAGGTCTGGATGGTCGACGAGGTCCGGATGGTACGCTGGGTGCTGCTATTCGCGAGGCCTACACGCGTGTACTGGGGTTTCGAGCGGTTTGAGATACGAGCACTCGACCTACTTGCGGCATGCTGGGCGCTCCTGCCAACGCTCCCTCAGGACTCCTGGCCAAGGACTGCCCCTACACCCTCACCTAGAACCTGTACTAGTACATAGGACACCTACAAACTACCTGAACCTCGCTCGTCCCCCTGGTGCCTTGCGAGCCCCAGCCATGGCCATAATCCTGGGAACCAGCTCCTCATGATAAACACCAGCCCTATCTAAACTCATGAGACACTTGCTGCGGCTAACAGGCATATCCGGGTACACCAAGTGCGCATAGATTGAGGCGAGCGCCAGCACCTTTTCATCAACAGATTTCACCAGCACATACGGCTCTGCGGTATACTTTGCTGCGCAGTTGTGGTAGCGGAACGGCGACGCGATCATGTCGTTGTACTCGGCGGTTATCGCATCAAGCGAGACATCACTAGTGGGGTACCCGTCACTACGAGCGCGGCTCAAAATAGTAAAAGCGCAGTACAGCTTTGCCGCGCCAGCGGGAGGACCACTTAGGCGCTGGTGTATCTCCGCGGAGCCCTTGGGTAGCACGCCCACTTCAGGGCTACCGTAGCGGGGGCGGAGGGTCTTGGAGTACTTGTCAAATTCCTCCTGGCTCTTGGAGCCCTTCTCGACCATGTTGCAAATCATGTCTCGCGTAGCATTCAGGGTACTGAACCAGCGGCTCGCACGGTCGACTGCCTTGGTCTCTAGGGGGGTCGGCTTGCGGCCAAAGCACAGGTAAAACATTTTCAGGGTATACCCCGACATTTCTGTTCTGCCAGTGTGATATCCGGTGCAATACACATTCACTTTGGTAGCAGCGATTAGGAGAATGAGAAGAGCCCTTTTTTTGGGATCCTTGAACGCCTTTATTGCTTTGCGCACGCGTTTTTCGATCCTCGGGTCGCGTTTTTCCATAATCTCCTTGACCTCGTCGCTGCTGAGAATGGTTGTGTCCCCGTCAGTCTCGCCATTGTCTTTCCAGCCGTGCAACTGCTTAGCGGCACAGCAGACTGCCCAAAAGTCACTCTCGTCGCGTAGCTCGGAAATTTTGGGAAGACAAGAGACAGCAACGTACGCTCTGTTAAAGGCGTCGACTTGCGCATCCCGTGCAGCAACGCAGACGGTCGGCCTTGTCCAGGAGGCCCGCTCCCTCGAGTGAATAGGCCGCTCGGTCAGGACGGTACCGCAGAAGCTCCATCATATTACGGACCTCTTCATCGCTCATTGTCAGTTCTTTAAAACCTGCGTTATGCCCAGTCTCCTCCCCGTCTATCCCGGAGTCACTGAGATCGCTCATAATAATAGCGCGGCACGCTAGGATATTTATGCTAATTGCTCCCCTAACCTAGATCCAGTAGCCTGACCTGAGCAAGTGAAACATGTTCCATATGAGTGCAGGCTGCGAGAATGAGAGCCTAGTTCAGGTATCCAGATAGACAGAAACTGGATTTTACAATTATAAACCGCTGATAATTCATATAAATACGCATCTCAGCTCGCTGTGCGGACACGCGTTGAAAAAAGCACCTGCGGACACGCGTGAGCCACACTGCTTTCTTGAGTGCCCGGACGCGCGTTCAGCTATCAGGCAAGGCACCTATCAAGCATGGCACCTGCGTATACAGATCAGGTACCTGCGCCCGCTGGAGTCAAGTTTCGCCATTACGCGTAACCCACTAGACGCTACAATGGCAATCCGACCTCTTTGGGTCCGACCTCAGCTAGTAAATGCGCAAGTCGACGGGTGACCATGTAGAGCAATACCAACCCTTCGATAATGGTACTGACCTTGCGCAGCCGGTGCCAAATCAGTCGAGCATCTGGCCCCCATCTGGAACAATGCGGTGATGAAGAATCTCCGGCCAACAAACAAAGATTTGGGGAATTCGAGTGGGAGCGAGCGGTCGCATAAAATGGGTTGGATTCCGACAATTCCTACACCGCCAGGCGTGCAGCGTTTGGACGGATGAGCGATGAGATGTTGCACCAGAGGGGGACATGCTGTTTCATAGTACACGATGAGATGTTTAATTTGGCGCTCGAGGACATGTGGATGCTCCTAGTGGGCTTTACTTCACCCTCCTAAGCTCAGAGGGCACCTCGGAAGGCACCACAAAAGGCACCACACTCATATTATCTGTACCAGGCGGTATAGTGCACGCATATCGCCGCACAATAAAAACTAATCCATTTCCACGCTTCATAATCCCATTATCCAGTTCTCTACTGACAATCTCATAGGCAGCTACAGCGACTGGGCGACGAACCCTTCCGTCCTTTGCGAGACCTATGAAGGTAGAGACATATTGGCATTCCAAGCTGGTTTTCGCTATACTCTCGCAGTTGTGATTGCGGTCCCCTACTTTCAATGTATGGATGGGGGCCCTCGCGGCGACCTTATCGGGAAAGATGCTCTTGAATCGCGTCCTGGATCCGTGCTGCCCAGCTACGCACTAAGCTGTTGTAATTGGGCCCGCACGCGTCGGCCTGCACGCATTTGTCCCTCATCTTTTGAGGCACTCGCTTTCCCGAGAACTCACAAGTACAGTGCAGTGGCGGCGGGACTGCCAAGGCTGCCCTACTGACCTCTGGCACCCCCATCATGGAGCTGGTTCAGGCGAAACCGGGCCCCGAGAGGATATTGAGTTGGTGTTTTGAGGGGGATCTGGATGAGTCTGGTTCTAGGGACGAGCTGAGGAGCTGGTTGAGTGCAGCTAGAGGATGAGGTTTTGGTTGGGCCGACGAGATAGCCATGTGTCCTATAAGCCCATAGGCTGAACGGACCAAGGCCCTGCTACCAGCAACTAAGGACTCTGTAATTAGAGTGGATAGAGATTGATAGAGATGGGAGTCTTTAGCGGTATGAGGTGGTGGGCTACTGCTAGGCCGAATGGCGTGTGTCTAGACATCCGGTCCAGGCCCGTCCAGCGCCTTCATAACGCCCTGTCCAGGCTCGACGCCCAGTCACTCTCTTCAACACGGCCTGTGGTGAACTGAGGCTTGGAGTTTGGCCACTATCCTAGGCACTCCGGCACTTGACGCGACTGATCTCGGTCCTAGCCAGAAATTGAGATACCTGCCCGGTCGCTAAGTAGTAACTGCATATAGGTAGCAGGTCTTGATCTCAAAAACGGAATATGATCTCTGCCAGGCCGCGCCCCCGGCTGCCAATAGAGGACGCGACTGACGCTCGCCGGGGCAGGAACTCTGAGAACTCTGAGTGCTCTGAGAGCTACTTTTGCGTCTGGTTCGTGCAACTTCAAGATGGTTGCCTTCGCTTGCACCCACGGTTCGCCCATCCCTCTGTTGTTGGTACCTTTTATTTATATACAGAGCAATAGACTTGCGCGCACCCCTCACCCCGGCAGAGTACTTGGTGATTCCGGCACAGTAGTATTTATTTATTCTAATGTTAAGCTTCAATGTAGGGAATTCTTTCTCGAGAGTCAGACCCACATTTGGCCTAGTGTGTGCCCTTGCCTGGCCCCAACCGGATTACTCGCCGGGATTTCTAGCCAGGCTCCACTAGTTGATTTTAAACTCAAATTATTAAGAGCTTTTAAGCCAATTGCTAGGCAGCCATGCGAGGCAGCCATGCTAGGCAGCCAACTGCTAGGCAGCCCAAGCAGCCAAGCATCCCTATAGTCCATAAAAGTAGAGCTACCGTAACCAAACCTTAATCCAGAAACAAAGCTAAATAGTAGCTCACGGACCGCTTACACCCCTATGCTACCTGAGGATATCTGGTACCTAGTGGCAGAGCACATTGACCCAATCCGGTAACGTATGCACGGCTAGCACAGTCTCACGAGCTTTCTAGTTTTTACCAGCGATCTTATCTGGAAGAGGATCAACCCGTACGGCTTAACCGGAGGGATATACAGACATTTCCGCAAATGCAGTGCCAGGGACCGAGCCTACAGACCATAGCCTATACAAACCTGTACCACTACCTCTGCTGTATTGTATGTAAACGACTGAAAACGTGGTGCTCGCCAAGGGGCTGCACTTGACGACGCGGGCTTGATGGCGCAGCTGTCGCCCGAGCTGTACAGCGACCGCAAATTGCGTTGGCCGCGTGCGCCAAACACGGGTGCATGCTCAAGACAACTAGTGCTCGGCTGTCGCGGGCGGGTGTCCTGCAGGCTTTGCGCCCCGGGCTACAAGACACGCCAGCGCCAGGTTAGCCAGCGACAAGACCATTGTGAGAGCAGCACGATAACGATCCTGTGGCACTCGCGGGCGATGGAGCGCGATTGGGTGCTCGCGGCTGTCATGCGTGACTTTGTGCTGGACAGGCTCGATCACGCGCTAAGAGACGATAGGGAAATCGTAACAGTAGCCGTGGCAGCCCAGGTACTCTATATACGGCGCCTCAGACCGCTTGCAAAGGGACGCCGATATTCTTGGAGTGTTGATGCAACTCCATTCATCCTGTCTTGAGGAGTTCCAGATAGAGTCCCCGGCTCCAACGAGAGACGAGGCAGCCGAGACAAGTAGTCGCGTCTGGGGTATGGGCGAAGCAGCAAATTAAAGCGTTGAGTGCGGCTGGTCTACTAAATGCAATATCTAATTTTGTAATATCTTGGCAGGTCCCACGCTAGCTAGTACGGGTGGGCTGCAAGACAGGCACTTGGACGTACTGGAGCGTTCCCGTTAGTCCTATCCGCAAAACTGGATTTACGATTAAAACCGCTGATAATTTATGTAAATACGCGCGTCTCAGATCGCTGTGCGGACACGCGTTAGCCACACTGCTTTGTTGAGTGCCCTGACGCGCGTTGAGCAAGCGAGGCACCTGCGTACACGGATCAAAGTGCCTGCGCCCACTGAGGTTGATACTACAAACCCTTCAATACCGCTACAGAACGCCCAGAGACATTTAGGGCGGAACGGGGATGCTGTTTTTGGCCAACGGTGGACTAGTGGCGGCAGTGGCAGGGCTCACGAGCGCGGCAAAAATGTGGCCGCGGGGGAGAGCCGGCAGCGCTACGAGCGCTTGACACAAGCCGTTATCCCAGTGGTAACTTTTCTGACACCTCTAGCCTCAAGTGTGAGGATCTTAATCGATAGGCCACACTTTTATGGTTTGTACCCGCACTGAAGGTCAAAATCAAGAGAACATTTACCCTATTATTCTACTGAAGATTTTTGTTCTTGATGAGTTCCCCTTAGGACATCTGCGTTATCTTCTAACATACGTGCCGCCCCAGCCAAACTCCCCAAACACCGCAGCAGCGGCGGGTATTGAGCAAAACAAGGTGCTTCCAACACACTCAGAATATCAATCTTGACGCGGGGCTATTAGGGAGTGAGGCCAGATCGGCGGTGGCACTCATCGGCCGATATACACTCGCTTGGACATGCCAGTAGACGCTGCCGTTTGCTACGCTGCGGCGAAACCAGCGCGGCGCTCATTGTGAGCCAAAGCATTAGACTGGCGATCAAGTATCCCACTGGCACCCACCACCCACCACTGTCCCTCATCAATCTCGTTATCTTAGGAACTTCCCAAGGCAGCTGGCCACGCGCAAGATCCTAATGAAGTGGTGGATCAATCTCGGAGCGGCGCGCCCAGCTGGGTCCCGCTGATGGCGTTTGACCGTGCGCTTCAAGTTGACCATAGCGACGAGCCAATATGCGTGTGGAGCAACAAAAGCGTGGGAGCAGCGCAGCGGCCATACTAGGCACACGGCACCTCAGTCGCCACGTCCTACCTGCCAACCACGATAACGCGAGTTCTTGAGGATCGCAGCGGCCATATTAGGGACTTGGTACGTCAGATACTCATTTCCAAGATCGCTGCTACTCCACTCACCCGCGCGAGTGGCATATGCAGGGCCATTTGGTAGTCAGAGGATCCTTTCCAAGACGACCGCGACCTCCGCTGGCCACGACCCTTTGACTGCCACGCCGCGTTCTCAAAGCGTTTGTGGCTGCAATTTTGCATCGCTCGTGTTTGCACCAGCACCACTTGCAACGACTTTACCGGTACACTCTGACGCGCACTGACCCTTGCCGAGGATTTCGGCAACAAACTTGACGCGGTCGGCACCAAATAACCTAGTCAGCTCTGCAATTGCTGTTTCATTGGGCACCGACACTGACGCTTCTCGAACCAACGGCTCGTATACGCCCTCCAGCCACACACGGCATGCCTCGTACCCCGAATCGACTTCCACCCCGCCAATGTACGCCTCAAACGTATCAGCCACACGGTTAGACCGTCTGTTTTTTTTAATTGCCCAGAAAACATATGCCTTGGCATCGGGCGAGCATTCAAGGTCGCGGTGCAGGCCGTAGCGGATGGCAAGTTCCTGGTGCAAATCATTGCTCACGAGACGGCCCCTGAGAAGACCGATTTCTTTTGCATTCGAGAAAGGAAGTTTCCTGCAAATCAGGTTCGTTACAACGCTGTAGAGGATAGCGTCGCCCTTGAGCTCGAGGTTCATGTGCTCGGCTCTAGCGGCGTCAGTCGCGCTGTTGTTGGACAACGCTTGGGTTCGCAGACTCGCGTCGCGTATTATTGGCAGGGGAGGGGGCCATTTGGTGCTGGCTGCGTGGTGAGCCGCGTGGTGAGCCGCGTGGTGAGCCGGCCCGCAGATAAAGTCGCCAAGCGCGTTTTCAAATACTCTAATGAGATTTTTTATTTGCATAGTGAGGTCGGGTGCGTATTTACGGCACTATGCGCTTCACCGCTTCACAAAAAAAAAGGGGAATCCGCCACATATTTTTTCCATCCGCCACCCTTCTCTCCATCCCCTTCCTTCCCTCGGTGATGCACCGAATAGCTAAACCATTAGTAGGTATAAAGCTAACAGACTTTAATAAACTATTCGGGATCGCCAGCAACGGCTCCAGCCCGCAAATTCTCAAGTCACGTGCCAAAAATCGGTACCACCACCCCGTGCAGACTGATTTGGAGCTTTTGACGGTTGTTTCCGCTGTTTTAAACAGTAAAAACCAGCAAGCTTTGGAGTTTATGGGTCAGCGGAGATCCGACCTCCGCGACCCGCACCGGTGCCATGCGCTCATTGACAGGCTGCAGACCGAGCACGCGGTCGCCACGCACGAGCTCCTGGCCTGGACGCAGTGCTTTTTGAGCGGCGAGGTCGACGACGCGCTGGCGGCGATGCGGGGCCGGCGCTGGCCGGCGTTCCTCCTGCTGCACGCGTTCAACCGCCAAGTCAAGCGCCGTAGCACCGCCTACAAGCTAATAGAGCTTTACCAGGACAACCTCGCGCTTTTGCCGGCACAGTACCAGCCGGAACTCGCGTGGCTGGCCATTGATGTGGCCCAGCGGCACCTGGTGGAGTTCCTGGAGCCGGTGGTGCGGCTCTACCTGAACCTCTGCGACCCGGCCAACTTGAGCGCCACCTGCCTCAACGAAATGCTGTGGAAAGTCGCGCGGTACGGCACAATGTGGAACCACAACGACCTGCAAGTGGTCAAGTCCGCGCAGGGACGCCTGGTCAAGGCGCTGGGGATTAGCGGGCTCGACACAAAGGGGTACGTGGCGCTCGCGTACGTTGCGCATTTCCAGTCGCGCGCTCAGGCTCTCAGTATTATCGAGGCGGCCCCTCAGAGCGACGCGATGGACGTGCCCTACTATTACGGGCCTACACTAATAAAGCTGCTCACGGCTACCTCGTTTGAGGACGGGCTGACTATCCTCAACTCTGTGCCTAAAACAGACCGCAAACCCATAGTCTGGGAAGCGTTTTTGCAGCGGCTCGTGTCGGCCGGGTACCTCGACCAGGCCGAGGAGACCGTGGAGAAGCTGTGGCGGTACTGGAAATACAACAATATCCGGCCGTCCACGCGCATGACGAGCTTTGTGCTGCGCAAGATCTCCTCGGTGGCGCTGCGGCACCAGATCCTCACCGAGTTCTTGGCGCTGCCCAACATCAAGCTCAACCAGCAGCTCGTGCACAGCATGCTGGCGCCCGTCGCGACCCTCGAGGAGTACAGAGTGCTGGAAAAATGGAGCCGGGAGCTTGAGCTGTCACGGCGAGACCGCGAGGCGCTGCTGTACATGCAGATCCAGTGGGACCCCGAGGCCGCATGGGACGCGTACCAGCGGCTGCTGGAGATGGGCGACCCCTCGTGCGATGCAGTGGGGTACCTTTGCCAAGCAGCTACAAGGTGCGACATGTGGGGCGACGCGTGGGCGCCCCAGCTGGCAATGGTCGAGGTCAAGCGGTGGATCCAGCAGGACAAGGACGAGTACCTGAAATCTTTCCCTAATGAGATGCTCGTGCATTCCTACATTGTGATGCTCGGCAAAGCCAATTACCAGCAGGAGCTCGACCAGGTCTTGACATGGCTCAAGCGGATCGGGTTCATGCCCACAAAGCGGATTTTTTGCGCGTTAATAGTGCACTCTCAGTATGGAGAGACTTTGCAAAGGCTGGCGAGTAAGAGCGAGGAGTGGCCCACCGAGCAGGAAGTGGAGCTGTACCGTCTGGATAGAGGTGCATAAGCGATGCGCGATATGCGATGCGCGAGGCGTAACGGCGTTCGATCGAGATGCGCTTAGGTGATCGATCGCTGCTCACCTAATTGATCACCTCGCGCTCAGCTAACGCGACGCCACAGATTTATCGCCACAGAAAAAATTTCTGGCCCCCTACCCTGTAACACCCTGATAAGAGTTTCACTGCAAAAAAAAATGGCCAAAATTAATGTTTCCGGTAGAACGTGGAAAATCACCCATAAACCCATCAATCCCCCCGCCAGTACAGCCTGGGAGAAAAGACAAGCTGAAAAAGAGAAACTGAAAGCTCTCAAGCAAAAGGAAAAAGAGCTTAGAGAAGAAAAGCAGGCCGAAAAAGACGCTCACAAGCAAAAACTCAAGGAGAAGAAAGAACGTAAAGAAGAAAAGGAACGTTACGAGCGTATGGCTGAGAAAATGCACAAGAAACGTGTTGAACGTCTCCGGCGCCGCGAGAAACGCAACAAGATGCTCAAGGAGCGCTAATTATTTATTTAGAGCGCTGGGTCGCTAAAACCAGCGTTGGCTATAGTTTACTAGCTAATCCAATTACTAGCTAATCCAATTACTAGCTATCTAATGGCCAATTCGGCTAGCCAATTAACCTGATACAGACCGCAGTGCCAAGAGGTCAAAGGGACCTGCCATCACCTGCCACTACCTGCCCTGCCACTACCTGCATTATATCGTTGTTTGGAGTTGATGCACCATGTAGTCCCTCAATTAATTTGTTAGACCCACATGGTGGCAACGGCAGTCAGCACCAGCACCGGCCCAGCACCAGCACCGGCAGACCCCACCTTGGCTGTGCCGACTGTCTATGCCTGCCCCACCTCAAATGCCTCAAATTCGACTTGTACATAGTCTATATACCAACTACAGAAAGCCACTGTTTGCAAAACAAACTGATACACCTCCTGTATTCCAGGAGACGCTGGTTGCCTCGCTTAATTGATTGAAACGATACCGGTTTTAGGTTACCCGACCGGGCAACAACCAGAGACATTCTGAGACATTCGCGTCGAAAGCGTACAAGGTGTGGTATGGGAGGGTACAGAATGTACTCGCGCGGGTGGCGGCTATGGACGCTCTGTGGCCGCTCTGTGGCCGCTAATCTAATTTGATCTGGTAGATGTGAAAACAATGTTAGATATGCGTTGCCATGGGGATATATTACATCCCCTAACCCCTGAAATTAAACTCGCTACATGGGGTTCGACATCCACCACTGGCTGGAGCCCGTGCTCCTCGGATAATTGCCGGCCAATTGCGCTTTCCGGCTGTTCCCGAGCCATGTGCCTGAAATAGCCCGCCAGCGGACCCCCTGCCCCTCTCCAACACCTTGCCCCACTCGCTATGGAATCTGTATGCATGACTCCTGCACAAGGTGCATCTAGGTAGTTGGAATTTACACGGCAGGGGTGGACAAAAGGGTGGGCGGGCTTTTTGGGGGCCCCACATGCCTGGGAATACACGCACTCGTTTAATTCTTATATCCAACGGCCGCTTGGTACGCTTGCTCGCGCACGTATCATATGTTTTGAGATCACCTCAGACGCGGGTGTGTCAGCAGCTAGGAAAACCCCTACCCACAAACATGGTTTTTGTACATAAGGCGCGCTCAGCGCCCATCCCCTCAGCTTCACCACACTTGGCGATCAATCTCTTTGGGCTCTCATTCTTTCACTTTGTTCCTATCCTTTTTATTAATATGCCATCTGTTTTGAATTTGTGCGCTCTCGCTCTTTTGGGCGGTGCTATTGCCCAGGACCACCACATCCACAAGCGTCAGCCCGACGTTGTTGAGGTCACTGTCCACAACACCGTTTACGTTACTGCCGGTGCTGCTGGCGCCGAGCAGAAGGTCGCTACTGCTTCTGTTGAGAAGGAGACTTCTGCCGAGGTCACCTCCTCCTCCAAGGCCGCCACTGTTGCCACTTCTGCTGCCTCTGCCGCTTCCTCTGCTGCTTCCAGCTCCTCCTCCTCTGGTTCTGACTCCTCCTCCTCCCCCGAGGAAGGTAGCGGTGACGCCGGTGCCCTCGGTATCACTTACTCCCCCTACGCCAACGACGGCAGCTGCAAGTCCGCCGATACCGTCAAGAGCGAGGTCTCCAAGCTCTCTGGCTTCAAGGTTATCCGTCTCTACGGCACCGACTGCTCCCAGGTCGAGAACGTTGCCGCTGCCCTTGGCGACGACCAGAAGTTGTTCCTTGGTATTTTCGATGTTGCCGATGTCGCTTCTGGATGCCAGGCTCTTGCCACCGCCTTGAACAACGATTTCTCCAAGGTCCACACTGTTTCCATTGGTAACGAGCTCGTCAACGGTGGCCAGGCCAGCGTCGAGCAGGTCAAGCAGTACGTTGACACTGGCCGCTCCACCCTCCGTGGTCTCGGCTACAACGGTCCCGTCACCACCGTCGACACTTTTATTGCCACCATCAACAACCCCGGTCTCTGCGATGTCGGCGACTATGTCAGCGTCAATGCTCACGCCTTCTTTGACGGTAACGTTGCCGCCGAGCAGGCCGGTGAGTGGCTCGTTGAGCAGATCCAGCGTGTTTCCAGCGCCTGCGGCGGCAAAAAGACTCTTATCACCGAGTCTGGCTGGCCCTCTGAGGGTGAGACCAACGGCAAGGCCGTCTGCGGTGCTTCCCAGCAAAAGGCTGCTGTCGAGTCCATCAAGAAGGCTTGCGGTGACGACACCTTTTTGTTCACCGCTTACAATGATTATTGGAAGGCTCCCGGTGCTTTTGCCGCTGAGCAGCACTGGGGAATTTTCTCTAGTTAGATACCCTCTGTAATATATTAGTTATTTTAGCGAAGCTCGACAGTTGAGCGCAGCGATACTGGAGCCGCAAGCTGGGCAATAAGGAAGGCCAGTGTCTGGACCCAAGTGCCTGGTTTGAAAATGTGACCCATCATATGACCCATCACAAATTGTGGCCCATCACACGGCCATTCAATACCGTCCATACGCTACCCTAGAACCTAAATTCTAAATATCCACCTCTCTACCCTAAATATCTTATTCTCGCCCTCAGCCCTTTGGGCTTCGGGCTTTGTCATGCTACCCTACAGCACG
Organism: Wickerhamiella cacticola; assembly: GCA_030564425.1. Lineage (NCBI taxonomy): Eukaryota > Fungi > Ascomycota > Dipodascomycetes > Dipodascales > Trichomonascaceae > Wickerhamiella > Wickerhamiella cacticola. The sequence continues at coordinate 158,107 of JAJLUX010000005.1, read as the reverse complement.
CAATGGATGCTCCCCATAATCGCCGTGGGGATATTCATTATCGTCACCTCTGCAGTGGGATTAGGACCGTTTTCAGGGTACCTGAGTCCCCCGTTGTACGGCGACTTTGAAGCGCAACGGCACTGGCTCGAAATCACTACCCAGCTGAGCAGCCACCAGTGGTACTTTTACGACCTGCAGTGGTGGGGCCTCGACTACCCGCCCCTGACTGCGTACCATTCCTATGTGCTGGGCAAACTGGGAGCTCTCTTTGGCGACGCGTCGTGGTTTGAGCTCGATACGAGCCGCGGGGCCGGGTCGAGGTGTGCATCGAGCAGCTGCACTAGCCTCAAGGCGTACATGCGGTTCACGGTAATTCTCAGCGAGCTCGTTTTCTATGTGCCGTTTGTGTACGCGTACGCCAAACAGAGAGCCCTGAAACGCCAGGTCCCGTACGCGGAATGGACCCACCAATTCCTCATGTACATCCTCATGCCTTCGCTCATTATCATCGATAACGGGCATTTCCAGTACAACTCGGTGATGCTGGGGCTGTTTATTGGCTCGCTCGTGTACAAAAACACGCTGCTCTCGGCGGCACTGTTTACGTGCTCCCTGTTGTTTAAACAAATGGCACTGTTTTGGGCACCGGTCATCTTTTTCTATATCCTCGGCAAGAACCCAATTTATACCAGGCGGGGGTTCACCAACGTGCTGCGCGTGGGCCTGACGGTGCTCCTCGTGTTTGTGGTTTCGCTGCTGCCGTGGCTCGCGTACCCCTCGCAGCTCCTGCAGATTGTGCACCGCGTGTTTCCGTTTGCGCGCGGTCTCTGGGAGGATAAAGTCGCGAATTTCTGGTGCGTCACAAACACCCTGGTCAAGTACAAGGACCGGTTCGAGCCCAGCAAACTGCAACGACTCGCGACCCTTGCTACCCTCGTGAGCATCACTCCTAGCTGCTTTGCCGCGTACTTTTGCCGGTCCTCGAGCAAACTGGCTGTGGCGTTCGCCTGCTGCTCCTGGGCGTTTTATTTATTCGGGTTCCAAGTGCACGAGAAAAGTGTCCTTGTGCCCCTCATTCCTACCTCGCTTTTAATGTTTGAAAACAACCCCGAGTGGAGCGCAATGGTCCAGTGGATCAATAATATCGCGTACTTTTCAATGTGGCCGCTGCTCCGTCGCGAGGGCCTCCACCTCCAGTACTTTGTGCTGGTGGCAATGTGGAACTACAGCATCAAGTGGCCCAAGTACTGGCTCAACGCGCTCGTGGTGGCCGCGTCGTATGCGGGGATCGCTGCGTTGGTGGTGGCCGAGGCGTGCAATTTGGTGCCTATTGCCAACCAGTACCCTGACCTGTGGACGCTGCTGAATTGTACCCTGAGTTTTGGATGCTTTTGCTATGTTTTCTTGTGGCTAAATGTGCAGTTGTATGCACCGAAGGAGGCTCCGAAGGTGCAGGTGGCCAAGGAGGCCCCACAGGCCAAGCATCCTAAGGTGCCCAAGGAGGCCCCACAGGCCAAGCAGTCCAGGGTGACCCCCCAAGCTAAAGTCGGTCGTAGCTAATTTTGTAGATTATACAGAGCGGCATTAGTCTAAGGCTGTGAACTGGGTAGAGCCGAAACGCGTCGGCCCCAAGCCCAATGAGGCCGCCAATATGGCCATGGCTTATTTTATAGATATACAAAGCGTTCTGGAGCGTTTGGAGGTGCCCGTGAACTGTAGCCGTACCGTTTATAGCGGTCCCCATATCTCAACAGACATCCAGAACTGCAACTCGAGTCTTGAATTATAATCTTTATCTGTACAGCCTTGAAATGGTTGGGTAAAATCCCCGGCAAAACGCGTTAATAGCCGAATCGACGGGTACTCCAGGCCGCAGCCGCACCGACAGCTCAACAAGTACTTTAGAGCAATTCCAGTTGCGAGTCAGGCTCCAAATTCTGTGCCGCGATCATCATCTTGAGGACTTTCAAAGGGCGGAATGAGGCACTCCATAGCCATCCAAATCCGATAGCGCTAGATGTTATGGACGCCGGATGTTAGCCCTACACTAGATATTAACTTCTTATCCTAGAACACTAATGCCAGCACAAGCTTAGATTCGGGTGAAACACGGAGCTCACGGCACCAGCTAGCTCCACACGTACATGTTTACACTCGGTGCGAATTAAACGTGCTCCTGATGCTACGAGGGAGAAGGAGAATTTACAGCCTATTTCTGGTTGGCTGTGCCACTATGCTGCTTGATATGGTGGCATGACAGTCCCTGAATTGTATACGCTAGCTATTTCTTAATCGCCCGTCGCTCTGCACCTACGTGTCAAGTAGACGTGAACCTAAACACTTGCTCACCAGCTCCGCAGTTACAAACCTTATTCTGCCGTTTCAGAGACAACTCTAACTGTGCGGCTCCACGACTATAAATCCTGGCCGCCCACACCGCAACCAGCACCTTCTTTTTCTCTCATTCTCAATGCAATTCAACACTCTTTTCCTCGCTCTCTTTGCTCATGCCTACGCCGCTCCTGTCCTTGAGCAGCGCCAGGTCGACACCTACGGCAACCAAAACAAGGACACGTTTCTCCAGGGCGCCCACGACTCTATGGTCAATGCTCAGCAGGTTCAGGACACGTTGAACAACCAGCTCAAGGCCAATGGAGCCCACGCCAATGCTGATCGCATGGTCGCCTACATTACTGGTGCCGATAGCCAGATTGACAACAGCATCGCTACAGTGTCTCGCGCGCTTGCCCCCTACACTGGCGGCCTCTCTATGGCCATTGGCAACGCTTTGCTTGGCCCCTTTGTCCAGGCCGTCACCAACGGTGCCGAAGTCATGCTCGCCCAGGCGGTGGGCGGTATGGAGGACCGTGCGCAGGCCGAGGCACTGGCCCGCTTGACTGGCGATTACTCTCGCCTTGCTGCTCTTGCCGTCAAGAACAACGTCCCCGCCGACAAGTTGATTAACCTCAACAAGCAGCTCGTCAACTCGTTGCCCAAGAACATCAAGCGCCAGGTTGACAACCACGGTGGCGACAATGCTTTTCTCCAGGGCGCTCACGACTCTATGGTCAACGCTGCTCAGGTCCAGGACACCCTAAACAACCAGCTCAAGGCTAACGGGGCTCACGCCAATGCTGATCGCATGGTAGCCTACATTACCGGTGCCGACTCTCAGATTGACAACAGTATTGCCACCGTCTCTCGAGCTCTTGCACCCTTTACCGGCGGTCTTTCCACTGCTATCGGTAATGTATTGCTCGGTCCTTTTGTCCAGGCTGTCACTAACGGTGCTGAGGTTATGCTCGCTCAAGCTGTTGGCGGTATGGAGGACCGTGCCCAGGCTGAGATGGTTGCTCGTCTTACCGGAAACTACTCTCGTCTTGCCGCCCTTGCTGTCAAGAACAATGTACCTGCTGATAAGCTCATTAACCTCAACAAGCAGCTCGTCAACTCCTTGCCCAAGGACTTGCGTAACTAGATGGATTCTATAGAATTATTAAATTAGACAAGCAAACAAGAACAAAATCAGGGGCTGAGGCCGCCTCGAGCCTACACAGATGAACATTCACAATTTAGGATCTAGAGTAGCGTATGGATGGTATTGACGTAGCTCTGGCGCACTTGCTCTGGCACACTTGCTCTTGTAGCAGTGGTATGCTTGCGCCACAGACACTCACGGCAGCCTTTGGGGCCACCCTCCCGCATATACCGTCGCTCTATGCACCTAAAACGCAAGGGTACATCACAATTTGTGTGCTGGTAAACCGTTCACCGAACTTCTGAATTGAATCCCTCCTAAATTCCTCCTCTAAATTCTTAAATCTGCCGTCCTAATCTGCCCACCTACGTCACAAACGCTGCTTGTGCCGAGTACTAGACGCCTGAGCCATGTGCCAGACCAGCTACAAGGAATAAGAATGGCATCCGGAGAGGAGCCGATAGGTAGCTAACCGTCGCCTCCACTAGCCCACCGTTCCTCTAAACCTGAAAGCATAAATCAGACAAACTCCCTACGAGGCTACCAAGGCTCCAGGACCTTCAACTGTTCATAATAGTGTAGCCCACAAACGGCCTCCTGAACGCTCTCGGACCTGAACATCTATTGCAAAAGATTAGCTATAACTACTAGCCTAAAAGGGTATGAAAATTAGCTGCCTTTAAAAGGGGCTGGAGCAGTTGCAGTGGGGGATCAAGGAAGCAACAACAGCCTTGATGTTGAGGATAACGCTCCAGATGATGAGCTTGAAAACCAAGACGCTCTCGCAGATCTTCTCCAGGCAGTGGACCAAGATAGCAGGGATGTCGAGGATGATTTGCCAGATAGCCTCGTCGATGCTGATCTTGACGGCAAGGGAGTAGGACAAAACGCAGAGGGCGAACTTGATGAGAGCGTTGAGCAAACCAATAAAGCAGTTGGCGAGCTGGAAGCAGAGCGAGATCTTCACGCAGACCCAGTTGATCTTGAAGATGTCGGTGACAAGGTCCTGGATAAGCTGGTGGAGGTTCTTGATAAGATCGTGGACAGCATCGTCAAAGGCACAGCCGCAAGCCTGCTTCTCCTTGATGGCAATGACTACCTGGTTGACAGAGGAGATGATGTTCTGGACATCGGTCTGGATACCAGAGGCGAGGGCGTCAATGTCACCGCACTGGTCGTTCCAGCCACGGGCCTGGAGGTCGCGGTCAAAGACAGTAACGTACTCCTCGTCGGGGTTGATGCTAACGAGGTTGGGCTCGTCGGCAACAGGGGAGGGAGCAGCGAGGGCAAGAGAGAAAAGAGCGAAAGCGAGGAAAGAGAGGAAGTTTTTGAAGGAGGCCATTGAGGATGTGTGAGGAAATGGGGGCGAGCGAGGCCATACTTATAGTTGACAATGTTTGGATATCAGCTCACTACAAGTGCAGAGTGTTACGCGCATGTGTATATGCACGCATATGCGAGGGGTGCATGGTGCAGAGTGCCGTAAACGAGCCGTAAATGGGCCAGCTGGTTGCCGAGTACTCCGAAAGAGTGTATACTGTAACAGCCGCTCGACTTGCCACAAACATTTGGATACTCGTATACCCTCTGTTCTTGAAAAGTAGTGCCTCACGCTAAAGTCATAGTGCATATGCATGTAGAGCATATTCTGAAACGAGTGAGGCACGGTTTCATGTTTCAGGTTCCCAGGCAACCAAGGTGGGGTACGGGGTGAAATGTCGCGTTCTAAAATGCCAAACGCGGTTTCCCAGTAAAAACTCTTGATGTAATATATTCAATGCTATAGGGCACACGTATTCCATATATTATTTGCCGTTTATCTCACCCACACTGCCAGCTAGCTCACCGGTTATGCACTTCGCTTAGTGGTATCGCTAACTGCCCGTTTTTTCATAGTTACGAGAACTTCTCTGCATGCATACAGAAATGACCAGGGCGAGTGCTATGATATTCCATAGATGGTTATCTCTGAGTTCCTGTAACCAGTAACTACTTTTCACCCTCAAACTATTTCATGGCATGCCCCAATTAGAGGCATGAAAAAGCGTACATGTGATATGCGCAAGCGTATACACTTTAGGACATGCTATGCATATGATAGTTACGCCGTTACGGCACTGTTACGTAAATAAAATGTTAAAGTGCATATGTCCATGAGGATCATATGCAGAGGTATTTGTAGATTCTATTGACAGGACAGCTGGCTTGGCGACTGGGGTGCACGCCTCGGCAATTGGCCTATCCCATCCCATAGTCTTGCTCATCCACGAAATCTCGTTTTCGAGACAGCGCCGGTGGATAGCACTACCCCCATAGATAGCACTAGATCCCCCACTTTAAAAATACTCGCATATCTAAATCTGATGCATTCCGCGCTTAAATCTATCGTGATCGATCAGCAACTAAATTACAAGCTGATAGTAACCACTCAAATCAACTAATTATCTTTAAACTCCTAGAACCTCTCAACTCTATAACCTCAACTCCTAGAACCTAAATACCTAAAATCTATCCCAAGGCGGACGTCATTCTGCAATGCACTGCGCATTCAATGATCTGCAATAAACTATCGAGAGCAACCGCGTGCACTTCGCGTATGCTAGTAAATAATATTCAGGCAGTAATTTTGTATGTAATTGAAGCGTTTCTGGTGCTGTGCCGCGTGCGAGTCGTTATGGTGCCAAGGTAACCGCTAACATCACACCACTTCCATTTTCGTGTGGAGACGTGCCTTGAGCAACCGGGTAACCTCTAGAGTGACGTTAAGGGTGACTATAGTGTTTTCGGAGGGAGTGCAGGGTTTGTGGTTGGAGTTGCCGTAGTTGCCACCCAAAAGGTAGGGCCGGGACTAGAGGTAGCCACGATGCGGCACTAGGAGGTAGATATTTACTTATTTAGGTGTTTTGTAGTGTGTTTAGGGGGTTGTGTGTGGCCGGCTTCTCTTGGAGGGCACATGCAGGTGGCATCCTGGGCTATGGGTGGCCATAGGTGGCCGTGGGTGGCCGTGGGTGGCCGTGGGTGGCCGTAGATGGCATGTGCCAGTGGCTCAAGAGCTAGTGACAGCCTAGGAGTCAGCGCCAGGCGCTAGGGACAACTCGGGATCTTGTAGTGCCTACGAGGGCGGCTAGTGTACAGCCTAGGAGTGCTGCTATCTCATGAGTGCTAATTATATAACTAAATAAAAACACGGCTGTCTGCCTTTTCTGACCGTGCGCGATACTTTTCAAGACGCAGATTCTTCTCTCTGAGATCGTCCAGGTCACGGCGAAGCTGCTTGACCATCAAGTCGTCGTCAAACCCTTTATCGCGGAGCTGCTCCAGCTCAGACATGAGCTCGCGGTTGCGCTGATCAGCAGCACTGAGACGGTCCTCATAGTGTTGGGTACGGGTATCGTTGAGTTCCGCTTTGGCTCTCAGCTCGTCGAGCTCGTGCTTGGTACTGCTGAGGTCGCGTCGAGTAGCCCGCAAGTTCTCCTCGAGCTCTTTTTTACGCGTCTCGAGCGGATCGGCGTCTGCCCACTTGAACTGAGCGCGTTTCTCGAGCTTGAGCTTCTGGGCCAGCAGCACGTCGCGCTCGCCAGTCACCTCGTTCAGGGACTCAATGAGCTCGCTGATCTTTTGCTGGGCCTCCATGCGGGTATTATTAGAGTCCATGACAATATGCTGCTGGTAGTCGCCCTTGAGGTTATCGAGCTCGCGACGCAGCCGGCGGATGGTATCGTTCTTGAGCGCCAGCTCCTTGTCTTTGTCCTCGACCTGAGTCCGCTGCTTGGTTTTGAGCTCCTCAATCTCTTCCTCCAGGGCTTTTTCAGACATTTGCAGGTTGCGCATAATCACTTCGGCCTGTTGAGTCTTGGCCTGGTAGTCGTGCGCACGCTGGCGGTAAAGCTCGGCATTCTCGGCTTCCTCCTTGAGGCTGTCGCTGAGCTGGGCAATTTTCTCGTTTTTCTCAAGGCTCGACAACCGCTGCTGCGTCAATCGGGGCTGAGCCGGCTGCTGCTGCTGCACCAGCTTGCCAGGGGACGCAGTGTGCTGGTTGCTGATAATCCGCAGGGGACGGCGTTTGCGCACCTCAATGGACTCGGTGGGCGGCTCAATAAGCTTGGTTTGGCGCTGGCGTTTGAGCGCGGCCAACGCTTTGACGGCTTCATCGCGTTCCTTGAGCAGCTCCTCGCCGTTATGGCCGGCAGCATTGGCTTCGGCGACTTTCCGGGCGCGCTCGCTCTTGAGCAAACGGAGCTGGAGCACCTTGATCTCGGATTCAAGCGATTTAGTGGACTTGGAGCGGTCCAAGGTCTCTGCCAGCTCGCGGGAACTGCGGCGCTGCTGCTCCATTCCAAACATGAGCTTGGTGTTGGCGGCCAAAGCGTCGGCCTTTTCTTGCTGAGTTTTCTCCAATTTACGCGTAATCTCGGCCAGAGTGCCGTGAGCTCTCTCGATTTCAAAAAACTTTTGCTTGAACCGGGCAACCTCGCTCTCGAGCTCCTCGTTACGCGTTTTATAGGTGTTTAGTTGCGCATCCAGAGCAGAGATCTTGTCTTGAGAGCTGGACTTGGCTTCAGCAGCAGTAGCGGCCAGCTTATCGCTCGCTTCGGAGGCTCTGGCTTGGGCCTGCTCGACCATCGCCTTGAGGCTGCTGATTTCACGCGTTTGGGCCTTGTTGAGCGCGTCATACTTGGCTAGCCGTTCCTCCAAAGTACTCAATTGTGCCAACTTGGAGTCCTGTTGCTTGGCTTCAGACTCCAAGAGACGGAGATTGGACTCGGCGTGCTGGGCCCGAGCAGTGGCTTTGGCGGCTTGCTGGAGCTTGTCGCCAAAATTCTCGACCGTGAACCCGTGGGTATCCATGAGACGTTTCAGGGTGCTCAGCTCAGTGCACACTGCCTCCAATCTAGCAGCATTCTTGAGCTCAGACGCCAGGTTGCGGGGGTCCACATTGGCATCGGCAAGCACCTTGTTGAGCGCTTCAAGCTTTTTGCTGGCTTCCTCATGCTTGGAATTATCTACGCGAGCATCTCTGGCGCGAGTTTTGAGCTTCTTGATTTCCTGGTCCGCAGCCTCGAGTTTGGTCACGTATTCATTAAGGCGAGCGGAAAACTGCAGTTTGTTGGCTTCAGATTGTTGCTTGAGCGTTTCGTGGTCGTCGCTGCTGCGTTTGAGCTTCTCGAGCTGAGCTTCGAGCTGCGCAGACTTGGACTTGGACTCGGAGAGCTCCTGCTCCAGACGCGTAATAGTCTCGGTTTTGGAGCAAATATCTTTTGTAGCTTGTGTAGAGCTAGATTTAAGCTGCTTCAACTCGGTTTCCAGGGTACTGATTTGAGCAGTCAAGTCGTCGACCTGCGATTTACTGGCACGAGCGTGCTTGTCGGCCTCTTGGTTGCTCTTTTTAAGCTTCTCGTGGCCATCCTGGAGCTCTTGGTGGCTCGCAGCGAGCTTCTCGTGGGTATCCTTGAGCTGGTCATGCGACTTGGTGAGGGCTACCAGCTGGCTCTTGACGGCCGAGTGCTCCTTATCGAGCTCAGAGTGTTTGGTGACAGCAGATTCAAGCTCCTCCATGCCGCGCTTGAGCTCGAATTTGAGTTTATCAATGACCGTCGAGTGGCCCTGCTTGACTTGCTCGAGCTCCTTGGACGCGGTAGTTTGCTGCTGCTCGAGCTTGGATTCGAGGGCCTTGAGCTCAGATTTAAGCGAATTAATTGCTGAATTCTTCTCGGTGACTTGTTTCTCCAAACTCTTCTGGGTATCTTTGAGCTCCTTGACCTGTTTGGTGAGCTGGGCCTTGGTGCTCTCGAGGGCAGAGTAGTCGGTGCGGGCCTTGTCCAGGTTCTGCTCGAGACGCTGAATGCGCACATCCTTGCGGTTGTTCTCCTTGGACTCTGTGGAAGATAGCAGCGGGCGGATATTCTGGTACGTTTTCCACCAGTTATCGTTGCGGTTCTTGAGGTACGTGCGAGCAGTTTGCGCCAGCGTCTTGGCAGCATGGTTACGGAAAATCTGCTGCTGGACTTTGCGGCGCACCAGGAACCCTCTGGCCAGGCTCTGGACCGCCAGGGTCTGGTCGGCAATAAGCTTCTCGCGGATCTCCTCGAGCTCAGCCAAAACACCATTCTTGAAGAAAACCTTGGTGGTACCAATCTTGTAGCTTGAAGGGTTGAGCTCCAAGGACTTGAGGATCGCTTCACAAGCAAGCTGGCCATCGCCCAGTCTCGGCTTGTCGAGTAACGCCTGGTACCGTTCCTTGAACTCCTTGAACTCAACGCGGTTGGGGAACCCTGAGCGGGCAATACGGATTCCTTCCAGTACACCATTACATCTCAGCTGGTCAAGCACCAGCAGGTTATCAAACTTTCCGGGGGTCTTGTGCTGGTTGGGCACGATACAGCGCACAAAGTGGGGGTGCGTAGCGCTGAGTTGCGTCATGAGATCACTCAGTTGCTCTTTATGGCGTTGAGCAACAGTCCGGAACATTCCCTTTTTCTTGGGGGAAGCAGACCCACCACCACCGCCGCTGAACATCTCGGCGACCAGGGAGCTGGAACCTTTGCTCAATAAATCGGTGATTTGGTCATTCAATGGGTCCTTATTTTTCTCAAGCCACCCCTCAGTAGAGTACTCCACTTGAGCAGCATAGTGGCTAACAATAAACCCCTGGTTGAGGCGGCTCGGCTTGAACTTGACGTTTTTGTCGGTCCATTTCGAGTTGAGCTTCTCGGTAAAAGTGCGGTCGGTGCTGCGGGGCATGACGCAATCCTCGTCCAAGCACGCGAAAATGCCCATGGGGTTCTGCTTCTCGATAAGGTCAATAGTGGGCTGCAGGTCGATGCCATAGTCCACGTACTCCCACTCAATCTCTTCCTTGACGTACTCTGCCTGCTCCAACACAAACATGTGGTGGTTGAAGAACTGCTGCAGCTTCTCGTTGGTGTAGTTGATGCACAGCTGCTCAAACGAGTTGTTGTCAAAGATCTCGAATCCGGCGATGTCGAGGACGCCAATGAAGTTCGCCACGGCCGCGTTGTTTGCCGGGTGGAGCATGGTATTAAGGCGCTCAACAATGTGGCCAAACAGGCGCTCATACAGGGTCATTGCGAGCGCGTTGATCGAGTGGCGGATCTGGTCGGCAGAGACGGCCTTGGAGACAATCTCGCGGCCGGCCCTGATTTTCGGCTTTACGAGGATCTCGGCAAACGTGTCTTCCTTGACTCCCAGCAGCTTGCAAACGCGGCGGACCTGCTCCATTTGCGGGATCCGGCCCTGGTCGGTGGTCATTGCCGTGACCTCAATGTTTCCCAGCAGCAAAACAGCGGCCACGATGCTCCAAATACTCTGGATTTCCGCTGGCGAGAACCCCACAGTTTGTAGAGCTTCCAGCAGTTGGGCAAACTCGCGCTGGTCGTCCACTCCCTGGATCTGGTGGGCCCCCATACTGAGGTAGCGGTAATCTTTGGGGTCCTGCGACGCGAGCCCCAGCTTCTGGCGCAAGGTTTGGTCTGCACCCTTGAGCAAGTAGTAGAAAATGTGGTAATTGCGCTCGTTGGGCGACTGCACAAGGACACGCGACTTCTCGAGCAAGTACCAGTCAATGGAGGCGCCGCAGATACCGCGTTTGCTAAACTCAATGCGAATGAACTTGCCAAACCGTGAAGAATTATTGTTGCGGACGGTCTGAGCGTTACCAAACGCCTCGAGCACGGGATTAGTTTGGAGGATCTTTTGCTCGGTTGTTTGGGGGCTGCCCTGCTTTGAGGTCACGGCCGACAGGTACTGGATGGTCTTTTTGGTATTTTCGGTTTTTCCTGCACCGCTTTCGCCCGTGATTAGGATGGACTGGTTCTCGCGCGTCTCGAGCATTCGCCTAAAGCTCGCTTCTGCAACAGCATATATATGCGGGTCCGACTCGTCGCGTTGCTTATTAATAAAAGTTTTGATTGCACTGGGCCCATAAATATCGAGCTGCTTGTACGGGTTCACGGCCACCAGGAAAAGACCAGAGTATGTGTAGATTTTGTCGGCCTGGTACCGGGTGCTCAGGTTGTTTACTACTGAAGCCTCATTGAGAAAAGTGAGCTCGGCAATATCGTTTGCTTTATCAAACTGGCTGGGGTTTGCCTGGAAAATCTGGTTTTTAGGGATCTCCCTGACCTCGCCATTGACCTGGACTTTACCGTTATCCAGCAGTTGTGCTTTAACAAACGCATTTGTTGGATCACTGATCCACACTGCCTTCATGAGTAAATGTAAACAATAATGTCAGCAGCTTGTTTACGGACGCGTTGGTTTGGTGGCGTGTGGCGCATGTGGCTGACAGGTGGCTGACAGGTGCTGATGCCCTCTGACTGCGTGTCTCAAGCGCATAGCTGCCAAGGCTGCATGTCTGTCTCATTGACATTCCAATTGGGTAGGAAAATCGTTTAGTGTCGGTTATTGTTTATCTAGTCTGTCTCGATTTAGTCAAGTTAGCTTCTAATGCGTTATCTCATTAGCCCGCATTCCCTAATTACCTCTCCTAATTAGCCCGCATACCTGGAGCCTGGTCAACCAGTGGCGAGTTGTAAATCTGTTGTAGGTAATTTAGAGTACAGCGAGTTGAGGTAGATCACAAATAGCGCACATTTACGTGAATTTACAACCGGCACATCCAGCACATCCAGCGATTGAATTATAGTCAAACTCCTGGAATAAGTGTGTACGAAGGTCAGGTCAATCCGAGGTCTCAACTCAGTCCCAGTGTTTTCAGGTACTCAAACTGCGAGTCCAGGTAGTTGGCTGAGGTAGAGGACCCAAGCACAAGGGCCTCTTGAGTCAAATAGGAGCCATCTCATAAGAGCATAACATATATAGGCTAACGCGTGATTGCGGGTATTGAGCAGCACCTTTGAGCTCGTTTTGGTCAATCCGCTCCCGCATGGCACTAAGGGCGATGATACCTGATCTAGAGTGCCCCAAGGAGCCAACTGACGACCTCATGGAGCCCGAGCTAGTGGTGGTTTGAGGTTCACAACAGTGCTCGGGTAACTTGTGCAATCAACAAGAGTCATGAGTTTAGGGTTAACGAGCTAACTGACGACCTCACCAGTCCAAGCGTTTCTAAATGGCTGTTCCTTCCCACTTCCCTGCCCCACTACCCCCACTAGTAATTATCCCACCTAATTAGCACTCGCACCAAGGGCACCAAAGAGGGCACCAAGCAGGTAGCCCGAGGAGGCAAGCAGGTAGCCCAAATAAACAGTAATAGATAGGAGTACTTGGCTAATTATTTATCTGGTTGATCCTGCCGGTAGTGGGCTTTCCCTGGGCTGTGCCTGGGGCTATGACCTTGGCCACATATCGCCACCCTCCAGCCATGAGCAGTAAAAACGAGCGAGCGTGCATGATTTGCGGGATCATTCAACCTTTTAGATTGTTTGTGCAGTCCGGTTGCCCCAACTGCGAGGCGCTTGTTGCGTTTAGAGGCGACGATAGCACCGTTCTCGACTGCACTTCCCCCTCTTTTGAAGGCCTCGTCTCGGTCGCAAATGGTAAAGAGAGCTGGGTCGCAAGGTGGCTTCGGGTAGATAAATACGTTCCAGGGATTTATGCGGTCAAGATCCCGGGGAAGCTGCCGGAGGAGGTTGTGGCAGAGTTGTCAGATAAGGGAGTCACTTATAGGCCGAGGGATGGGTCTGTGCAGGATTGAGCGAAGCGAACCGAGCCCCGAGCGAAGCGAGTGGGTGAGCCAGTACCAGCTTGGCCCTGAGCCCCCAGCAGCCCGAGCCCCCATTTAGCTCACCCCACCCCTAGCTCACCCCATCTCTCAGCCCTCCCAGCCCTACCAGCCCCCCATCCAGCTGCCCAGCCTTGGACTCTAGTAATTATCAGTAAAAGTAGCTAAATTAATTATAGTGGTGGTAAGCAATCAGTTAGGTGGTATAGATGGGTAGGCTGTAACGGGCTGGTAGTCTGGAAAACTTCCTGTTTGGCAACTCTGGCGCGTGTGAATCCGGCCGCGTTTGGCTTTATCCGCGTTTGGCTTTATCTGGCTGCGTGCGTTGCTGCGTGCGTTGCCGCTCCGACTGCCTTCACCAGCGTCCTCACATTCGTCACCTCGCGCCATACGGTCAACCTAAACACAACAACATGCCCGCTAACCTCCTCAATCATCTCAACAATCGAGTTGGGAACATTTAGCACTACTGACCGCTCAACGCTCCCGCTCGCCCCTAAATCGCTCGCCCCTTCACTCGCTTGCACATAGTGGAGCACCCCCAACAAGAAATGCTCTACCTCTACCAGCAAATCGACCATGACGCCGCCGATTTGGCTGCTCAAATCATTGGAAACACACGACCAATCGATTAGAGCCACCTCGCGGACGAGCTCGTCGCTCTGAGCCTGCAGACTGGCCAGCTGCCCCGCATCGACATTGGAGTTGTTGTACGCTTGGCCGAGCTCAGAAAGCGTCAATTTAAGGTCCACAACGTTCAGGGCAATCTGTTTGTTGAGGAGGGCCAGCTCAGTGCCGGAGTAACTGCCGTTTGCCTGGGTTGCATTGTTGGGCTCAGACGCGAGGCCAATCGAGAGGCCAGACGAGAGGCCAGCCGAGAGGCCAGACGAGAGGCCAGACAGCGGCATCGCGGCAGCAATAGAGACAAAAATATGGACAAGCATCAGGGAAAGAGGGAGAGATGTTGTCTGTCACAATGTTATAGCCTATGTTGGACGCTCATTAGGATTCTACATTCAATGCCAGGAATTAACTTTCAGCTGGCTGAAAGCGTTAGAATTAAGAAGAGGGCCAAAATGGAGCTCATAGGCACAGACATATGCATAGACATGTGCACGCCACGGCCAGAACAAGAGCATGAACGCGTTAAAATAGATTAAATAGGGTCACCAGCATTAGGGGCACGACAGGTGGCATCGCAGGGCATCGCAGGGCATCGCAGGGCTCACTTGGTCTCCCTCTTGGCCTCACCCTCTACCTCGAGCTCCCCATTCGGCCCACCATTCGGCCCCCCTCTTGGCTCCCCATTCGGCTCAGCCTCTGCCTCCACACTAGAATACTCAATGGGATCAGAAACAGGCAAATACCTGTTGAGCAACAAGTTCTGCACTAGCGAGTACCCGTTGGAGGTCATCCAATACAAACCAATTGCACTGGGAGCCTGAAAAGTCATTGCCATGAATACAATTGCACCAAACCGCGAAACATTAGTGAGGAATGCCGCGACGCTGGGCCCGTTGTGGCGGTTCGCCGGTACCTGGGACGCCTGGAGCTCTACGTTGCCCATCATCAACGCACCCACGGCCAATGGCAGCACTCCGTTTGGATCGGGCGTGGCCAGCGAGTGGCACCACAGAAACGGCTGGTCATGGAAATCCTCGGGGATGCTGATGCCGTCCACCACGGTCCAGCCGCAGAGAGCCCTGATGCACAGCGACATGGAGATGAAAAGCGGGATTTGAACCGCGGGCAAGAGCAGAATCCGCCAGTTTTGGCATCTCAGTTGCTTGTAGAGTGCAATACGGTTTTTACGGCGCTCCTTGGCTGCCAGTAACGTGATTTGTTCAGGAGTCAGGGAGGAGGTGCCCTCGACGCTCGTCTTGGCGAGCTGGGCCTTGTACACAGGCACCATGGCACTGACTAGTGGCTGTACAGAGGCCTGTTTACGGGCCACGAGCCGCGTAGAGATAGCTAATGGAGTAGTTAGGCCTAGCCTTAGCATGACGGTAGTTAGCGGAATTAGGACGGGCCACGTGAGTCCGGTGGTGTGTGCAAGGGTATCAAGGACCAGTTTCGAGGGCTCGATTATCGCGGCGAGGTCGCGGGGTTGTCGAGTGCATGAAAAACGCCGAATAAATTTCATGACAAAACACTACCGGGGTGGACCTATAGCGGAGGGAGGTAGAGCTTATCCACTGGCACTAAATTTCAAGTTTATAGCGTTTCAATTAGCATCGAATTTAGCGATTATTCTAGCGTGTGCTTGGTGCAGGCTGATGTGCGGGCTGATGTACAGGCCGGTTGCAGGAGAGTGAGGAGAAGATAAAGGAGGTGGTTGATGGGTAGAGGTGGGCTAAAATTTAGAAAATCTGGCTTGAATTGGTATTTGGGGTTCAGCTTTGGGTGGATCATGGTGGTTCTGGTTATTTGTGGAGTGGTTTGGTGTGCATGGGGCGGTAAGATCGGGCATGAGAGCTGGTCTAACGCGTTAGCTAGGCTGTAGGGTCAACTAGGCCATTCTAGGGCATCCTGGATGGCCAGATTGATGAGTAGATCAGTGCAGCTGCTGGCATCACTGCGTGCGAGAGCTCACTACACCCTCTTGGCTGGTTGCCAGCCTGACATCCAAATTGGCACATTTCGATATATTCCAGAGATTAGCGTTTATAAACGTTTAATTTTTGTAGATTACGATTAGATTTTACACGGTAGGGGAGGGCAGGGAGGGGGAAATATAGGAAAGTGGGGAGGCCGTGGAAGAGCACAGAATTCGAGCAAATGAATCGAGCAAATGAATCGTAAATGGATCTGTGTCCTGGCACCGCAGATGGTCCTCAGATCGCTCGTAGCTCACCCAGGCTCCTCACGCGTCTCACGCGTCACCTCCGTCCCCAGTTCCTCGTGGCTCACACAGTCTGGCTACCCTATTCACATGCGCGACCTCCCACGGCTCACCAGTCTCGCAAGCTCGACTCGGTGCAGCCTTAGTGCTCGGTAACGCATGCTCCCTCACTACACTCCAACAACTTCCAATCAGCCTGCACACCCTGCGTCTTAAACACGCTAATAATATCCTTGGCAATAACCTCGAAATTATCAGTAGCCAAGCACAGCACAGTAGGGCCCGCCCCAGACAAGCAAATACCTACAAACCCCTTGTGGGTGCGCGGAGTAAACGTCGTGAGGACCTCGTCCAGCCCTGGCACCAGGATCTTGCGGTACCGTTGGTGGAGCTGGTCCTTCATGGCCAAGTGCACGAGCTCAGCGTCGACTGGCGACCTGCCCAGCGCCGGGATCAGCACTGCGACGCGTTGCAGGTTGTAAATCGCGTCGTGGCGAGTGTAGGCCGAGGGCAGCACGTCGCGGGATTTGGCGGTCGAGACCTCGAATTGCGGGATAATGGCGATCGCCTTGAGCTCGGGCGCCAGGTCGTACTGGATATGGTGGGCGATACGGACCGGCGGTTCAGGAGGCACCTTGCCGGTATCGGCACCTCCGGCGAGCTGCGGCAACACCTCGGCGAGCGGGATCTCGACGCGTTCGAGCTCGGTGCCGCTCAGCTCCCGCAAAAAGCTGCCCACAAACCCTCCAAACATGGCAGCAGCGATGTTGTCTGGGTGCCGCTCGATCATCAAACAAAAATCGAGCATCCGGTCCTTGGAGAGCCCCAGCTGGCCGACCTCGTTGCCGAGCATGACGCCGGCCACTACGCAAGCTCCAGAAGAGCCCAGCCCACGGCTCAGAGGCACCTGGTTATCGACATGGACCTGGGTGCCGGGAGGGAAAGTGCGGATGCCGTGGCACCGAAGTACATAAAGAGCGACCCGAGTCAACAAATTTTCCTCGGGGTTTTTCGGCAATTTCTCGTGGCCCAAACCGCTGCAAGTGATTTTGCAGTTGAGGGGCTCGGGGCCGGCACTGCTGCTATCGATGGTGACATCAACGGTCAAATAAAGAGATAAAGCGATGCCCAAAACGTCGAATCCAGGACCGATATTGGCCGAGCTCGCAGGAACCTTGATTGTACACTTTCTCATGACTCAGAGGGAGGAGAGACAGGACCAAGAGAACCCGGTGGGGGACAAGAGACAGCCCACAAGGAGGCAGCCGCTGGCACAGCTGAGTGCACGTGAGCAGCCCGTTGCCGTCGAGAGCCCCGGAGCTGCCTTCT
This sequence comes from Wickerhamiella cacticola, assembly GCA_030564425.1. Classification (NCBI taxonomy): domain Eukaryota; kingdom Fungi; phylum Ascomycota; class Dipodascomycetes; order Dipodascales; family Trichomonascaceae; genus Wickerhamiella; species Wickerhamiella cacticola. The sequence continues at coordinate 140,773 of JAJLUX010000005.1, read as the reverse complement.
CGCTCGAATCTTTGCCCGATTGCGAGGGGCCCCAACCCCGTGACTGGATCCTACCGGTTCCCAGCAACAAGAGCGAAGCACCCGACGAGGACTGGGGGAAACGGCACAAGGACATGATTGAGGATTTGAGTTTTTGTGTTGATGTTAATGAGTCTGTTGTGTGCGAGCAGAGCGAGCAGGGGGAGGTGGATGTTGATGTCTCTGATATTCTCGGTGAGCTCGAGGATTAGGTGGAAGGTTTGGCAGGTTTGGCAGATTTTAGAGTTTTTGTAGCTATTTATTTATTGCTTGAGGTGCTTAAGATGGTTACCGGTGAGGGGCCGCCATGTGGGCCGCCATGTGGGTCGTCTGGTTCTGGTTGTGGTTCTGGTGCGGTTACGGCTCTGGAGTACCCCTTGATCTCGCTGTTCAGGGCGCGACGGCAAGTTTTTTATAGCTGGTTGTGAACTGGAAGGTCATTTTAGCTGGAGAGCCGTCAGTAGGGAGTGCTGGGAAGGGTGAGGGAGGCTCGTCAGGGAGGCTCGTCAGGGAGACTAGTGAGGGTAGGAGAAGGTATCAGGCGCACAGTGGAGAGCCTTGCAGCATACAACAAATGATTGCCTCAAAATTCCTCTCGAGACTCTGCAAATCTGGCGCCCTGCCAATAGATTCCTTGACTACCGTCAATAGGGGCTTCAATGCGTCAAGGGTGTATGAACCGTTACTTGGTCGCTTTCTCGCAGCTCACTGTACTGTACCTCCATGAAATACTCAGCGGAATAGTGCCGCTTGTGTCGTGGATGCCGCATGTATCTAGGTCGTGGTGCTCGTGTCCCTTGGTTGGTCCGCGATCAATTATGCTTGCACGTGTATCAACCAAACTTTTCCAGAATCCCCTTATATTCTCTACGGAATTGCTGTTATCCTAAATCACTGACTGCTGATCTCCGCAATTTAGCAGTGATCCAGCCCGCTCGGTCTAGTGCCCAGTAGTCATGGATAACCAAAATCGCACTTTGAGTGATAATTGTGAATCAAGTTGGTCAAAGTCCCTGAATTTTGTTATTACGGCTGTTATGCCAGTGAGGCTATGCCTGTACTGGCACCGTAGATGCCGTGGATGGCCCATAGAGCTCCATAAATGCCGTAGATGCCGCAGGTCAAGGGTGTAAAAGGCTAACAGTGAGCTGGCGTTTAGCTTGAGTTTAGCTTCAGAGAGCTCCCGACACTGGTCCTGAGGGGCCAGAAACAGAGCCTACCGCTCACGGGCTATATCAGCTCTAAACTAGAGCAATCAATGCCCGAAATTTCTAAATTTCGAAATTGGGTGCCCGTGAATGGCCTGTGGATGGCACCAATTCGACGCACCTGACCATAGTAGCTCGGGATGTTCAACGCGTATTTCTAAAACGCTGATGCTCATTATGTTGAGTGGTCATCTGACGCCTTGTGTGCGTCACTCAACCGGCTGCCTTGGTCTCCACCCACAGGATCCCAGGCCACCCACCGGGTACCTGATTTGGAGCCAGGAGGTCATCAAGGCTACCCAGCACAAGGCTGCCGTGGTTACAGTTATCGCTGTTGCCTGACCTTTGACATCAGCTGAGACTTTACCTCGGGTCTGCGTGGGTTCGGCTGTGACTATGCGGTTACGGTGCACGGTTCAAGCGGCAAGACCCTACCAGTGCACATTGGGCTCTAAAACGCCATAAATGAGAAGAAAGTTGATGAATATTAGAGGTAGTCTTAAAGTTAATGAATATTGGAGGCAGCCACCGCTTGAGTGCTAAAGAGCTAACCCTACCAGCCGTAGCCAATCCCTTAACTTAGCCATAGCAATTCTTTAGCATAGCAATCCTTTAGCACGGCCATAGCAAACCCTTAGCATAGCAATCCCTTGGCACCGGAACGATGATTCACATGTTTGTTAATTAGCCATGCTCTATGGGGTGACTATGGTCTGAGTCGATATAAGCGAGTCTAGAACTCATCAAGGCTATGCAGTGCGTGTCTCCAAGCCAGATAAGCTATTGGGGGAGGGAGAGGAGGAGCGGGAAGCGAATTCAGCGAGCAGCTCACAATTAGGGATCAGAATTAGGTTATAAATAGAATAAATAGGTTAGGCCGAGGGGGAGCAGGAGGCTAGATGGGCTATGAGTGACTGGTAGGGTCACCAGGCTGGCCTCCAAGGGCCTCCAAATTGGCCTCCAAATTAGCCCACGCTGCCTCCAAGTTGACCTCCGGCCAACTTATCGGCAACTTGTCGGCTAGCGAATCTCCGCACATAGCACCTCATGGTGGACATCCACCAAAGAATTCTGCGCAAGCCACTCGTCCATATAATCGCAGCTCAGCCCTTGCTCGTTTTTATAAATACACCAAGCGACGTAATTTCGTAGATGGCTTTCGGTGCGGAAATGCTGCGAGTAACTGCAAATATCAGAGTACGAGCACTCGCCAGACTCGTCTACGCAGGTGTCTTCGGCCCACCCACAAACAGCACAGGATGGTGGTATATATGAATTCATTATCTGGGGAAACTTTTTGGAATGAATTTATGGGTGGGTGCAGCTTTGTTATATAACAGCTGCCCATTTCCCCAAACACGCCATGCGGGCCCTTGCATACGCAGTCTCAGGACCTTGACCAAGCGACCGATTCATGTCAAGTATCAGGTGTGGGAGCGGCTACGGGGGGCACGCAGCGACAAAAGAGCAGAGGACCTCTGAATCGGCGTCTAGCTGGACACACTCCAGGTGGCTGCAAAAGCGGCTCACTGCTACCGGCAGCTCTGGGCAGGTGTGAGAAAATCCGTTTACCCTAACCCGGATTTGCAAGGTACACGAGGTCGTGAGTATGCAGAATATGCAGGGACGCCAGCTGTCTCAGAATGTATAATGAGACACTCGGCGAAATCACTGGCGCTACTTTGGCAATGGGGTGATGTCTCGTGTTGGTTAAAAGCGATAATCCCGGCAGCAATCTTCGGGACCGTGCTGGGTACTTGGTGCTTGGCCAATTCTTGCCCCGATCCCAACAAGGCGGACGCCCGTTGCCGTGGCTCTTTATTAAGCTGCAGCTCCTGCGTCGACTTGACCAAAGGCTACAGCTCCAGTGTGCTGCTGGCTATGTTTCCAAGTGTCTCTAAACTGCTACACTGTCTAGCTACACGACTATCTCTGCGCACCTCAGGAACTCTGTGACTGTTGACTTGTGACGAGCCCTTGCAAATCAAGGGGCTGGCTGACCTAAGTCTTGTTTTAGTGTCTGCCAAGTCCGGAAAGAGAAAACACCAAGGGGTGGGAATGAGACGCTGGAGTGATCAGGGGGAGGTAATTAGGGAGAGGTGACAAGGATCTTGAAGCTATAATCTATAAAACTAAATAGTCCAGTACTCCAGTTGCTGCCGGCGACGGTATGATCTGAGACGAAGCACTGGTGAGACGGCCCGAGACGACTAGTGAGACGAGTCATGCGTGTGCCACAGCGCCACAGTTTAGTGTAGCTGGAAGCTTAGTCATGGCAATTTCGGGCCAGCCAGCCAGCCCCCCGTTGGCCACACATGGAAATGGAAATTTCAGATTAGTCAATGGTAGCTAAAAAAATTACCTAACCAACGCCCCATAACCCCATAGACCACATTGAATCTCCAAGATGGCCACAAACTCAATCAAAGTACTCAGCAGTGACATTCATTTTGGATTGGCGGAGCTCGTGGCCAAGAACCTCAACTTACCCCTCACCCCCGTGCACATTTTCCGTGAGAGTAACCGCGAGGTGAACCTCAATATCGCAGAGAGTGTACGGGACGAGGATGTCTACATTACGTGCCAGATTGGGTCCGGAGACGTCAACGACCGGATCATGGAACTGCTGATTATGATCAATGCCTGCAAGACTGCCTCTGCTCGCCGCATTACCGCCGTGTTGCCCAACTTCCCCTATGCCCGTCAGGACCGTAAAGACAAGAGCAGGGCCCCCATTACTGCCAAGCTCATGGCCAATATGCTGCAGACTGCCGGGTGCGATCATGTGATCACCATGGACCTCCACGCATCGCAAATCCAGGGGTTCTTTGATGTGCCAGTGGACAACCTGTATGCGGAGCCGAGCGTCAAGCACTACATCACCTCCAACATTGACTACAAGAATGCGATTATCGTGAGTCCCGATGCCGGCGGTGCCAAACGAGCCGCCTCGCTCGCCGATCAGCTCGACCTCGGGTTCGCCCTTATCCACAAGGAACGGGCCCGAGCCAACGAGGTGTCGAAAATGGTTTTGGTTGGTGATGTCACAAACAAGGTGTGTGTGCTTGTGGATGACATGGCCGATACGTGCGGTACGCTGGCCAAAGCGGCCGAGACGTTGCTCGATAACGGGGCCGAGGCAGTGATTGCCATTGTCACCCACGGTATCCTCAGTGGCAATGCCATTAATATCATCAACAACTCGAAACTGACTAGTGTGGTTTGTACTAATACTGTGCCTCTCGAGGAGAAGCAGGAAAAGTGCCCCAAGCTGAAGCTGATTGATATCAGCCCGGTACTGGCCGAGAGCATTCGCCGGTTGCACAATGGAGAGAGTGTGAGTTATTTGTTTAGGCATGTGCCATGAGCGGCCAGCGACCCTGAGGTGACCACAGGCAGCGGCCGTAAGCTCAACACAGGCAGCCTCTGAGCCCTGAGGTGTACAGCCAGCCTGAACAGCCCTGAGGCGTACACAGCACCCCTAGTAGCTGCTAGCACCCTCAGCCTCAGGCACCCAGCCGCTTAGCATGTAGCAGTAGTAGCTATTAGTGGAGCACTGTACTGTAGGGCATGATGGCTGGTGGGCTGATGAGCTCCTAAAAGCTGTGGTCGCCAACTATGTAATTTTATTGTATTTTGACTAGCCGGTCTATAGGAGCCGGAGCAGGTGAGAAGCTGCCTAGCTGTGGCTGTCTAGCTGGGTAGCTGGAGCAGCGTGGCAGACGGTTCAACCACAAGACAAAAACAGCTCAAACCTGTTAGCTCTTGGTCCAGTATAAAGCCCACACCTGAACCTGCACAGTTTGCTGGGTCAAAGGGCTCTATGTTCCTGGTGCCGGATGGAAAGCATTCAGTGGACCTCTAGCTAATTGGACGTGATGGTGGTAATTACTTGGCAGCACGCAAACTACTTTAGATTTCTGCTCTTTTCTAATTTTAACTAAAAAAACTGAGGTGCTATACCGATTAGGCTAGAAGCTGGAGGAAACGGCACCAAGGTCAGAGGATAGGACCTAATGAGAACTGATCTTCATCCGAAAACTTAGCCCTGGAGTATGGCAGCACGAGTTGAGCAAACCGCGTCTCGGTAGTTATTTGCATATTACCGTAGAGGCGAACGGCTTGGTCGGCGACGGTTGCGGCGCACAGATTGGATCCCGAGACGTACCAGTCTCTCGAAATCGGGTACTGCATCGGATAGTAGAGCGAGGTGAGGTGGCAGCAGGGAGGTGATAAACTTTCTCATATCAACAGAAATCATTCCCCTTTGCTTGAGGATTATAGAGGCTGTCCCCTCCGGCCTCAGCATTTCGGCATGCAGCGTTAATGCAAGGTACAGTGCATGCACGGTGAGGCATATATTGGAAAATCCATTAGTGTTGCGCAAAATTAGGGTACGGATATGCATACCTCATGCGGCATATAAAATGAGCTGGGTCGTTGAGGCAATGGCAGATACTGCCCCAGCTAGCCGGTTGGGTTGGGTGGGTCCAAGAAGGCACGACGAGTTTAGAAAATGGTGAAATGCGTCGACATTGGTACAAATAAACTAAATGGACATGGACTTGCCCGCTGGTAGAGCCGGTGGTCTAGAGGCCAATAGAGCCTGGTGCTATGTAGTCAAGTAAGCTGGGACTAGAGCCAAGTGTTTGCCCAAGTGCTTGCCGTAAGCTGGGACAAGTAAGCCAAGTGCTCCAAGTAGTAAGCCAAGCTCCCTATCATCATGTTTACCCTTCGCGGCCCTCGGATGGCCAGGAGACCGCTCTTTTCCCTTCCCTTGAGTTCCCCCGTGCCCAAGTGCTTGCCTATTAGGCCCTTTATGCCCGTTCGGCCCATCCACATGCTCGATACCCGGAAATTCGCCGTGCAGCTCGAGCGAGAAGGGTTCACCCCCGCACAGGCCGATGCGATCCTGAAATCGCTGACGTCGGTGCTCAACGACTGCAGCGCGAACCTGAATGCGAATTTGGTCTCCAAGGACGAGTTTTTGCAGCGCGTTTACGAGCAAAAAGTCGATTTCACCAAACTCAAATCGGAGCTCAGCAACCTCGGCAAGGCCGAAGCCACGCGCATCACCGACGAGCAGGAACGGCTCTGGACGGACGTCGAGAAGTCGCGGCAGCAGTTTCGCGAAACGGTGGCCAAAGAACGCGCCAACGTGCGGCTCGACTTCAACCTCGAGAAGGGAAGGGTCAGGGAGGAGAGTGCTGGTTTGGAGCGTAAAATCCAGGACATCAACGCGAGAATTGACCAGGAATTGGGCAATTTCAAGACGCAGATTCAGGGCACAAAGGTGCAAGTTGTCCAGTGGCTGATTGGTGTGTGCACGGGTACCTTTGCGTTGGTGCTGGCCTACATTAGGCTGCTGAGTTAACGCAAACAGCCGCGAGATGTACGCAGGCAGCCTGTTAAGCCGATTACAGGCGTCCAGGCCACGAGATGTACGCAAGCAGCCGCGTGAGCCATTTCAGCCATTAAGCTGAACGCTAACAAAGCCGCGATGCACACAAGCAGCCGTGAGATGTACGCAAATAGCCGCGTTGGACCTAGCACCCTATTAAGCTATAACTGGCAAATCCGAGTCACTGCAGCTTAAGCCAGACACCAGCCCATGCACACAGCCACACCGATTACTGGCAACCGTGCGCAACACCAAAACCACGTTAAATGTGAGCCCTTTCAATTACCGCACTGACACCCACGACCTGTCTCCATTCCCTAAACTTCGCTCCCATAACGACTCCAATTAAGCTCACTGCTGGGATCCGTGCTGAGCTTGGAGCCGTGCTTTAGACTCACCGGCCTGTTCAGCTGCCTCTGCCTGACCTGCGTCTGCCTTGGATAGCTGGATAGTGAGCCACTGGTCGTGTCAACACATAAGTAGGCATGCGCATTCGGATTTTACACGCCAGATAGCGAGCTAGTAACAGCCAGTGAAGGCTTAATGTGGGGGCCAGCGAAGGCTCAATATGAAGGCCAGTAAAGCTTAATATGGGGGCCAGCCAAGGCTCAATATAAAGGCCAGTGAAGGCTCAGTATGAAGGGCAGTAAAGGCTCATGCACACTTGTGGCGTGTGGTCAGCACATACTCGCCCTCCATACAGCTACCTACATAACCCCGCCAGAATACAAACAAGTGATATCCACAATACTGCTAGCGGTGGTCACCTTCTCTGGCGCACCTCGGGGATAGCTAAAACTGACCCCTCCGTGACGCATAGTTGTGGCGGTAGTGCATAAGCGATGCATGAAGTTGGCACAGAGGCCACAGACACATGGCCTGGCTGTAGCGGCCACATTCCAGCGTTTGCTTCAGACTAGCTGCAGCCCATCTCCGGTCCTGCGCTACCTGGCGCCCAGCGGTGGGTGTTTTAAGCAGGACACGAATCAGCCAAATTGGGGAAAATCGGATGATCTTACTAGTCAGTTTGTTTGTATATGTGCGTTTAGGTATAAAACTATAATTAAGAAGCGGACTCTTGCCGGGATGGATAAATCTGGCACGCATGCTCGTAAACCGGTTGGAGACGCCTAGGGGTGGGTGTTTCAAGTAGGGCACGAATTTGCCAACCTTGGGCAAAACGAGACGATTCCACTCGTCAATTCGATTCTGTACACATTTACAAGTCCAAAAATGCAATTAAATCGCTGAGTTTTCTCGGGATGGAATTCTCACATGCTCAGGCCTGGTACTTGCTTAAGGCTGTAAACCGGTTGGACGCGTAGGGGTATCTTAGGCAGGGCACAAATCAGCCGGTACGGCAAAAGCGACAAAACACGCCAATTGGTAAATCTCGCTGAACTAACAAAATTAAATAGTGGGTCCCAGCCAGAGGCACCAGCCAGAGGCTCCCCATTCCCCTTTGGTACCCAGAGTTATATAGACAATGGTTTGCCGGGAACTCAATGAGATAACTAAATTGAGATATTTTATGTTGAATTTGTCTATGTGTAGTGGGAAGGGAGGCGGGAGGGCAGACTAGGCAGGAGCTGGCGTGTGTGTACGACTCATGGATAGCTTGGCTGAGATTCGCTCAAATTGGCATCAGATTACTCACTTTGATCGCTAGAATCTAAGCCATCCCTCGCCAACCCTCGCTCCGCTCGGCTTGGCTCGGTCACGACTTAAATGCCAAACAACTCCTTCAAAATCCGCAGAGTATCCTGAGGATTCTTCACCGCATGGCCCTGAACCCTCGGGTCATTGTAAATCTCCCAGTCGTTACCCCCCTCAAACGCCTTGTCGCCAAAGAAATGGATCGTCTTGAACCCTTCGTGCTCAACGTGACGCAAGCAATAAGTCTTGTCCCAGCCAGTGGGGAAGACGTCAAACGAGATCTGGCCGCCAATGGAATAGGTGAGGGCCAAATCGGGGAACTCCTTCTTGAGAGCAGCGACCATATCTTTGCGGATATTGTGCTCGAGATCGTATTTCTCAAAAGTGTTGCGTTCGGCCACATCGGCGTTACGGCCAACAGGGCTGATGTTGACGAGACCCTTGCGGAACTCAACAAAGGTGCCGCGGCGCACGGGCAGGTCGAGCTTGGCGAGGTACCCGAGCACAAACTTGATAAACTGGTTGTACCTGTCCTCGCCGATCCAGCTGATGAAGCTCTCGGTGTCGATCTCCTTGCCCTCCTTGTAGGCGGTCAGGCCGTTCTCGCTGAAGCAGTAGTCAAACATCTGCAGCACATTGTCGCCGAGCTGCTCTTTTTGCTTGGCGAGGTCGCTGCCGCCAACAAAGCCAATAACGACTTTTTTGCGCAGCTCCTTGAGCGCCTCGACGATATCGGGGGTCACCTCCTGGCGCGCAGGTGTGAGAGTTCCGTCAACGTCAAAAAGCACGAGCGTGGTGGGGTCTGCTGCTTGGAATGGCATGAGTGAGGAGGAATGGGTGACGTACGCGCTTTGTAGGGTCTGGTCATGTGACCACTAACTAGCACTCCTGAGATGAACGCCAAGAAAACGCAGTTCAGCAATAGTTATCTCGAAGTTAGTTAAATTGGAAGTTAGTAAGTTAGATTATAATAGCAAGTCACCTTGATGGACATCGGGTTGTCTCACAGATCGGGTTAGTCGTTCGCAGATCGGTTGCCGTGCACAGATCTTGGCCTGCCTGCAAGTCCATAATCAACAACCAAATTTTAACTTTCGCCATCTCAAATCTACCTCCCCGGATCAGGATCGATCTCATTTTATACCTGCATGTGCCACTGCCCAACCATGCTAGGGCTGATCTAGTGCAGAGTTGGTGCACAATTGGGGCAAAATTAGTGCAAAATTAATGCAGATTCAGATATCAGAGTCCAAATCTGGTGAAATAATGAGGCCACAATCCAGCTTCGCAACTTGCACGTTTGCAGGTAAATGACAGCCGTTATAGCAAATCGGGCAGCCAACTAGCTTATCAGTCCCTCCGGTTGTAATTAACACTCAGCTTGGATAGATTCGCTCTATTTGTTGGCCCTATGCCGTGCTTGTTCCTACAATCCTGACACAACTCTCACCGTTGGCATCTAGGCATCTCAGCCGCCGTTGACCTAGGCAGGCTCACCTCGCTCCAAATCGTTAGATTACCACCGTCTAGGCAACCCTGTTTTGATGCTCATGGGCGGCTTTGGGCTGAGGTCTAGCGCGGTTGAGCCTCCAGGCGTCTAACGGCCAAAGGGCTCCCCCTTAAACTTAAGCAGCTTATAAACAATCGTTTTGTAATTGATTGTTAGTGATTCCCTCACTATTTAGCAATTTATTTCATATAGAACACATAACTGAGTGGTTCAAGGTGAATAGATACGGGCTACCTAACTAGAGTGCTAGAGGCGGCCGCTCAATTGGGCTTGTAATCGCTAATTACTCAACAGGCTGCACTTACGGATAGTGATTTACACGTGCTCGCCATGCAGGCAATGCATCAGGCAATGCACCAATGCACGTGGTCCCTGCAGATCCTAAAGTTTTGGGACGGAGTCACAGATGTCTGAGGTGGGGCCAGTGCTAGATCCCAATAAGCAAGTGTATGCACAGTCTAGGGCACCCTGTAGGCACCCTGTAGGCACTCTCTGCCTCACCTCAGGGCCCATCCCCATCTCGCCTGATGCACCCGCATGCACATGCACATGCACATGCTTCTACTTTGAGCTCGTGCCTGATATAAATCGGCAGACCCCAAACAACAACTCCCAATGCAGATCTCTACTCTCGCTGCTCTCCTATCACTCGGTGAAGCACTGGACCCTTTCCTCAACAAGGCCAAACCGTTCTCCCAGGAGCTCGAGGATAACGCCAATATCCTCAAGTACACTGGGTGGGAAGGTCCCTGGTCGCAGCGTCGTGGTGTTGGGTTGAACCGCGATACCCCCGCTGGCTGCCGCGTGGACCAGGTGGCCATGCTTCACCGTCACGGCGAGCGCTACCCTTCTCCGGGCAGTGCCAAAGCGCAGGCCTACACCTATGGCAACTTGACAGAGGGGAAGCTGGGCCACTTCAAGGGGTCTCTCGAGTTCCTCAACCACTGGAAACCTTATGCGGATGCCCACACCGCAATGGACAACCAGGAGACCACTTTTGGTGCGTACGCCGGGCTGCTCGGTGCCTACTGGAATGGCGTAGACTACCGTCGCCGGTACGGCCACCTCTACGACGGCGAGTCGATTGTGCCGTTCTTTTCCTCGGGGTACGAGCGTATCGCCATGACGGCGCGTAAATTCGGGGAAGGGTTCCTGGGGTTCAACTACACCGATTTGGGTGCCCTGCAAATCATTCCCGAGACTAGCGACCAGGGCGCCAACACGCTCGTTGCTGGCGACTGCCCCAAGGGTATCACCAACGTCACGCGCTGTCCTGTTCCCGAGGCCTCGTTCCAGCAGTCTTATACCAACGGCTGGATCCTCCCCGAGTTCAAAAGGGCCGCCAAACGCCTCAACAAGGAGAATAATCTCAACTTGACCGGCTCGGATGTGCACAATCTCATGTCTACGGGCGCGTTTGAGCTCAATATTCGCGGCAACTCGCCCTGGATCGAGGTGTTTACCGACGAAGAGTGGATCGCGTTTGAGTACTATGAATCTGCATACTACTACTGCTATTTCGGGCCTGGCGCCGAGGCTACCCCCTATAGAGGTAGCGTATACCTCAACTCGACGCGTACTCTGCTCAACCAGGGGCCCGAGCAGGTAGGCTCCATGTTTTGGAGTTTTGCCCACGACACCGATATCACGCCGGTTGTTTCGCTTTTAGGGTTCGCCAGCCCGCATGACTTTGACCCCCGTAAAGTGCATTTCAACAGCCTCTGGGATGTCACCGATATCGTGCCGCAGAGTGGACGCCTCGTGTTTGAGCGCTTGATCTGCGAGGACGTCGAGGACTTGGACGAGGACGAGCTTGTTGCCAGCAAGCACAGCAGCAAGTTCCCGCTGGCGTTCAACAGCTCGAGCAACGGTACACACGCCACCTACGCGTCAAACTATACATACCCCGCCGGAAACGGTACAGTCGATCCTGTGTTTGGCAACCTGACTCTGGGCGAAACCCACACCGGCAATGCTTCCGCTCATCATACCACCGGCAAGGAGAACATTTACATTCGCGTTGTGCTTAATGAGGCCGTTGCTCCGTTGCCCGGCTGCGATGACGGCCCCGGCAAGAGCTGCAAACTCTCTTTGTTCAACGAGCTCGTGGACAAGGCTATCGAGGGCAACGACTATTACGAGCACTGCGTTGCTCCTGAAAATAAAGATTACCCTTCCCACGTTGACTTTTTCTGGAACTGGAACGTTACCAACGCGTACGACCTCGACCCGCACAATGTCCCGTACCAGGCCGGTCTCATTGACTACCGCGGTGAAGCCATTAATGATGAGGATGATTGAGCGCCGATCCTTGAGTGCAGCCGATCCTTGAGCGCAGCGCCAGCGGAGCGAGAGGTGAGCCTTTTCTGGCCCTCATACTAAGTCTTTACTCCCCTGGCTATGAACTGCCCTACGCCCCTCATATTGATTACTGGCCCCAATATTGCCCTGCTTTTCAGATTCCTAATACCCGTTAAACTAGTAATATAAACTTTAATTCCCCTGAAAGTTCGGCGTCTTCATGGGGCGTATGAGGCATCTGGGTCCTTCCATGAGGCACGAGATCCGGTAGCACAAAGCCGGCGAGTATGCGAATGTATTTTGATAATTAGAGACTTAGAAACTAGTCAACTCAGTGTAATGCACGTGTGTAGCTCGTCCCGTTCATCAAACCTAACTGCCTATCGTGACACCACTAAATCTGGCTAAAGTTTAATAAAATATCAAATATATAAACAACCACGTAACTCCACAGCTGCCACCACACTTTTGAAAGATGCAATTCTCTAAAGCTATCGCCTGCGCTATTCTCTCTATCGCTGCTGCTATGCCTGCCAACGAGCTGTATGAACGTGCCGAGAGTGGAAACGCTCTCCGTGACGGTACTCACGGTGCGCTCACTAACGCCGCCCAGGTCCAGGACACGCTCAACCGCCAGCTTCAATCCGGCGACGGCCACCCCACTGCTGATATGATTGCCGCATTCATCACCGGTGCTGATTCCCAAATCGACAATTTTGCTGCTTTTCTCGGTGAGGCTCTGGACCCCATTACTTTTGGCGGTGCTAGCGCCATTGCTTCCCTTGCTTTGGGCCCCTTTGCCCAGTCTGTCACTAACGGTGCCGAAGTTTTGCTCTCTAATTTGGTTGCTGCCCCCGTAGACTTGGTTGCTGGTCCTGCCATGCGCGCGTTTACTCAAAACTTGGCCAAAGTCTCTGCTGCTGCCAAGGCCAACAAGCTCGATACCACCAAGCTCGACAAGGTCACTGCCCAGCTCAACGACAAGATCGCCGCTGCCTCCCAGTCCATTGCCAGCTCTGGTGTCAAGGCTCCTGTTCCTAGCGCCAAGGCCGCCATTGTTGCCACCTCTGCCGTTGGTCTGAGCGCCGCCACTACCACCTCCAGCTGGGGATCCAGTGCTGCGGTTGCCAGCGCTAAGGCTAAGCGTGCTGAAACCGGTAACGCTCTCCGTGACGGTGCCCACGGTGCCCTTACCAACGCAGCCCAGGTCCAGGACACCCTCAACCGCCAGCTTCAATCCGGCGACGGCCACCCTACCGCCGACATGATCTCTGCCTTTATCACTGGCGCAGACTCTCAAATCGATAACTTGGCCGCGTTCCTCGGTGAGGCCCTCGACCCCGTTACTTTTGGTATCTCTGGCCAGATTGCCTCTGTCGCCCTTGGTCCCTTTGCCCAGTCTGTGACCAACGGCGCCGAGGTGCTCTTGTCCAACCTGGTTGCTGCCCCTATTGACGTTGTCGCTGGCCCCGCCATGAAGGCCTATGCCCAGAACCTGGCCAAGGTCTCTGCCGCCGCCAAGGCCAACAAGATTGACACCAGCAAGCTCGACAAGTTGGCTGCTGAGCTCAATGTCCGTATTGCCACTGCTGCCGCTCAGTCCAAATCCAAACGCGCCGAAACCGGCAACGCCCTTCGCGACGGTGCCCACGGCTCTTTTACCAACGCCGCTCAGGTCCAGGACACTCTTGCGCGCCAGCTCCAGTCTGGCGATGGCCACCCCACTGCTGATATGATCTCCGCGTTTATTACTGGCGCAGACTCGCAGATTGACAACTTTGCTGCCTTTCTTGGCGAGGCCCTTGACCCCATCACTTTTGGCGCCTCTGGAGCTCTTGCCTCTGTCGCGCTCGGCCCCTTTGCTCAGTCTGTGACCAACGGTGCTGAGGTGCTCTTGTCTAACCTCGTTGGCGCCCCCGTTGACCTTATTGCCGGTCCTGCCATGAGATCCTACGCCAAGAACTTGGCTGCTGTTTCCGCTGCTGCCAAGGCCAACAAGATTGATACCACCAAGCTCGACAAGGTGACTGCCCAGCTCAACTCTAAGATCTTGGCCGCTGCCGCTTCGACCAAGGTTGCCACTAGCGCTACCCCTACCGTTAGCGTTGGCTCCATTAGCCTCCACGCCATTGATGCTGCTTCTCCTACTGCTAGCCTTTTGTAGGTGGCAAAGAGCATAAATTCTATAGATAGATAGATGATTTTGATTCATGACACAAGGTTTAAGCTTGGGCAGTCGGTGTGGGTGGTCCACTAGAGTATCACTGATACCCAGCTGCCGACAAGGCTCATCAGCTATTTATTCTAAATTCTATACGGTCATTGCCAGAGTATCACCCAACATCTAGCTTAACCCAATGGGACCCTTGAGGTACCCTTGAGGGACCCGCTCGGACCTGCACATTGTAGCTCACACATTGACCCAAACCGGTCGTATACGCACTTCTTGCCACATCTCCAAACGTTCCCATAATTTGTTCACTAGCGAACTCCTGTGGGGCGTCTGAACCCGTACAACCTGCCCGACAGCATCTACGCGTCAGGTCCCGCGGCCGTGGCCTTGAATCATTAAATTAAATACATATGTGGACCAGCTATGCGATCCCGACATTCACCTCAGCCCGGCTTGCCTGACCGACAATTACACCAATCTGTACGTCTACCTCGGCTACTTGGGGATCACCACCCAGCAGAATGATCAGCGAAAAGCACTTGGCGCTCAGTTTGCTGAACTTGACTCAACTCAAGAGACATACTAGAGCTGAACCTGAGTGCCGGGAGATTGTCCCTAGACGCCCGAGCTGTACCTTGACCGCGACGTTGCGGTGGCTTTGTAAAAGCGGGGAAATGCTCAAGTAATTTTCTGCATTTCGAAACGATAAGGATATAGTGCTCACGGCTTTAAAGTACTGGCCTCTTGGGAGAGTGTCCTCTCGAGTATGCTAGTCGAGAGCTGCGAGACGACGAGGAGGTTGTTGTGCCCGCGGTCAAGAAACGGGATTCTTGGCTTGAATACGCTAGCGATAGGTTGGACAGCGACAACCATCATCAGAGAAGCCGTGAGTTCGCCAAGGGTATAGAGCGGGAGATGGTGCTCAGTGCGTGCAAAACGCGTATGGCCTGCTACTTGATCCCAAATACCGCGACGACAAAGAAATCGCGCGGCCAGCGGCCAGCACCGCACGTCTGCCCTCAACAATATGCCAGCTGGCGTTAGTGGCTCACCCGGACGCGTCAGTACCGGCTCACCCAGGAGCCGCAGCGTCCTTTTGCTGATGGTGGAAACTCACTCAGAGTCTGTTGAATTTTCAAAAGACGTGATCTCTGTGGCTGGCTAAACCATATAAGGCAGGCTCTAAACACCGGCTGATCCACCCCAGGAGCCGTACTCCGAAGGCTCAGGCTTAGCTTTTGAGCAGTGCATGTAGAATGGGGCAGGGAGAGGCCCGGAGAGAGGCCCAGAGCTCAGCTGGATGATTCCTATTAGCTAGTTAGAGTAGTTCGTGGACCCACATCAGGCATACGGGTGTAGAGAATGGCAGGAGCGTTTCAGAGATTACAGTCACGGTATTCCAGGTACTCCAAATCACCTGTAATTAGCTACTTTAGCTGCTCTGTTCAATCAAGTCAGTCTCTCATATGAGCATGGCACGGTGTAGCTTCGGGAGCATCAGGGTCCACTGGGAGACCAGAGCTCTTTTATTTTCAGCTTTATTTTGCTTTGTTTTGGTGATATTTTAGCAGATTCTCAAGGAACTTGTTGTTGATACTACACCAGTTAATTATGCCCCGTAGTTGTGCTGTAAGGAGGCCTCCAAGATAAAGGCTCATGAGTCGAGAAACAAATCTTTTCAAATATCCTAAATCATAGAGTTACACCGGCAATCTAGCCATAACACTTTCAGCACACTCGTTAAAGCGTGTCTGCGGCCGATGCTCCTGCAGGCCAAACTGTGGAGACGCTTGATGCCGTTCAGCTATGTGCGGGTTAATGCTAACAGATGGGAGGCGATCAGCTAGTGAGGAGAGATCCACTAGTGATGAGCTTAATAGGTAGCTGCGTATGGTGGCTGCGAATATGGTGGATGTGAGTGAGGTGGCTGCCAACCGGAGCATGATTAGCTCAAATTTTGGAGCTACCCGCTAGCGAGCTGATACGAGTTGTGAGTGTGTTTGCTAGCATCTCACTAGCTGGCGATTATGGGGCTGCTGGAGGTCTGTGGTTGCCACGATGGCTCACCACTGCTCACTGGATGCGATTGGCTGTGCGCACGGCTACCATATAGTTGCCACTACCCACTATCACTATCCGGTAAATCGTGCGAGTAGTGCTCCTAGGTTCCTCCAACTGCTTGGCGTGATGGCAGCTCGTTTAAGCAGCTTGCCACAACTATGCGTCATGAAGGGGGTGCAAAATGGCCGCGTTCCTGCGTGTTCGAGGACGCGTTTTTAGCAAATTGTACACAATGAGTACGCTAAGAATGGAAGCTGTGGAGATGGGATCTTGAGAGTGGGCGAGTCTGTGCTGAGCCGCGTTAGCTCATATGCACGCGCCACAACTGTGCGTCAGTGGTTTAGTGGGTAGGTGTGGGCAGGGATCATTTGGAAACTGGAGTGAATGGATCGCTGTTAGGTGGGGGTAAGAGCTACCACCTGGGTGAAGCGGTCTCCTCGGCTACTTATGGGCCACCTATGGGCCACCTATGCGGCTCGCTGAGCTCACCGCTCGCTGGGCTCACCGCTTTGCCACGCCTACACTTATTAAATAGCTTAAACTAATCACAATTACACGTTACGCACCGGGGGAGCTGATACTGGCGGCCAGGAGGTGCTGGAGCGGGCGCCCGTGCCTGGTGATACCGGCTGCCTGGCTAGCGTTCACCTCAGGCCGGCTGGCTAGCGAGCACCTGGGGAGCCTAATAGTGAGCACCTCAGGCACCTAATAGCCTGGCGTACACCTTGGGGCGCGCTCGCCACTCCGGCACTCGCCACTCGGCTCCTCGCTACGCTCGTTCGCCGCGCTCGTCGCCGTCGTGGCTCGCGCTTTATTTCTTCTTATGCAACGGAGCAAAATAAGGATGCGCCATTGCCTCCTTGGCCGTCAACCGTTCCTGGTGATCATACTTTAGCAGCTTATCCAGGAAATCCAGGGCCTCTGGGGAACACAAGTGCTTATTCTCGGCCTTGATGAACGAGGTCCACGGTTTTCTCGGGAAATGGCCAATCAGGTCGTGGTACTCGCGGCCCAGTTTGAGCTCGTACTTGTTGAGGTACGAAAACAGGTCGTCGGTACCGAGGACCTTGGCAATCTTGACGAGCTGGTCGGTGTTGGAGGTGCCGTGGAAGAACGGGTCTTTGCGGAAAATCATGGCGGCAAACATGGCCCCCAGGCTCCAGAGATCGAGGCTGTAGTCGTACATTTGCATATCGACAAGGAGCTCGGGCCCCTTGAAGCAGCGGGACGCCACGCGGACGTTGTAGGCGGTTCCGGCGTGGTAGAACTCGGCCAGCCCCCAATCAATGAGCCGGAGCTTCTTTTGTTCATGGTCAATCATGACATTGTGGGGCTTGACGTCACGGTGCATGATACCCTTGGAGTGGCAGTAGTCGAGGGCCTTGAGCAGCTCGTTGATGTAGTAGCGGATCTCCAAGTCGGTGAGTTTCGGGTACAGCACGCGGAAATCGGTGTTGTTGACGTACTCAAAGATGAGGCTCGGAGTCTTGGAGAGGGGGTCCCTGACGACATCCAGGAGGGTGACGACGTTGACGCCGCCGGTGAGGTTCTGCAAAATTTTGATTTCGCGCTTGATTTTCTTTTTTTTAACCGGCTTCAGGACCTTGATGACGCACCGGCCGTTGGAGGTGATGTTGATGCCTTCAAACGCCTCTGAATATTTTCCGCGGCCGATCTTGCGGATCACCTCGTAGTTGCTTTGCGTGCCCCACAGAATAGCTACATTGTCGTAATCCCAGTACGTTGTGGGCATCTGCAGGTTATAGTCCGCATAGACTCTGGCTTTGCTTTCTTTCATGTAGTCAGCAGAGTCCCAGCTAGCACCTGGATGACCTCAGTCGGCCGTAGCCGCGTGAGATGTCAGTCAGCGAGCAGCGGTGGGTGAACCTAGGGAAGGGAAGCGATGGGCATGTTTATAAAATTTCGTAAATAAATTTAGATCAATTTGGTTAATTTGGCGATTGGCGTTTGGCGAGATGCGGCTGGTGGGCTGGTGTCAGGGCTGAGAGTTGAGGGCTGGCAGGAGCTGGTCATTGGTGGCTAGATAGCTGGCAGGAGCTGGCAGGAGAGCCAGTTGACTAGTAGAGTAATGAGCTTTTATGAGTAAATGGGAGGAGCCAGGAGCCAGAGCCAGGAGCCAGGGAAGGGACTTTGACCCTCTCGGCACCCACACTGGTGACTCCATTGTTGCTCCAGTCAGACTTTAAATGAGGAGGACTACAATATGCTCCGTACTACCGCCGTCAATGTTATTCGCCACTTGGGCGTTGCTGAGCATGGCCACAAGTGGGCCTGGAGATGCCTCAAGTTGATCCCGGAGGTGCCTCAATTCGGCGAGCCCAGTCGCTGAGATGCCACACAGCTACTATATTAGCGGCTGCAATTGTTGGACTGCCTGGCTAGCGTGCACCTTAGGGCAACTAATAGTGGCACCTAAAGACTGGCGTGCACCAGGCGCCTGGCCAACCGGCTAAGAAATCAAGTACTGGCTCGTCTTGTAATTGGTGTAAACCCATCAATGACATGCTCGATCACCTATCAAGTTAGGGGACTGCGATCCTGGCTGCCATCTGCTATCTCCCTACACGGTCATACTGTGCGTGTATTCAGGTTCACTTGAGGACCAAGTTGTAGATAGAGCTATTTAGAGCTCTCCAGGACGCCATCGAACTGGTGCCATCTGACTTGCGGTAATTCGAGTGAGCAGAAAATCTCGGCTTATCTCTCAAAGGCTCAGTCTGGTTCGGAGTTGACCGGCTGTAGGTGTTGAGCCCTGCTCACATGCATTCAAGCTACTATCGCCAGGCTGCATCCACGTTCGAGTAGGACCGAATACTTCGCCGCTGCCGAAGCTGAGGAAATAGACCAGCACATGCTCTGGTGAGCCATGGCCAGACACTATGAATTCATTTATAGAAGGGAACGTTTGAGAACGCGTCAATCAACCACTTGAATAGATTATTGTACCCGCAGTGCCTCGAGCGTGTACATGGCACCGGCCACCCCAGCCAGCCGGTGAACGCGTCCAGCTCTAGCCGTGGGTGACAGACTCCGCTCGTTGGGCGTGAGTGGCGAGTGGATTATAATTTATGCTAATTTACTATCAAGATACGAGTTATATTTGATTAGTGTGAGGTTACGGCTTTTGTTCGCGGTACTACTCACTACTGCCAGTATACGACTCACTACTGCCACGTCACGACTAGCTCGCTGCATCCATAGCTCGTTACACTCGCTGCTCGCTACACTCGCTATTTTGCTGCGCTCATAGCTCGCCGCTCATAGCTCGCCGCTCGCTGTTCCGAGTATGTAGTGACTGCCAACATTCATCACTTGTGCCGACACTACAACATTCTCTACTCTAAGGTATTTAAGTGGGTGCTCAGAAGGTATGCTCAATCACAACATGGTCACTTTAACTCAAGACATCTGGTACCTGGTAGGACAGCACATTGACCCCAACCCCGTCACTTACGCGCGACTGGCCACAGTTTCGCGAAGCTTTCACAAAATATTCACCAGCGATTATCTCTGGAAGCAACTGAACCCGTACGGAGTTGCTGGTGGAGTGTACAGCACTTTCCGCAGCGTGTCCAGTGCCAAGGATCTCAGGGCAATCAGCATTTTGTGGGAGAAACGAAACAACCAGCGAGATCTGAAAGAGTTTGTTCGCGACATCGAGGCAGTTGAACAGGAAGGAGAGTACTACGCTCGCCTTTCCTCGGAATACGACCTGTTTACCAACCTGTACGTGCATCTCGGCTATATGGTGTATGGCCCGCAGGCTCCAGATAACAAGCGCCAAACGGTTGGGAACAAGCAGCTGGTGCTCACGGCTTTGGATTTGGACCCTCTGTGCTATGTAGAACTGACCGAGGAACTGGAACTCGACCGCGAGATTGCGTATGCTGTCTGCACCTCGCACGGGTGTATGATTGGGATGTTTCCCGAGCACAGACACGATAAAGCCCTGGTGCTCAAGGCTGTGGCCCATGAATGCCCCGTAGAAATGCATGTTCCAATCAGGTTTATTGGTGTACAGCTTATGGACGACTATGACGTTGTCTTGACTGCGGTAAAGGCGACAGGTATCTCGCTAATGTGGGCCAGCCAGAGGTTGGCCAGCGACGCGACTATTGTTAGAGCAGCAATCGTTGAAGACCCGTACGCGATTTGCTTTGCTGAAGGCATGCATCGTGACATGATCATTGAATGCGTCCAGAGAGAGGAGCGCGTGCTGGATTCGCTTCAAGACGAGTTCCGCGACGATATAGAGATCGCCAAGGCAGCAGTCGTCGCTCATTGGCGCACTATTTACTTTGTCTCTGACCGCTTGGCCAAGAACCACGAGCTCCTGAAGCTAATGGCGGAAACGCACCCAGAGTCTGTAGCGAGTATCGATTCTGGCGAGCCGTTACCCGATTACCCGCTGGAATACAGGATCGAAGGCAAGCGGCCCCACATCCGAGCAGGTCTAGTTGAACTCGGGCTGATTGCGGAAAGTAGCGAAGATGCAGGCCAATCAGCTTGCATCTAGACTGCATAAGCGAGAGTTGAAGCATAGACCCACTTGGCTAAAAAGGCACGACTCTTAGGGCCAGTCACATCAAATATCATGAGATTTTAGTAAACAGATTACCTATATTTTACATAAAAAGCAGTTCCTTCCTGTCATATCCCGCATCAACTGTCAATTGACGTTCGTTTGTGAAATGTGCCAAACTAACGTTTGTTTGTGAATTTTCACAAACGAGCTATCCTTGCTGCCAACAAGTGGCGTGTGGCCACCCACTGACACCATGTTAACTCTACCCGAAGATATTTGGTACGAAGTCGGGAGACACCTTGAACCGAACCCCGTCGTGTACGCACAGCTCGCAACAGTTTCGAAAACTTTTTCCAGAATTTTCACCAGCGATTTTGTCTGGAAGCGGTTTAACCCGTACGGTGTAAAGGGAGGGATACACATGCATTTCCGTCGCAAGTGCCATGTGCAAGACCTCGAGGCGATCTATGATCTATACACACTAGGATATAAGAGTGTTCGTAATGCGAACGTATTGAGATATGAATCGAATTTCTACCTCTATCTCAGCTACGTTGCGTGTCTTGGATATCCCCCGAATGAAGAGCTCGTCAAAGACAAGCAGCTCGTTCTCACTTGCGTGGATGTAACCAAATTTTATTGCGAATCTGGTTATAGTTATTATCATATGATGCATTTCTTGTCGGACGAGCTGCGCGTTGACCGCGACGTGGCCTATGCCGCTTGCGCAAAGCACGGGTGTATGCTCCAGTTCTCCCCGAAACTCAATAACGATAAAAGAATCGTGCTTACGGCTGTGACGACCGGGTGCACCGATGATAATGACAGTACTATACCACTCGAGTATGCTAGTCCAAAGCTACAAGACGACTACGAGATTGTCCAGGCTGCTGTGAAAGACTGGGGGTACGCGATAAAGTATGCTAGCCCCAGACTGGCCAGCGATGTGACCATTATTAGAGCAGCAACTGATAATAATCCTGGGGCGCTTGAGTACGCCAATTGTTCTGATAGGACTGTGATTTCCAGGTGCGTATCGCGTAGCCACTACCTACTGGGATGCATTGACAGCAAATTCCGTGACGACAAAGAAGTAGTTATGGCAGCGGTTACAGGACGCTTCTGGAAATCCATTGAATATGCCTCTGAGCGCTTGCAACGGGACCGCGGTATTCTCTGTGCGATGGTAGCAGTCCACCCAGAATGTATCGAGTGTTTGGAGAAACAAGTAAATTCGTTGCCGGGTTACAAAACAGTTCGGGCAGGTCTAATTGAGCTTGGGCTGATTGACGCGCCTGTGCGTGACAAGAGCTACAAGAGAGGTCGCGACGACGAGTGGGATTGGCGCATTTAGCTGAACGTGGGGGAACTATAAGTGTAACTACAAGTTAGGAGTATCTTTAGATATATAACAGTAAGACCAGATTTATCTCGTTGCTGAATATGACCAACTTCTTTTGGCAGGCTTGCATTGAGAATCGTATAGCAGGTGACGTGTGTGACGCTCCAATGATCAAATCAATGAATTTGAAGGTAAATTGTACGTGATTAATTAAAAAGCGTTATTTCAAGGGCCACGGATTGACACACAACGTCGCAACCGTTAAACTAAGACACACCCTAGTACTCCAAAGTGGCTATAGACGCAAATGTAGGTAAAATAATCCAGTTTATAGATTGCAAGCGAAATTTCTTAACGAGTGACCAAAAAGTGCCATTGTGGCCACGGATTCGCTCCAAAAGCCCACCCTGACCCACGCCCCCAACCGCTAAACTCCAACCTGCCTAGACTCGAAATTTGTGTACGCACCCCCCAATTAACTGATTTATGGATTTTCAAGCACCTCTCTAGCTAGATTATTGGAAAACATCCACCTGCTCTTCCCCGAATTGACCCCCAAAAACACCTACCCCTACGTGTATCCAACCGGTTTACAAGACATGGCTGGGCGGTCCAAGCGAGAATGTAAATGCATCGCCATTTAAACATTTTATTCTTTACTGAATTTCCGATCAGATGGCTGATTTGGATACACGTGGTTGCGGGATTGACCCCATCAAGGTACCCCTACGTCTCCAACCGGATTACTTGAACGCCTTTGGTGCCAACCGAGTTAGCTGCACCCCTCCATTCAGCAGTATCGCTAAAATGCAAAACTAGTGCAGAATCGTCATGAAATAGTTTTTACACACTTTACTAGATTTCTAAACACCTGTAATATATCCACCAGCTCTTCCAAATTGACTCAAAATTGACTCAAAATTGACCCCAAAATATGTCCCTTTGTGTCCAACCGGTTTACACAGACGTGACGTAGGGGCCGACTGGAGGTAGTGAGGTAGTGGCAGTGGGCGGGCGTGGGGGTGCGGAAGTGCGGTCAGGGAGTGCGATCAGGAGTGCGATCAGGCAGTCTGGCTATTAACATTACCTGAGCGTGCCCTGCAGTGCCTAGGAGCGGGCTGAACCGCTACTCTACCGCTAATTTGCCCACCTACCCACCTACGCTAGCCTGCCCCATTACCCACTCACCCACCCCGTTTACTCAAAATTTCACTTTTTACGTCAATTTATTTCCCAATTTATTTCCCAATTTCCAATTTCCCAATCCGCTGACTAGCTCTTTACTGCTTAGTAGCTGCTTTTCGCTTAGTAGCTTGATGAACTTTTCAGCCCTCAAAAGGGCCGCTAATCCGGCTCGTTTACCGCTGCAAACACGCTTAAAACCACAGTCGCTGACTCCCCTGCGCTCGTTCCACTTGAGTCGCGCGGTCAGAGACAAGAAAATCATCGACGATGATCTCCTCGACAAGGCAGACGCTGCCACCGACGACGGCTCCGCTTCGTCCTCCTCCAACCAGAAAAAGTGGGAGGGAACCGCGAAACGGCCCCGCGAGGAGAGCGAGGAGTCGAAAAAACGCCGCTCGTACGGTCTCTGGTTCACTGGCATTGTTACTGCCGCGTCCCTCGGGTACCTGAGTCGTCCCTTTGACGAGCACGAGGCCGAGAAGTTCCCCGGGGTGGGGGCCTCGGCTTGGGACCCCGCGAGCCTCTATGGCCGGTGCCGCAGCCGCGTGGTTGGAACCGTCGACCAGTTTAAGGAACCGGTTTTCGACAAGCTGCTGCCCGATGCCCAAACGGGTCCCTATGGCCGTGCCATGACGCTGGTGCTGGGCGTCGACGACCTGCTTGTGCGCCACACCTGGAGCCGCGAGCACGGATGGCGGACCGCGAAACGCCCCGGCGTCGACTATTTTCTCAACTACCTCGGCCAGTACTATGAGATTGTGCTGTTTAGCGACAAGTACATGATGTACGACCAGGACGTGGTCCAGCAGCTCGACCCCTACCACACGGCTGTTTCCTATGCTTTGTTCCGCGAGGCCTGCCGCTACGATAACGGCAAGGTCATCAAGGACCTCAGCCACCTGAACCGCGACCTCAGCAAAGTCATTGCCGTCGACACCAACCCCGAGTCGCTGTGCATGCAGCCCGACAACGCGCTGATTCTGCCGAAATGGACCGGCAACAAGGACGACGTGGACCTCATCCGTTTGCTTAATGTGCTCGAGTACATTGCCACGCAAAACGTCAAGGACGTGCGGCCCATGCTCAAGACCCTCGAGGCCTCGGGCGACCCGCTCGGCGAGTTTGAGCGCCGCGACAAGGCGTACCGTCTCAAGCACGCCCAGCGCAACAGCCCCAAACTCGGGTCCATTATGGGCATGTCGAGCGGCGCGCCCGGACAAACCCAGCAGGACGTTATTCGCCAACGCGCTCAGCGCAACTATGCAAAGATGCAAGAGTACATTGAGGAGCACGGCAAGAAACTCATGGAGGAGGAGAAGAAGCTCATGGAGGAGCACTCCAAGACCACACTGTCCAAGCTGGTGACCCAGGGCGGACCTTCTCAGCAGGAACTCGAGCAGGCGATGCTTGAGAGAATGGAGTCTGCGAATGGGGAGAAAAAGTAATGTATATAGATAACAATTCTGAACAGATATCAGAACAGCGAGTGCAGCGAGCGGCGAGCTATGAGCGCAGCGAGTAGCGAGTAGCGAGTGTAGCGAGTAGCGAGTCGTACTGGCAGCACCAGTGAGCTATGAGCAGTGAGCGCGGCGAGCGACTGTAGCAGGAGGCGAGTAGTTTTACATAGTTAGCTGCGACCAGCGGGTACTCACAGAGAGAGTCGTACTGGCAGTAGTGAGTAGGAGCTCTGAGCTCTGAGCGCGGCGAGTAGCGAGTCGTACACTGGCAGTAGCGAGCGGCGAGCAGCGAGTCGTACTGGCAGCAGCAGTGAGCTATGAGCGCGGCGAGGCGAGCATCAGTCAGTAGTGAGCTGTACTCAGTGAGCTGTACTCAGTGAGCGGCGAGTGTAGCAAGCAGCCAGTCGTACCCAGTCACTAGTCAGTAGCGAGCGCAATAGACTTGGGCTAGCATTGCTCCTGGCGCTTTATATTCTATCGCTCTACTATTAACTACTTGGCCGGCAGTTAGCCACAAAAACCTAACAACAGCTGAGAAATAACCTCCCGAGCTTTACCGCAACTAGGGGCCCTTCTCGATCAGCCCGTGCCCGACAAAAAGTGCCCTGAGTTCTGGTGGTATCTCTTCACCCAACCGCTCCCATACTAAAAGATAATCAACGTACTCTGGGTGGAGCTTTGCCATCAGCAAACGGATTGACCGCTGCCTTTACAATTTCTCTGTCGTCTCGCAACTCTCTATTAAGCTCACCAAGTTTTCTCGTTTTCTTGGACAAATTCGATTACCAGATCCCGCTCTGTTAGCCTATCGTATGGCAGTGATTCAGGAGCCCAACCGAGTAAAAATCTGATGAAATCCTTATCATTAACCGACCGATCACCGATGAACTCAAGCGACCAAGTGGTCGCTTGTACAGCCATCACGACAACCTCAAAGTCGTCTCGAAGCTCCAGACTAGCGTACATGAGTGGGGCACCCACGTTTTTACGGCACGAGGCCGCTACAGCCGCAAGCACAATGCCTTTATCGTTTTTAAATGCAGGGAAATACTTGAGCATACACCCGTGTCTAGCGCAGGCTGCGTACGCAACGTCACGATCAAGGTAGAGCTCGGGCGACAATGAGTTCATGAAACGGTCTCGACGGTTCCGCTGCGTGCAGACTAGCAGCCTCTTAACCTCATTATAGCTCAACCCAATGCAAGTGAGCACCAGCTGCTTGTCTCCAATCGGTATGGGCTCATCTGATGCGATCCATGGGCTGAGCACCCGGTAGGCGAGATAAAGATATAAATTTGCAAGCAAGTCATAATTTAAATTAAAGGGCCGCAAACGATCCTTGCGTCTCCATAAATCTGCCATTGCTCTGAGTTCATCATCACTCGACTTGTCGCGGAAATCCCTGTATATCCCGCTCTCCACACCGTACGGGTTCAGCCGCTTCCAAATAAAGTCGCTAGTAAAGACTTTGTAAAAAGTTTTGCAGACAGTGGCCAGCTGTGTGTATACGATGGGGCTTGGGTGAACCTCTAGCGCTATCAAATACCAAATTTCTTCCGGCAGAGTGATCTTCATGATGTCTCAGACGGTTGCCCGTTGCTTTAGGCAGCCGCTGGCTTTAAAATCTAGCAAGAACGCTTGAAGCTCGGGCTGCTTAGACGTCGTAAAGGCGGCTTTTACTGAATAGGTTATCCGCATTGCTGATACTATGGAACATACTGAAAATGTGGGTCACTTGTTACACAAATTGTGATATAGCCTTGCGATTTATGTGCATGAAGCGACGGTTTATGCGATTAGGTGCCGTCAAGATTCCGGAAGGCTCAGAAGGACTACCTTTCGCAGCGAGTACTCAATAAGCTGTAAGTTATACTAGCAGCAGCTAAGCTCATAGCGAGTGTAGCAAGAAGCGAGTTATACTCGATGAGCGGCGAGTTCTATCGTTAGTGTGTAGCAGGCTATGAGCGCACTTTTGTCGCATCCGGCGAGCAGTGAGCAGTACACGCGCTTTGAGCGTGGGCCACTAACCAGCCATACTGGCCAGCCGCTGTAAGCAGGCAGCGACTATCACCCACCGCTTGCTTGACCAGACCACCCGCTCACTCCATTTTAACCTACCTATTCCTACAACAACCTATCGGCCCAAACACGGGTCTTCATAGTGCCGCCCGGACGGGATACTCAGGCGCCAACACCCGGCCGGCAGCTCCGTGAACTCGTCAGAGCTGAGTTTAGACATCTTCTACTACCCTTAGAGTTCCATTCCACGCCGGCCACCTCGGTCAACTGGAAATACGCACAAATTGAACGATAAAGTGTCGCCAGTTTGATGGAGTTGCAGTTTAGAGATGGGCCAGGAGCGGCCAAAAGCCTCTATCTCGTTCCTCAATGGCGGAAATCCACATTGATTTGAGCCAAGGTTCACCAAAGCACTTTGCGATAATGTCGATTAAAGCTGCTCCAGCCCACTCAATCACCATGTACGCCGACAGCTGTTTCCGCTGGATAAAACACCACAAAAGTGCAAACAGGAGAAACTCTAGACGCTCACGTGGGACGGTGCGTAGGCAATCAGTGGTCAGGGGAAATACTCACCACCAGCCCGCATATTAGAGTCGTTGTCAATACTCGTGAGGAGGACGAGATGTTTGAGCATTTGCTGAGGGAGCGAGTGTACCAGCGCAAGCAATTCGTCTTCCAGCGACTCGGACTGCTTTACGTTCAGCTTGCAAGTACGCGTACATTGTTCCAACAGGTACCAGTCTGTGGCCGGATAGCTTAGAGCTGCTCAACCTTGCCGCTGAGGTGCCCGGCAGTAAAGCCCCACAAACGCGATTGCTTGCCCCCCAAAAGGGCACGTCTGTGGTCGCGAGCAGGCACGGTAGTGGCCACAGTCGCGAGGTTATCAGTATGTAAAACGAGAAAACCAGTACAACAACTGTATTTCTGGGCTCTTCTATACACATCCCCGATCCGTATGGACGGCTCCCGTGGAGTGAGGCTACGTATGGCACTGGGCGACGGAGCGGGCGTCCAGGAGCACCGCACGCACGAGCATTCAATGAGCCAGCCTCGGACCCTCTGGCCAAGGCTGACGACCCCGAGCGGGTGCGTAACCTGCTGGAAACGTACGCAACACCGCACCACCAGGGCATCTTTGACTCCAGCAGCGGCCGCGATATCGAGGACCACTTTTACCAGGTCGAGATGGAGCTCTGCCGCGACGCGTTCACCCAGTTTACTTATATTTTTTATGTTTGGCTCAAGGCGAGCGAGGAGGAGGTCCGGAATATCACTTGGATCGGGTTGGTATTTATATCTCGGTGGTTTAGCCATTTGGCCGCGTGAGATGGACGCCAACGATCTGGGCAGTGGACAACTTAGCCGCGATGGAGGCCAAAGCCGCGTTGATACTGCTTTATATCCCCGGTACTATATCTCGTGGATAATATAATAGCTACATGTACGAGCTCAATAGCCGTACCTCACGCACTTGACATCGAGTACCTGAATGCCAACTGCCAAAAGTGGATTTCTGGGCTTGCTAAAATGCAGATGAAGTTGCATGATTGGCAGGGTCGGGTCCGCCAAATGTGGATCTCCTGAACTGCATCAAGCCCTCCATAGTATACACCGCCTCCATACATTCTAGAAATGTTCTGAGCACGGTGACGGTCCACCTGGCGCCCTCATTTATCCAATCTGATACCTACAGGGTGTTTAGACTCTTGTTCTAATTGAAAAGCTCGTATATCACTGCCCACATCCCGCTATGAAGCTATGACTGGCGCTACCCAGACCCGAGAAATGAAAGTCTGCAGGTTGATGCCTCCAACTGAAGCACAGACTGCCTACATAGTGCACAGGCACTTCGTTATACCTGTGATGCTGTAGGTGCACCAGACTGGCCCCGAAGCTTCAATTTACGGGACTTATCTCGCCAACAAACAGTACATTAACAGTCTGGTACATGGGGCCCCTAAGTGACGCGTCTCAAGAGTCTGCTAAACCCTGACCAAAGCCTGCGGTTGAACTTGCGGAACCCGGCCACAACTTCGCAAATGGCGAAACGCGTCTTTCCTCAACTGGAGTCAAGGCCTTGGCTACAAGTGGTCAATATCGATGCTGGACGTGTCGGGGTGCCTATCTGTGGTCTCTGACCTAACATCCTAAACGCGCAGTTAATACCTACGAATAGCTATCTTGAGCTTTCTATAACTCAGTGGACCACCGGGATGGCCTCCATGCCTCCAGAACCTGCTCTACAAGCCGTCCAGGTACCTTTGGAGACCCTCAGAGAAGCGTCCCACAGTATCAACCTGGGTATAGCCTTCACTTGTGGCATTGGCACACCCACCATCCTCATCACCCACAAAAAAGGGCCCAGCCCGGATCGGGTCGGTGTTATCAGCGACTTCTGGAATAGAGCCCTTGGTATACTCTACGTTGCCTGAAATGGCAACCGACATCCTTGTATCGGTGAGCGATGAGAAACCTCGATACGAAACCGTAAATGCTGGCCGTTGTGGGTACCATTCGCGGCCAGGAAGGGTGGGCTTGGAGGCAGCGTACGTGACTTTGGTAGCCATTCCAAGGGTGGAAACTGGGGAAATACTACCAAGTGGCGCTGAGCCAGGAAAAAAGCGGCACAGCATCCTTGCAGTAACCAGCAGCTGCGACATCCACGACGAGTCGCCCTCAAACCCAAGGAACGCGTGCAGGCTGTTGAGGGAGGCATCGTTTGGGATAGCGGGGACCTCCCATCTTTTGACTCTGGCGCGTTTAACGTCGGTTTCGCCATCAATATCGAGCTCGACCGGCTTTATCCATGTCAAGTTGTGGACCAAAGCCTGGAAGGACTGAGAGTCGGATATCCCACAAAACGGGTGCGAGGAGGAGGGATAGTCCTCTGGGCAGAGAATATCGTCCATGAAAACCGTTTTCTGGTGCCCAAAATTGTGGAGAAACTGCTGCAGCGCCGGGATCATTGGAACACGCGAGATGCCTTGTACAGAGCGGATCCCCTCCAGGCACTTGCCTTTGAGAGCACCAAAATCAGGAAACGCAGGGACAATCCAGTTGTAGTTCTCCGGTTTATGGGCACCGAAATACTCGAGAAAGCCAATGAGCGGCCCCGGGACCATCCATCTTTCTGGAGGAGCGATGTTCTCATACGCGTTCAAAGCGCGCTTTTCAGCGCGAGAAAGGCACCTGGCGGCGTCACGGGCACGAAGAATGTGGAAAAAGTAAAGGTGGCCAAAGTACAAGTACGCTGAGATGGAGATGAACCCAGGGTCTACCTTGCGGTGCTGGGGGTTATTACTTAGAGAGAGACAAACCGCCTCTACCATTTGAAAATAGTTTGCAGCGCATGGGACAAAACTGGAAATAGCTGGTCTGAGGATAGGTGCCAGGCTGAGGTGCTGGGTCAGGTAGCGGAGTAGCTGGTGGGGCACGGGATGGTCAGGATAATGGTCAAGATCGTGGTCAGGTCCTGTGGGGCGTTCCATTTACGAGTTTGCCGAGCGTTGCGTAGCTAATACACGCGCTGTTTCAGTTTAGGGTTTGCGAGGGCCACCAGACTAGTAGCCTGATGAGGTAGAGTATGAGCAGCCTGTGAGGTTAGAAAATTCCCTTAAACAGAGCCGAATTCGTTTCCGAATGGTATAAAGCTCCTGAACGCGTATTTTGGCCTCAATATTGGGATGCTACCTCAAGGACGTCGATGGGCACAAATGGCAGACTGCAAAAGTAGGTGGCTAATAACCTCTATGATATCGTTTGTATCTGGAATTCGTGAAAACAAAGCTACCCAGCCGGTCACATATACACGAAATTCCCTTCCTTCCGCACTGTTAGGCTATCGCTTGTCTCGGAAGACGCATTCCTAATTCCAAATAAACTCTAAATGTCTCAGATAAAGCATATGCTGCTCAAAGGCAGATTCACCTCATGTCGAAAGCCACGTCTGGTAGTCCAGGAGCTCAAACGGCAAACGCTCAGACACCAATGCTGCCAGTAGCTACTTATGCCGAGTTGAGAGATCTTCTTGACCGGCTTCCCAGTATCGAGTGTTGCGAGAGAGCATATGCTGCCGTTGGATAGGGCGTGGCTCCGATTTCTGGATTGCCGGGGGGCGCTATGATCTCCTGGATTTTATAATAATGTAGATTATCTGTGCTAAGTTCGAGCTCAGCATCGAATCAAAGCCATGGAAACCGCAAACGACGCGACTCTTGCCTCCACTAGCGACCAACCGTTCGCTCCTATGGTTGCCTTCCTTGGATATTGGCGAGTCTTTACTCCACCTGAGGGGTTCTCTGGCCCAAATACTCGGCAATATGCGAGGAAATCTTCAAACACTGTGATAGAGCTAAAGTAACTTTGGAGCACGCATACTGCTCTAGTAGCACAGCATGGTGTGAGCTTTATATACCAGGGCGAAACTCGCCACAGAGCTGTGGAAACAACAAAAGAACATTTGAGAATTTCGTGGTGAACCCGAGGGGAAGGGCCTGTTTGTGTAGGCCAACGGAAGAGTGACTGAAGGCGAGAGACTGCGATCCTAAAACACCTGATGATCATGCTGTGCCAAGATGCCCATACACAGCAACTATAGACTACCCTCCGTTGGAACATCTTGCCAGCAGACAAGGACCGTTTTTCGGTCTGTTTGTATCAAGTGAGTAAACGTTGAACTAAATGGGCCGGAATATTCAAGGCCCGAGCCTCTATTTGTTTACTAGTGAGCGTATACTTGTGAGGTGCTTTGTGGGACCCATAAGAGTATCCTCGATATATGCCTAGTACGAGCAAGTGTTGAGGTCTCACTATGAGACGGGCAAGAAACAGGGCTCAAGGTAGAGGTATATCGAGTCAAAGTGAAACAACAGGGCCAGCAGTACACTTGAGGAGCATAGTCTGCTCCTGCCTCAGAGGTGCTGTTCGTACCAACCAACCCAACGCTATCCCCCATACGGCAGTGAGGGCTGATATGGCTACGATGCTTGCACTAATTCACTGGTTAGGAGGACACTGGATTACCCCTAGTTGCTTGGACTTGTTTGCAAAATTGTATGTTGCGGCCCCACCCTTGCCACTTGAGAGCAGGGAGCATATCAGGCCAATCATTTACTAACTAGCTACTTAATCTTGTCATATTCCCAGGATTAGCCCGCGCCCACGCATCAGGCCAGCCTATATCCGATCCCTGAGGCTATCCGAAACGCGTATACCAGCAGCTACGGGGCCAGTCCATGGTATGATACACGTGCCCGCCCTCAGATTCTACTCTAAACTCCCCGGCTCCTATATGTTTAGTCTTGAAATCTAGCAGACACCAGTCGAGCAGACGCGTTGGAGAAGGGCTCCAGGAGGGCTGATACGCGTGCAGGCCAAGCAGCAATCACGGTCTACCTCGAATACCTGGTAAACACCGAGTACCACACCACTGATTTCGCGAGCCCTGTGTGGATTGTACGCCAAGTGCGGCAAATGGTGCAGCATTCTCATTGGACGTTTCTCAGATTTAGACGGTCGCGTGAGCTGGACGTTGCTCATCGTTTTTTGGGATGGAAGCTCGAACGAGATGTACTTGTATGTCACGCAACGCCTTCTCCACTAAAAGAAGACCGCCAGAGTTATGCCTCGCAGGATAGCTGTAGTTCATTGATAGACGGGTGTACCGGGCATATTGTATCTGTAGCAGCCAACTTTTGCCAGGTACCGGTACGTTGACGCAGGTAGATGCACTCAACTTCTTGCATACGGCGTTGTGTACAATTAACAAGAGGCTGCCCAGGCTTATCAGCAGCGTCAGATACCATGGACTTGAGTGGGTGGTTGCCGCTGGCCGACTCTGCACCCTGGTACCTCTCATTGATAAACAGATACATAGATTCGACCGGGGTGATGTCCTGGGCCTAGATCCACCTAGCGAGCTCTAGCCGCTGTGAGTTCCAGAGCTCACCGGCCGCAACAGGTGGTATGGCTAACCCGCTTTAGATGCTAAGTGCCAGCCTCTGTGACCCGTGGCCACGTGAGCCAATCACCAATTTATTTAAATCTGCTTCTATTCACAAATCTCTACCGTTATCCACAAACACAGTCGATCAGGCACTCAACTATGCATGCTCGGCTAGCTACCTGGCACTGCACTCGGCTAGCTACCTACTTGGCTGCCGGCTGCTTGCTCTCGGACTACTTGCCCGCTGATACCAATTGCAAATTAAATATCTAAATTTATTTCTATATAAACGTCTCTGTTTAGCGCGCTGGCACGCACTATGGCTCGGCTCTCCTGTTTGCTCATGCCACTTTTGGCTACTGAGTGAGCGTCTACTAATTGGCACTTTTGGCTCCTATTCGTTCGCAAGCTCACTCATAGTCGGGCTCACTCACAGTCGGGCTCGCAGGCTCGCTGACTACATGAACCTCCTGCAAAGACCGCCGGCGCTCACCACCGGTCTCCCCATATTCCTCGTCCTCTTTTACCTCTCTAGCTTCTACTTTAACTCCCTTGACGCCCTGGCGCTCGGCCGCCAGGACCTGCTGCACCCTTCCCTTGACCTCCTCAACCGACTCTCTTTTTACCCCTGCGTGCACCTCAACTGGGCACATTTACTGCTGAATATCGTTTCCTTGACCCCTCTTTTATGGGAATTCGAAACTAAGGTGGGCACCGTCCGCTCCGGCATCGTGCTCAACGTCCTCTCAGTGTTCCCGGGGCTCGTCTACTGCCTCGCGACCTTGCTGATTGCTTCAGACACCAAAGTCGTGGGCTGCTCGGGCTGGGTTTTTAGCTTCATGGGATACTCGAGCTGGCAGCACTACCTCGAGACCCCGCACCTGCCATTGGACTCGTTGCTGCACGTCCAGCTCCCGTTCCAGGTGCCCACCTGGTCGTACCCCATTGCCATCCTCGTAGTGACAGCAGTGGTGTTGCCGGCCTCTAGCTTCTTGGGGCACGCCATTGGCTTGGGGTTCGGGTACCTGCTGGCCATGGGGTACCTGGGGTTTGCCATTGAGGGCACTGCCACCGCGGTCAGATGGATAGAAGGCAAGATCGAGGTGGTGATTGGAGGGTTGAGCAGGATAGTTGTTTGGTATAGGGAGCACGAGGTGCGGCCGGTAGACGAGGGGCATGTTTTAGGCGTTTAGCACTCTTGAGATGGACGCGACGCGACTCCAGAGATGGACGCGTCCAGAGATGGCCGCGACTCCTGAGATGAACAAAGTTAATCTGAGCTTTCTGATTTCCCAAACCGCCTGTTATGATATAAACTAATGAATAGCGCTAATTTCTGAATTGGATCGTGTGGGAGCTCGGGCTAGTGGGTACCAAACCATGCATCGGTGGGCCCGACGTTGGGTGCTAGCGGGCCTGATTAGCTCCCTCGATCAACCTCAGCTAAAAACAGTAGCTCGTTTGGCCCCGCCGCGAAAATTGCCCTTTACTCACTTGTGGATCAACACGATACGCGTCGATGTAGCGAGCTCACCCAGTGCCTCTTGTTTCTTGCTGCGGTGTACTCATGGGTGCGCTTGGCACTACAAGGCAGCACCGGCACCAGTTTCCAGGTTGTCTAAATATGCAACGCGTGTGGATAGTACTCCAAGCTGGTAATTTGTGCGTGGCCGGTCTCGGCCAAATTCCACTACAGGAGCCTACGAGCCACGGTCTTTTGGGCTGTCTAAGGTATATGGGGGGTATGGACTAGCAACTAGTGTTCTGGAGGGTACTACCTAGGGACCGAGACACAGTGGAGCCAGGCATCAGAGGCGTGGGCGCGGAGGCTGGCTCAGGCTGTAGCAGCTACGTGAAAGGACAGAGACAGCTCAACGTGCCGAAGCTCTACTCCCCCAGCTGTAGACTCATGTGACGCGGATGGGGTCAAAATGTCAGGTGGCCAGCATCTCCGCATGACCTGCCAGACCTCAGTGCCCAGAGCACCCGGACCCACCGCAGGCTCCGTTTCTCCCCTGCTGCATGATTCCTCCACATTCCCTTGTGGGACACAATACTTAGCAACTGCCTGGGTCTCACTGACACTCACCAAGCGCTCCTCCGGCCAATCCAGTCTGCGTCTGCCATCTGCGTGCTCGCTGCTGCCAGGCCACTACTTGTGCTTTCAGCGATGGTTGGCACCCCTTTCTTACGCACTGGTTCAGCCCCCTTGAGGAAATAATCAGTATATTTGTCGTCGCACGCGTGCGTCTTCTGGATAGATCATCTCCTGCCAGCTGCAGGTTGGGATCCCAGGGAAGCTTTGCTCGGTGTTTTTCCGAGGTTTACACAAAAAATCAGCTGCCTGGTGCTTCGTGTGGGGGACTGCGAACCGCGGGGGGCAACGTACTCTTCACGAGATCGCCAAAGATGTATGGATAGAAACCAGGGCTGTAGAGGTATCGTAATTAGAGCAAGGGCACCAAACTGAGCACTGAGCCGAATTAGGCGTCCCCAACGAGAACTGGATGTTGCGAGATTCTGGGATACACGCGGTTCCAACTAGCTAGCTAGACGAGTACCGTGATATGCACTTGTACCCTCAAATAAATGCTAAACTCAAAGCCCTTGACAAAAGGCAGGCTGAATAGCCGCCAAGGACACGGGAGTGTGCCCGCATAAACAGCACTTGGTGGCAGGCAAGCTGTAACCGCTTATTTTCCTCGTTCGCACAGAGCGCCCTTGAGGTCTCGTGAACTTATTTACCCTAGGCAACGCTGCGGTGCAGTGTGGGGAGGTGCTGGGGGGATGGATCCGTGGGTTGCAGATTGAGGGAGTGACTCCAGCCATCTGCTGCTATTACGCTGGCGGAATCGACATTATACTAGGCTGGAGAGCCCAGGATTTATAGTGTTTAGCGGCATAAATCGCGTACATTAGGCATGCATGGGGCTCATGCGGCATTAGCTTGGTACTGCTGAAACTATTCGAGTAGCATCGGCTTTAATGCGCATTTCAGGCGAAATCTCAGCAGCGACCCCAGATGGAATACTTGCAGTAACGCATTGGCCTCCTGCAATAAGCCCAAAAGGGGTGTCTGATATGTGTTTGAGAAGCCGGTACTTTGGGCAACTTGGAATCTGGGCCTTGCATATGTACTGTTATGCAATGCATGGAAAAGGTGGAGGAAGCAGAACGTATACGAGGCACCCATCGGCAACACCCATCGGCAACACCCAGCCGGGACGTCCTTGATGAGAGTAGATTTAGTGGCATTTGCCGCTGAATAAATGCGTTTTTATATAAAAAGTTTTTAATTACGCACTAGCACTTTTTAGCTCACGGTGGAGGCGGGGAGAAATATATGCATGCAGTATAGTCAAATTACATTTCGCTGGGGGTTCCATGCATGAAGAAATGCAGATCGGCGTCATGATTCACCTGGAGAATCAGTGGGGGGTTCATGTGAATGGCCAGACCCCCACCGGCTTTCTATTGATGCGTCGAGGTCAAGATGAGCTCAAGCGGGTGCTGCACTCTGTGCGGTTATAACTGCATACACTTTCCAGCCTCGCCAGGTGCCGCTTTGGGCTTCCACCATGTTTGCTAGATCGGATGCGGGGCTCGCCAGCCTACCAGCTCCCTCACATCGACACTATAGTGCATAAACGATTGCGATCCGCATGGTGTCGACATCGTCACCAGCCTTACCAGCGGCCTGTTTGCTAGCCTCACCACCTCATTTCCTAGATGAATGAATATCTCACTTACGGCCCTCCACCCTATTGCCCACTCTCACCACATCACCTAACCGTCCCAGCATTAGCTCGTGGACCAACTACTTGGGATGGGGTTCCAGGAACCAGAGGCCGAGCGGGCGGTGGAGGTGCTGCTGGGGGATGGCCACGGCAGTGAGTAAACGGGCCGCGGTCTTTCTAAAGGTATATTGAATTATCAATATTAAAAAATAGTAATAAAAATATTGGTATTAACCAGCAACTAGTGATTTGGAGGGTACTACTTAGGGACCGGGACATAGTGGAGCCAAGCCATCAGCTGTAGACTCATGTGACGCGGATGGGGTCACAAAGTCAGGTGGCCAACATCTCCGCATGACCTGCCAGACCCCACGGCACCCGGACCCACCACCGGCCCCTCTCCCAGCTACTCCAACTCCATAAGGCTGAGTGACCCTGCTACTCTACCCATAAGCCGCCACACCTGCCTGGGACTCTCGGCTCACCAGACGCTCCCAGCCAATCTGCTGTGGTTCCCAATACACCAGCAGCCTCCTCACCTACCGTTGGCGTCCTCAGCCCAACGCAGTCTATCTGCCAGTATCTCTGAAATAATCCTGTGTTGTCGCATGCATCCAGGTGAGTGATGAGCTCCGTCTGGTGTTTGACAAGGTTTAAACAAATTAGCTGCCTGTTTATGGGGACCAGAGGTATCGTACCTCGCCGAGGTAGGCACTGGTGTATGGGCAGAATCGCACGTTCTGATTATAGCTCGAGCGTTCCGAGTAGTACAGCCAGCGAGGAAACAAGCTCTTGCCCAACACGACGCATCAGCTGGGCCTTGCATGAACGTTCTATCGCTGCAGAGTTGGGCTTATATTAGGCTCGACCTGAATACTGAGCTTGCAACTATTACTGATATTAGGCACCGAGATGCAGTACATAAATAAATGGATTTGGAATCGTAGGAACCCTTGCAGAAAACACGCAGAATTACCCCTAGGAGTGTGCTGGCTGGCAAGCTACAGCCTGCACGCCACCGCATCGCGGACCGCACTTATTCTCCGCGTTCGTACCGAGCGCCTATACGGTCTCCTAAACTTGTTTAGTCTAGGAAGCTCTGTGGTGCAGTGGAGGGTGTCTAGGGGATGGGACGGGTTGCAAGGGACACACAATGAAGGAATAGTTCCAGCCATTTGCTGCTATTACGCTGCCGGGATCGACACCAAACTAGGCTGAAATCAGCGTTAAATAGTGTATAGCCGCATCTAGTGCATGCATGCGGCTTTTTTCTATGCATGTATATGCACGTCCTAATACGGCTGAAAATGGAGCCAGTGAGCAGCACAAGCCGCGATAAGGCACCGCACAGACCAGCCCAGTTCGGGAAATACGGGGCGGCCCAGCGTGGGTGCCTCTAACGAGTTCTGAGTGCAGACAATCAACCCTATCTGCAATATGCCCAGTTTTCACCAAGGGGTGTGAGATCTGTGTTTGAGAAGCCACTAATGTCACCTATGGGCATTGCATAATTCCCTGTGATGCAGATGCATCGAAAAGGGGGAGAACATCTGGAGACCCATCAGCAATATCAGGAGTCGCGGCCGACGGATCTCTCCTAGATGGCCAGCTGTCTATGAACTCATGCGTTACGAAATAAATTGCGCAAATTTACCTTTTCGCTCAAGGTGGAGGTGGGGAATGTATGCATGCAGTTTGGTGAAATTGCATCATACTGAGGGATATACTATAGTTCCATGCATGGAAATATGTATGGGATATGGTGGATGCGTTGGGGCATAAGCTTCAGGGTGCTGGTTCTATTGTAGACGAGATCGGGCACTTGCCAGGCTAGCTGGATGCACGAGGTGACCAATACTGGATCGCCCCAAGATCGCCAGCTAGTGCTTCATTGGAATACCCCACTGTGGAAACCTGTCATTGATGCCGCGGTAGCTAGTTTCAGCAGGCCGCCTAGTTTCACGCTCACAAGGTGTGGAGGATTGGCGTCAGGCACCTTGGCTGCTGGTGGTGGGTCAACTCTTGAATTGCACCTAAAACTCAGGGATCTGGGTGCCCGAGGTACTGGATCTGCGTGTCTTCACCAGCAGCTCCACCCTCACCAGCATCCTCAGCATCCCCGCCGCCCATTTTATCTACTTTTAAATTTCCTTTTCCACATTTACGGCTCCTCCACCTCCTGCTCCACCTCCTGCTCCTGCTCTCCCCACATCACCTGACCGTCCCAGCATTAGCTCATGGACCAACTACTTGGGATGGGGTTCCAGGAACCAGAGGCCAAGCGAGCGTTGGAGCTGGCGGGTGGAGACGCCGAGCGGGCAGTGGAGGTGTTGCTGGGCGGCGAGGGCTTGCCTGAGCTGCCCGAGCGTGCTTCTAGCGGTCACCCTGAGGGCCACCATCAGGCCGCCCACGAGCCCTCCAATGAGCCCTCCAATGAGCCCAACCATGAGCCTACGAGCTCCTATAAATCTAATTCTTTATATAGCGCGCGCCCTGGCGACCATGAGGGTTGTAAGGGGCACGGCGAGACCAGGGGATACCAGGGAGACCAGGGAGCTCCTGGTGGCCAGCAAACGTACCAGGGAGGTGCGCGCGGCCAGTACCGTGATAGCGACCACGTGCGTATTGCCGGTGATCAGAAGGACTCCTCTTATGGCGTAACGGGTCAGGGAGGTGGTGGGCGCGTAACGTACCAGGGAGGTGGCGGGCGCGTAACGTACCAGGGAGATGTCACGCACCAGGGAGATGCCACGCACCAGGGAGATGGCTACTCGGCGTACGCGAGAGATGATGGCGCCCACCCCCCTCCCCAGGGCTCGCCTAACGGCTCGCCTGCCGGCACGCTCTGCCGGGCCCCCCTCGAACCCGGGATCATCGCCAGCACCCAAACCCCCGAGCTCGGCGCCCTCCTCACCATCCTCCACTGCAACTTTTGGGTCCAGCAACGGCTCTCCACCGTCGAGGACCTCCACTGGACAAGCGACTGGTGGGCCCCCAACACGCAGACCCAGCCGCAGCCAATCCTCACCGAGCTCGCCAAACAGTGCGCGTTTGTGCACATGCACTGCGGCCGCGCGCAAGCCGATTCCGCATTGCTCGAAAGGGCCATGGGCAACCGCCAGTTCAGCAGCCTCGAGGACCTCCTCGGGCACCTTGAGCCGCTCAAACCCCTGTTCGAGGTCGACGGCGCGCTCTGCCTCAAAGTAGACGATGTATACGGCGATCTGTGTGGCCACGTCGACCAGATGTTCCTCGGCAAAGACATCGAGGTGCCGCCCGTGCTCCTGTTGGAGGTGGAGCAAGCACAGGACCTGCGGATCCGGCAATCGTGGTACCCGCAACGGTGCACCAACGAGCTCAGCGAGCTCAACACCAAGGTCAAGATGAAGCTGAACGATTACGACGAGCAGCTGAGCAAGTTGAGGCGGAAA
Organism: Wickerhamiella cacticola; assembly: GCA_030564425.1. NCBI lineage: Eukaryota > Fungi > Ascomycota > Dipodascomycetes > Dipodascales > Trichomonascaceae > Wickerhamiella > Wickerhamiella cacticola. The sequence continues at coordinate 100,781 of JAJLUX010000005.1, read as the reverse complement.
CGGCTTGAGCTCAGGGCGTACAAGGGCTCAGATGTCTTGGAAATGCTGCGGGCTTGCTCGGCGACCCTCAACGAGTACAACTGCAAGCAGTCGGCGCGCGTGCTGCAGGAGCTCAGCGACCAGCTCGGCACGAGCCGGAACCAGCTCATGGACCAGCAGCAAAGTATCCAGTACGAACGCCAAAAGCTGGCCAACACGTACGCGGAGTTGGACCCGCAGGTTTTCAGCCAATTGGGGCTCGAGCCGGTGCCCATCTACCGCTACGACGTTAGCGGCGTGCTCATCTCGTCGCACGAGTACTATACGCGGTACGACGGCCAGTGGTTTTACGTTAACGATGATATGCCCTCTGGGTGCTCGTTTAATACCGTCAAGGACGCGTGCCAGGACCAGTCGGAGCTGCTGGTGGTGTACTCCCGCGAGCCCTCGGTTGATGAGCTGGAGCCGAGCACCGGGATCCGCGAGTTTTGTTTGAGTGAAATGGAGGCCATGAGCGAGGGAATGAGCGGGAGCGAGGCGACGAGCGAGGCGTCGAGCGCGTCGACGTTATCGCGGTCGCCTACGCCTGATACGAGTATGAGTCCGAGTAATAGGGCCAGTGCGAGCGAGCCGGCGAGCCCGACTATGAGTGAGCCGACTATGAGTGAGCCGACTATGAGTGAGCCCGCGAACGAATAGGAGCCGACAAGGCCAAGCGGCTAGCAACCAAGCAGCTAGCAACCAAGCAGCTAACAGGGCCAAGTATCTAGCCGAGCCGTGCCTTGAGTTCCACGCCTCGAAAGCAGCGCGCGAACAAACCCCACGAATCCCTCTAACCGGCCGATATCTCATTAAGAACCGTAACCTCACGTCCGCGCGGCCTCCAAGTGAATATTTATCTAGTGTAGTTCGATAAGAATTAGCAGACAAGTAGGTAGCCGACAAGAGGCCACGCCGCGTAGTGCCCCCTGTCTGATCAGCCCCAAAGCTACTCATGATACAGATGTAAATGTGCACATTGCCCTATACTGCTCTAACTGCTCTAAAAACGGTAATACTTAGGGCTATGGGCGGGCTATATGGCCGCAAAGGAGCCGGAGGAGTGAGACTGGCACAACTGCAGCAATCATTGGGCCGTCACCAGCTGAGCGTCTAGCTGAGATATTGAGCCGACCAGCTGACCCCGGGATAGCTGTCACTACAGCCACTGTCCCATCAGGCACCTGCTACCTAGTTATTTACACACCTGCCAGATGCGAGCAAAGTGAGGCCTGTATATGCCTCTTGACAGTGTACGTCATGTTCAGCCGGGCATATGCCTCTTGCAGTGCATACGTCACGTTCAGGCCTGCATATGTCAACCTGGTGAGTGCTATACTACTTGAGGTGAGTGGGACACTCATAACGAAACAAGGCCTTATCTTCTGGAAAAGGCCAATATGATCTTTATCTAGGCCTATAGCCTAACGAGATCTCCTAGCGACTCCGAGCGTCATGCCGACGCGATGATCGCCCTTGCATATGCATATGCATGTGCACTTTGTTTTCTTAATACCACCACTAGAGCGTAAATCCAGGAAAAAGTTCAGCAGGAAAAGTGGGTAGTCAGATCGAGAGCGTTTCCCCGTTTTGTATCGGGACCAGCTACCCCGTTTCGACCCCTCTACCCTTGTCGCTCTACAAATTCTTCACCTCGCTGCACTCTTTTCTGCACTCGGTAGCAAGCAGCTGGCCCAACAAACTGTATCTCTAGCCCGATCGCATCTATATAAACCAGTTCAGGGCCCCTCCATCTCCATGATCATCGACCTCCTCTTGGCTGTTTCAGCTGCAAGCGCCAAAGTACTGCCTCTACCGCTCCAGAAACACTCTGCTGGTACTGCTCCTCGGCCCTTTCGAGTCCCTAGCGCTGACCCCACCGAGGATCTCAGAAACGAGCAGACTTTTTACTCGGTGGAGCTCCTGTTTGGGTCCGAGAAAAGTCCGCTGAGATTGAATCTCGACAGCGGCAGCGCCGACCTGATTATTCCTGAAAGCTTGTTTGACCCTGCACAAAGCAGCTCGTTCCAGAATCTCAGCAGCCCATTCACCGACTGCTACGTAGACGGCAACTGCTTTAATGGGTACGTTGGCAAAGACACCCTCGGGTTCGATGGCTACGATATACCCGAATTCCAAATGAACATTATTACCAGCGGCAACAGCAACACTCAGGGACTCCTTGGTGTGGGCTGGACCGACTATGACAACTTCCCCTACGCGGTCAAGGACGCGGGTCTCATTGAACACGTTGCGTTTTCTGTTTGGATGAATAGTGCCGACCAGGAGACCGGGGAGGTGGTATTTGGCGGCGTGGATGCTGCCAAGTTCACCGGCAATATCGGGCTGATCCGGAATTTCGGCAGGATGGAGGTGGCCGAGGATGGCTCGCAGACGTTCAGCGACCCGCCGGGCAGTTTCTCGGCCGCGCTCACTGGCCTCTCAATTAGAGACGCGTCGGGAGATGTTTCGTCTATAGTTTCAGGCATGTCGTACCCGCTCTACTTTGACACCGGCACCATCTTTGCGACCCTGTACAAGGACTGGATTGTGGCGTTGGGCGAGCCGATTGGAGCCAAATGGGACGATAACATCAATGCGGTAATGACAACAAACATCCCTCAAAAGGGCAGCATCATTTTCGACTTTAGCGGCGTGCAGGTCGAGATGCCCCTCAGTGAGCTCTTCCCGCGTGCCACAACGGGCAGCGGAGACTACTCGGTAGATGGAGAGCCCGCGTACTGGCTCAACTTCAGCGATAACGGCGAGCTCGGGCTGGACCATCCCCTGATGCTAGGCCAGTTTTTCCTGAGGCACGCGTACATTGTCTTTGACATGGACAACCGCCAGATTGGTCTTGCCAACGCAAACAAGGGCTCTGATTTGGGCTCGTCGCTGCTGGAAATCTCGGATTCCATACCGTCGGCAACTTTGGCTCCGAATTACGACGCGGTCACCGGGTTCCACACGGACTATACTATCCACTCGGTGTCGTCGCTCGACGTTGGTTTGTAGGTGGAGATATCTAGCTGTAGCTTCATTATAGGCTGATTCTTGCCTAAAAATATAGCTCGTAGCCCAATAAAGACCAGTTTCATTGCTACCTGCCGCCTCTTATGGGGAGTCTCATAGAAACAGAACTGATACACCTGGATACGCAGTTTACGTGAATCTGCTGAGATCTTCCGCGTTTCTCACAGTATCCACCCTGGAAGCCCTACATACCCACATGGCAGCCGGTGATCTCATGTGCTCAGACCCATAGACGCATCTCGTTAATATCGCGGAGAATGCCACTGAGATTTTCACTTGCTAGCCATCAAGCGATTATAGGAATTACAGACCCGAAAATGTGGGTGACCCGAGGATGTGGACGCTACATTGATTCATACCTTTTTGGGTGCTCTGCTAGACGAGCCCTACTCGAGCCAGGACAGTGGCCCCTTGGCTTGCCATTGAGCCTACTCACGTCCTCAATAGCGCTAAAGTTCTCATATGGTGGATGCAAGCGTTAGGCCATGTCTCAAAAACTACCAGATGCTTGGCAGGATACTGACTTGACACCCAAACCGTGGCACTCGCTAGGAATAAACCCTGCTGTATGGCCTTCAAGTAGTCAATTGACCGCTGACAGCGAGAACGTGGTGGATATCTGAGACTATGACCTTGCGCTGCTGAGTTTTTGGACAGACTTGACAGGGCCACTCGGGAGAGAGTGATGGCGACTAGACTCTTGGAGTTAGAAGTACTCACACTGAAAGCGGCTTCTCAGTTTAAAGGCACGCGTATATGCTACGCACCCCCTCGTAGAACCAAGAATGCCAAGGCAATCTCGAATAGATCGGGTTGAAGAGCTGTAAATGCTGGGCTAAAGGCAGGCGCTCAGTAGCGACCAAGAGATGATCTCACGCGACGGTCCACACGGCAGCGCGTTCACGTAGCTACAGCTTTCTGTCTAGCTAAATTATGCTAATCCGCTGTGTTCGAAAGGATGTCCTACGTATGGCCCACCTTTGCTATATTTCGTCAATCAGCCCACGTTCTAAATGACTTTGTCTTTTCGTCTTTTCGGAGACGCCAGGAACAAACTCAAAGTCCTCAAGAGACTCTGGGTGATCTCGCCAGTAGCATCAGCATCTCGCGGTCGGAGGCACCATACACAGCTCCGGCTGCCTCTACAAACTCCTTATCATCTCTAAACTCACGACCAAGTTTTCTCAGTATCGGCGTCTTTTCGGATGCACTTGAGCCCGCGTCACGCTCCTGAAGCGCGTCGGGATCATCATCAATTGCTGCCCTGAGAATATTCGTGTCGCTGGCCAGCCTTTCGCTGGCATACTCTACCGTTCTTTTGCACGGCAACCATGGCAACATCGTAGTCGTCTAAGATCTGGGCTGGCAAACACGAGTGGGATGTCGTCGCAAGGACACCAAGTAGCCATAGCCCCGAGCACAATGTCTGTCGTTTTGGTATGTCCAATCGTGAGAGCGCACCCGTCGCTTCCGCAGGGAATACGCGAGGTCACGGTCACGACACCATTCGGGCATCATCAACGCCAACAAAGACGCCTTGTATCCAGGAGGGCAATCACTGGGCAGTAGATTCAACCAGTTGCAGGTGCTTGTTTCTGATTGTTTGGGAGTATACCGGGCACGCTCCCAGTTATGCACTAGATAGCCGAGATAAACATACATATTCCTACACAGGTCACATTTCGAGTGAGTTGAGAGAGGGGTCTCAGATTTATACCGTCTTTTGCAACCAATGGCCATTGCCTCGTATTTGGTTCTGGCTCCGAGACGTCTTGTAGATGCCACTCGACCATATGGTTCAGCCGGTTCCAAGATTTTGTTGAACTTCTCGAGATTGTTGCCAACCGCATATTCAAAGGAATTAGGATGCAGGTGATGTGCTACCAGGTACCAGATGTCATTGAGTGACTGTCATGGTAATTGAGGGCGATATCGCGCCTCTTTGGTATTGGTTTGGCGGGTATCTGGGCCACCCCAGTCTGCGTGATGCACAAGGATCCGCCTGCGCATCTATGGACCACTGACGCGAGAATACGACACCACGCTACTGATCAGCCAGCTGGCCACAAGCACGTGCCCCTCATCTACTCTGTACTCGCCCTCAGATCGAGCCAAAGCCCAAACGACACCCAACACTCGGGTCCTAGCTCAGCCATACACGAACAGAGGTCATCGGCTGCCACTAGGCTGCCACGAGGCGCGTCTCTAGGACCAACCAGAAACGTTCAATCTACAGGAGTTGAGGATACGTAGGCTTGCTGGTGGCTTGGCCTTGATGTTGGCCACCAGCGCCGGTCGCCAGCGCCGGCCACCAGTAGGCCGTCTAATCCCCATTCAGCGACTCTAGCAATATAGTAGGGAAGGTATGAAGGCCTTGAGAACTGGGAGACCGCTATCGCAATGCTCGATGGCGAGGGTCCATTGCGTGAGGTCTACGCACGCCATCTAGTGGGCCCAGCCCCAGCCGCGTTCACCCCAAATAGGCAAGCAACATTCTAAACTTCTCGATCTCTATGTACCGATGATATAGCTGTACTTGTATATTTTCACTATCTCCACCTAATTAGTCTAGATGCATCTACTTTCAATTCGCTAGCTGATGGCGTATATGCCATCCAGGGTGATCAGGCGACCATAAGGCGGCTCGGATTAACCTCACATCGCGTAGATCCTGCGGTGCCTGCGGTGCCTGCTTATCTGCGGACCGAGGGCTATCAGCTGGCACGCATGATGCAGCCGCCACAAGGGTGCATGGTAGTAGAGGGCATCGTTAGGGTTTCCAGCGGCTAAAAGGGCCAGAGTTGTGCCATATCGCATGGTGCCATGTCAGCTGAGATATAGTCTTATTTGGTTCATCTTTAGGGTACTTTCAGGGTATTTTAGAGGAATTCATCAGCCCTATCTGCAAGTCGCCACATTTATGCATACACAGTGCCTAAACTTTGAGATAACACACCAAGCGCGGCGATCCCTGGTTTGCGGGTTGAGATGGCGATGCCTAACGCAGATTGCCTGGTGTTGGCTTTCGCGGCCTCCTGTAAGGCTTTCGCGGCTGAACTTGCGCTGGCTCCCTAGCTCCTGCGTCGCTAGGTCGGGGTCGCTAGCTCCCGTCACGTGACCTTATCACCTTGTCTCTTACCTTTCACCAATCTTGCATGCCGCAAACATGCGACTTTGAAGCGCTTGGAACTACCCCAGTAGTAGGCACACCAAGTGTACGGCGCAACCTTTACGAATCGCGGTCTTTTAGCGGGTTGAATATTGGCAGCGACGAGCAGACGGTAAGGGAGGACACGGTCGATCTCAGCTCGCGGTTCGCGGGCGCCACGACCCCCAGCGATAGCGAAAGCGAGACGCTAGATGATGAAGCTGAGACGTCCGTTCTTGGCGCCCTTGGCGAGCGCGCGCCGCTACTGGCGGTCAGAGAGGAGCCCGCTGACCCCTCCAACGGCAGTGGGCTCTCCGCCCTCACCGAGATCCGCCAGCAGCTCACTCTCCCCAACATCCTCGGCAACATCCCCGCCGTTTTGCTCGGCACCCTCCTCAACGTCCTCGACGGCCTCTCGTACGGAATGATCCTGTTCCCGCTGGGCACCGCGCCGTTCCAGGGCCTCGAAGCGGCCGGGTTATCCCTGTTTTACGTGTCGACGCTGGTCTCGCAGCTCGTTTTTTCGCTCGGCGCGTCGCACCTCAAGAGCTGTGTCGGCAGCGAGATGATTGAGATTGTACCTTTTTTCCATTCCATGGCCATGACGATCGCTGCCAGCCTCGAGGGGTCGCCGCGCGACGAGATCCTGGCCACCACAATCACATGTTTTGCCCTTAGCTCCGTCGTCACGGGCCTCGTTTTCTTTATCCTCGGGTACCTCAAGCTCGGCACCATTGTGGGGTTCTTCCCGCGGCACATTTTGGTCGGGTGCATTGGCGGTGTCGGGTTTTTCCTTATTGTTACAGCCATCGAGGTGAGCTCGCGCATGGACGGCAACCTCGAGTACACGCTGCCGATGCTGCGGTTTTTGCTGGAGCCCGACGTTTTCTACCGGTGGTTTAGCTGTTTGGCGCTGGCCGTGGTGCTCGTATACCTCGAGCGGCGCATCCACCACCCGCTGCTGGTGCCGGCGGTGCTGGGTCTCGCATGCGTGACTGTGTATGCGATTATCGTGCTCATCTCGCAGTTTTCGCTGCAAAAGGCGCGCGACCACGGGTGGATCTTCCCGGCGCAAGGAGTGGGCGAGCCGTGGTACCATTTCTACTCCATGTACAAGTTCAACAAGGTGCACTGGCTGAACCTCGTGGAGACGCTGCCGGCGATGTTTGCGCTGACGTTTTTCGGGCTCATCCACGTGCCCATCAACGTGCCGGCGCTCGCGGCCGCAACCAAAAACGACGACCTCAACGTCAACCAGGAGCTCATCGCGCACGGCATCTCCAACTCGCTCAGCGGGCTGCTGGGGTCCATCCAAAACTATATCGTCTACACAAACTCCATCATGTTTATAAAAAGCGGCGGCGAGACGCGGCTCTCGGGGCTGCTGCTCGCGTGCGGCACGTTTGTGGTGATGCTCGCGGGCCCGGCCTCGATCGGGTACATTCCGGTCATTGTCGTCGCGTCCCTCATGTTTATGATGGGTATCGACCTGATGGCCGAGGCGCTCGTCGATACCTGGGGCAAGGTCGACCGCCTAGAGTACCTGACGATCTTGGCAATTGTGTTGACCATGGGCGGCTACGATTTCGTCGTGGGCATTCTCGTGGGCATCGTGTTTGCGTGCTTGTCGTTTGTGGTGAGCACCTCCAACAACAGCTGCATCCGGGCCACATTCACTGGCGTCACGACGCGGTCCACCGTGAGCCGCAGCGTGCCGCTCCAGAAATTCCTGGGCCGCGTCGGCTCGCAAATCTATATCATCAAGCTGCAGGGCCCCCTGTTTTTTGGCACAAACGTGCAATTTGAGAACGAGTGCCGCAAAGTCATTCAGGAATCAAACGAAAAGATAAGGTACCTGATTATCGACTTGCACTGGGTCACGCATATCGATTTCTGTTCCGCCGACACATTCTCGAAAATCAAGCGGCTCAGCGACTCGCACCGCATCCAGATGATCCTCAGCGGCGCGGCGCAGACCCATAAAGTCGTGCGCGGCCTCCGGGCGGTGGACTTGGTGCAGGACCAGGAAGGCCCCTCGAGCGCCAAGCTGTTTGCGAACCTCAACTCGAGTTTGGAGTACTGCGAGAACCAGTTTTTGGCGCAGTATTACCGGCAAAAAGAGCGCGTCGACAGCCAGCAGCAGATGATGATTGAGCGGCCACGGGGCCAGCGCGCGCGCCTCAGCAGTGGCCATGGCGCGTCCCCCTTTGGCACCACGCCGCGCGCCAATAACCTCCGCCAAGCCGCCATCTCGCAGGTGGACGAAGACCTGCAGGTACGCGCCAAGTGGGCCAAGCTCAAGCAGCCGCTGCCGCTGCTCATGCAAATCGGCGAAGGAACCGAGGGGATGGACCAAACCGAGTGGCACGCGCTTTCCCGGTACTTTGAGAAACGCAGCTTTTTCCGGGGTGACGAGATTGTGGACGCCAACCACCAGTTTTGTCTTGTAGAGCAAGGGATCCTCCGCAACGAGATCCTCGGGTTCGAGGGGCTCCACGAAACAATGCTCGCGGGCACTGCGTTTGGCAATATCCGAGGCGTTAATGAGAAGTTCAAGGTTGTGGCCGAGACCGATACCACTCTGTGGCTGCTGCGGCCCGAGAAGTTTGACGAGATCATGGAGGGCAATGCGCAGCTGGGCGCCAAGTTTTTGGGGGTTTTGTTGAAGTTGCAGGCGATTAGGAACGAGAATTTGGTTTCGTATTTGTATGTTTGTTCGGTCTAGCCGAGCACCTCAGTCGAGCGAAGCGAGACTGAGGAGCGAGGCTGGAGCCATCGCCAGCTAAGAAGTTGCTTGACCGGGCCAGCTGCTCGTATCTAAGCGGCTGGTGCGACTGGGCCATATCTGGCCGAGACTGAGGCGACTGGGCCATACCTGGGCGGTACTGGAGGAGCGACTGGGCCATCGCCAGCTAAGTAGTCTGACTGCCAGCTGCTCGTATCTGGGCGAGACTGAGGCGAATGGGCCATATCTGGCCTTATCTGGCCATCGTCACTCCGATCGTCTAGCCACCACCAGCTGAGCGTACCTTACTCCACTGAAGCCAATGCCGCCCAAACTACCTCCTCCCTCAGGCTCCTCATCTAGCCATTACATCTTTATATAGCATTATGCATTTAATTAGCAAGTAAAAGCGATTCTGCTGTCTGTGCCTGCGCTGTCTGTGCGTGCGCTGTCTGTATGCCACGGGGGCTCAGTGACCCTCAGTGGCTCACTAGCACCGGTTAGCACAGTTAGCTCCTAGCGCTATATATGGAGGAGTTAGGTGTTTCCTGTCATGGCTAAGAGCGTCCTGTGGAACATCCGGGATGCAGGCGCCTGTGGTTGGCTCTGCGCGTGATGGGACAGCGCTGAAGCAGTGCTGGAACAGCGCTGGAGGCAGCAGCCGTGAGCCTGGGCGGTAGCTCCAGCGCAGTTGGCTATAGAACTCTTCAGGCCCCAGAGGGAGCAGTGAGGCCACCGGGGCCACCGGAGCCACCGGCCACCGGGCCAACTGATAGCCCACGAGCTCCATGGCAGGGGAGCTGGCCAGATGAGCAGACAGCACTGCCGAGTTTCTGAAACTAACAGCTTCCTACTGAGCCTGTGAGAATCGCCTGCTGAGCTTGTAGCTGGCACCTACCTGTCGTGCACTCGCCTGGGTCCACATATCCCTACAAGAGGTCAGTAATGAGGCACCAGCGGCGACGTCAGCGGCCACGCAAAGGGTGAAAATCAAGTTAAGTTAAATAAATAGATTATAGAAGCTAAGCAGTTAAGCAATGAGCTAAGAAACGGGCTAGCAGTGGGCTAGCAGTGGTGCTGGTGAGTAGAGTCCGAGGCTCCGTGGTCGCGGCTAGTTGCAGTAGCAGCGTTAACCACTCGATTAAGCAACAACGGGGCTGGAGCGCTGAGCTTTGATGCTGGCGACCGCCTTCCTCACCCTGCGGCTAACACCTTGGTTACCGTTACCTGCGGGTCTCCGATTGCAAGCCTGTAACCAGCGCACGGCATGGCCTGGACACTAGGGTGAGCTAAACGGTAGATGCTAGTCCGTATCAGTCCTCTCTATGACTTTAGCCAACGGAGGCCAACGATCCCAAAAAAGGCTACATGGCTAACGAACCCGCCCAGGCTAGGAGCCTGTTCTGTTTTGTTGGGTTACCACACCAACCAATAAACAAACGCAAGGAAACCCATTACCAACGCAGAGCTCAGCAACCGGTACCTGACCACCTCGTTGCGCTCATCTTCCTGGCGTTCCGATAACCGCTGCTGAACCTGGGCATTGAGGGCCGCCAGCCGAGCCGAATCCCGCGAAAGCTGGTGGTGAGCAGCGGCCAGCCGTTGCTTGAGAGCTTCGGTATCACGCGGTTTCGCCAGCCAGTCTCGCAACTTGTTGAGGTTACCGTCAACCTCTTGTTTTGTGGTTTCAGTTTGAGACGTAAACGAGGAAACCACCGACCGCACTTGTTGCTGGAGATCGTCGAGTTGGTTGACTTTTTGTTTGACTTGAACAACAGATTTATCGAGTTGAGTTTCCAATTGGTCGAATTTCGGCGCCAGCTCGGTCCTGAGGCTGTCGCTGAGGTCCTGGATCCGTTGCACTAGTTGCACAGATGCATTACTATCTTTGGGGTCGATACCGCTGCGGCGCCTCAAGTGCCGTAACGGTTTCTTGTATTGAAACGCCGTGAGCAGCGGGTTTCCCTTGGTGGTTTCCATCGGCCACTAAGCAGCGAGTGGCCCTAGGCGGGAAATAAGATGCTGCCAGATGGACTATAAACTTGTAAACTAATAATAAAGTTGATTATAGACAAGTGTCGATTCCAGCGCTAGTTCCGGTGTGGTGCCAGTTCCAGATCCAGCCCAACTCTAGTTCCCGTTCCAGACCAGCTTCGGTTCCAAGTTCCAACTCTGGTTCCAGCTCCAGCCACTGGACTGAACCGCCGACTGTACTATTCCGAAAGATCAATTTCCCCATTGCCAACCTCTACGCTGTGCACCGTCGTATAATCCGCCAGGTACCGCTCGATTGCCCCAGTTGGTTCTTCCACTCACTAAATGACAGGGCCGGGTCGCGTGCCGGGTCGCTGGCTGCGCTCTCAGGACCAAGTAATTCATTGGTATCTCTAGGCTTTGTGTAACGTCTTTAAAATCTCCAATGCTGCCAAAATGCAGCACGATAGCACGTCCCCGGACGCGTTGATCTCGTCAACCACTTTAAACACATCGCCGTGAATATCCCTGTGGTACACTCTTTTCTCTCGGTTCACGTTGCCCACGGTACTTGATCACATCGTCTTGGTCAAGCAGCTGGCCGCGGAGCACGGGGTTGTCGAGACTCCGCTGGCAGAGCTCCCATTGGGGCGGTTTGGTGTTGTTTTCAAACAAATGCTGAACCATTTCCTCGTTGAACCAGTACAAAAGTTTTGCGTGCACGTAAATGTCGGTAGCTGGCATGCCCACCTGGTTGTAGTTGAGCAGCACGCGGGACACGTCATAGCAGCTCGGGATCGATATCGCCATAACTATCACGACTCCGCGGCCTCCAAGCTCCATGAGGTGCTTGCCGGCCCGCTCGGCTACCACGGCACCGTCCTCTGCTGACCCTGAAGCTGATTTTACGCGTCAGGGGTGCGCAATGAGCCTGCTGGTGACCTCATGGTCCTCCTTGGGTGCTACATGGACTATTTGCAGCACATTCTCCGGCAGACCGGCCTCCTCAAGGCACGAGACACCTGTAGTACTGCGAGGATTTCAGGATTGCGGTGTTTCCGGGAAAAATCGGAAACAAAACAGCGCGTAAACCCAGGTAGAATGGAGCGTTCCGCCCAGGACTACGCCAAGGGTTTGCGGTAGACGTACCGTGCAAGGGTGCCTTCCGAGACCTGCTGCGGCGCCAATTCCCTCTCAATTGTTTGGGTCATAAAATCAATCTGAGAGCGAGCCAGCAGCAGCTGGTCCAGGCCCACATCGGTCTGGTGGGCCCCTTGCGGGCCTCCTCTTGGGTCCTCTGAACATAATTCTCCACATGACCCCTCTGCTGCTCGAGTGAGGATCTGTTTCCGGTCACTGATTGAAGATCTCCCCCACTCCCTGAACGCTGCATTGGCCTTTTCGACCAGCTGGTCCGTGTCTTGGGTCTCCCCCGAGAGCTCGTTCACGCGGTTTTCAAACTCTGGATCGGGCGGGGGTCCCGGTAATATCCTGCGTGTATTGGCTGGGAGGCCGAGAGACGGGTGAAGGCGTACGGGCGTGGTCCTGTACAGGTTGCGAAACTTCATTCGACGCTATGCTACACCTGGTTTATCTATGAGCGGGTTAGGTGAAAACAGCAAGGGTCAGGAATCTTTAGGTGATTATTTCGGTGATGTATGGCTGCGTGAAGGGGGCTGCGTGGTGGGGGTGGTGTATGGCTGCGTGTTGAGGGCGGTGCTGATAATCACTTTCAGCAAAGACTGCTATAAGAGCCTCGCCATCTTCAATTAGCTATATCTGGTCTCGCTACTACCACTCGCCGCGCCCGGGCTCGGTATTATGAGACCGTTTCTCCGAACAACTCGCGGCATAATTACCAAGAACTTACCAGAGTGGGCAGATGGAGGGTGCGTCTAAGCGAGCGTTTCTGCAGTCGACCGCGTCACCTCAGGGATACCAAGAGGGCCCTAACTGAGCTGTCTGAGCTCCAGATTTGTGAACCACGCGTCAACGCGAGCGCCAGTAATGCTTTTGGGTAGGATTGAGCTAATGCCAAGAAGTCCGTTCCTGTACCTCTAGAGAGGTAAACGGACCCTGCTCGGGACCCTGGTACTGGTCCGTGCTCAAGAGAATGCCTGCCAGTTTCGTTGGCCCTTTTAGCCTAAACTGGCGACTAGAATGGACTGTTATGTACTATGTATATCTAGGCCACCGATTTAAAGCGTTTTAGAACAATTTAAAGTTACCATATACGAGCCATCAACAAGCCAGCGACCAGATCGTGCTCTGTTGGTTTATATCCTGCTGTCTTTGTGAGTTTTGAGTGTGGAGAGTTCCCGGGTGTCTGGCTTTGGAAGGAAGAATGTGCCCGCTCGAGGCATTGGCGGAGTTTAGACCCAGGGGAGAAGCAAGTAGTATCCAAGGAGCTATCTGGAATGGTAAAGTCTGGGCCAAAGGAGCTGCATCACTGCAGTGGGCGAGAAAATGATGATCGGTCACTTCATCCAGATAATAGTGACGCCATTTGACGAGCGCGTGAATGATTGCCAAGCATTCTTGCTCGCGTGTGTCGTCCTGGGCGTTCAGACGCGTCAAACAGGGTATAGCTGAACTGCTCCCCTGAGGGCTTCCAGGCCCACACGCAAGCACTGTGTCCTTATCGATTTAAAGCACATTGGGGCAGCCGCCCAGGCTTTGACGCGTCTGTGCTGTATGGCCAACGCAAAGTTCGGTCGAGGCCCAGCTCTCACTGTTTCCACAATCCATTTAATGTGGTTTATCAAAGACCTGACTCTAGATCCCAAGTGGCACCGCTGCTGCAATGTCTTTTGGCGCCTTCGTCGGGGTCTACAGTATGCCCGAGGTGGAAGCACAAGCTAAACAGGGAGCAGTGTGGTGCTAGCTAGTGCAAGCCGTACATAGTCAACCGGTTCTACCTCAGTGACGCTATAAGCGGTCCATAAAGACAATCGCGATTTGCTGGGGCAAGCTCGCAGTGGGTGGGCCTCATCCTCCTGCTTGAGTGTAAACGCGTCCACCCTGTTCTGGCCATTAGCGGCGACCCAACTTGAGGGCTAACTGTTGGGCAACATCGAGTGTCTCAGATTCCCCAGATATTCAAGTGTTGTTGGCCATGAGGAGGCACCATTGGGACATTGGCCTGAGCGAGTAAGATGTGCTTGTGTTGAAGTACCAGCAGGTAGGCCAGTGTGAGTTGTGACAAGGAGTGAGGCATTCAAGTTAATACTACAAACCTGACGGATAAGGTTGGTACTGCTAAAGTAGATATACATTAAAACGGGTCAAAGCTATGAGCTGATATTGAGCCCACCCAGCAACCCGGGTTTTTTGCGGGGACTTTGAGTCGCAGCGTTCATGCAGTTGGGCAATGTGCTCCCATGAGAATCCCTGTTTGCGCAGCTCGTGAGATTATCATGCTTCACCGTGAGCTGCCCGGGTGTACACGGTTTGGCGCGTGGGGTGGAGCCGGCGGGGACTGTGTGTTTTGCGCGGTGAAACAGACTCGACGGTGGGCTCTCCAAGGTGAGGTCGCAAACGCGTCAAGTCCTCTTCTGGGCTGCCCAGGTACCGTACCTTTGTATATGATAAGTACATGGGTTGCCTATTTCAAATCTTGCACTTAGCACTTGATCCACTGCCACAGTGTCCACAAGTCTTGGGAACTAGCACATCCTGCGCTCCACCGCCACGACACGCTCCTTGCCGCCGATAATGCAAAAGACGCCTGTGCTGCAGCCGTGTCACCCACCCCACCGTGCCTCCAGTTTTGTTTATTTCGCAAAATTGGCATACCTTTCTGGCTGCCTAGCTCTATCTGTACCAGCGTGCACCCAATTCCTCAATAGATGGTGCTGGCTGAGGCTTCAAGCTGAGAATTGATAAAAGTCCATGCGTTTGCTTGAGATGGAGCGGTCGCCACACTCGCAGGCCGGTTCTGATTTGAGGTATTGGGCCCATCCAGGGTCTGCGAGGGCTCCCCAGTCAGGGCAGTGCTTAGGGGTCTCTCTTGTAGCATATCCTCATCTCACAGTTGTTGCCGTTGCCAGTGCGTCCTTGCTGTATCTGGTACGTCATCGTGCAGCTTCTGGTTTAGCTAACGTCAACAGCGGGTTCACAGCATGAGCTACTATTATGTACCCGCGATGATCAAATCCTCGGATAGCGAGTGCTGGATTTGCCGCGATAAAGGCCACAAGTTCAAGTTGGTGTGTCTCTGCGGCTCGGCTGCCCACAGGGGGTGTCTTGAGAGCTGGTGTTCTGTTCAAGGAGGGTTAGCGCGGTGCGACAACTGCTCCCTGGTCATTTGCAGAGAGAAACCGCTGCTAGTGCGCGTGTACGATGCGATCTTCTCGTCAACTGTTTTTGCGGTTCTTGCGCTTGTTTTTTACATTACTTTTATACATGTGCCTGCGCGTAGAAACGCCAAGGAGCCTTGACGCGTCTATGGTTTATATTGGTGATTTGAGGAGATCACAGGCGCAGGGCGTGGCCGTGGCCCTGACTCTAACCAGTGACTTAGTTCGCCCGCACCAGGACCTAATACTCTAAATTATATACCTGCATAACTAGGCTAATAGCTAATATACAGATCAGGGTGGCTCTGGCTGGCACCAGGTGGCTTCAGCTGGCTCCAGCTCAGGATTGGCTCCGGCCCATATTCAGCTCAGGGATGCTCCAGCCGTGCCAACCACAGGCTCCCACCCAGCCTTCCTAACCAAAATATGGAAATGCTCCAATGTAGGAACGCTCTGTAGACTAGCATTATTCTTGAACCACATGATATCGTCGCCGGCGATGCCCAACGGTCCAAACGTTTTCGCGATAAACTCATTGATCTTGGCCGCAGATGCGGCAGTGGGCTGCTCGTCGGGACCGCACGGACAGCGCGCTTTACTCCAAACCACGAGGTGATGGATCCCGGGCTCGAAATAGTACGGGAAATCGTTTTCGAGGATTTTCACGTCGCTCGCGTCCTCGAGGAACCCACGGGAGCTTGCGGTGGTTTTCCATTTGAGTTTTTGGTCTATAATAAACGCCGCTGTGCCGCCATACACGCGCTGGAATTCCTGCTTGGCCACGAGATATGTCTCGAGTTGCTGTGGCGACCGCCTGTAGAGGGACAAGTCGCCGATCTGGGCAATTTCTTTGCACTCTTGCCAGGACATTGGCTGTGAAGGGTTCTCGAGGAGAATCCGGTCTCGGAGCGAGACTTGGAGCGAGAGTGGCTCCGTGGGCTCCGAGGGCTGTATACTCATGAAGCTGGAGCTCTAAGCCAGATTACTATTAAAGATTACTATAAAAGGGAATTCACTTGGGAGTTTGATTACAGGGCTTCTCCCAGCTTAGTGGTGTAGGTGTCCTGGGTCTATACGGCCACTGGGGTAGCCTCCAGGGTAGAGCCTCTAGGGCCTCAAGGGCGTACCCTAGGCCAGTCGGTAGGTCCTGCATTCCAAATGCTGAATTCATGCGTTTATCTAAATAATTATAACTCCTGTGCCGCGGGTCCACTATTTAGGCTATTGGGGACATACCATCGGTGAGATAAATCGGACCTTACCCTGGATATGCACTCCGGACTACAGGTTCAGATTTGTAAACTGGTATCAACCGTCTTTTTTACTTTAGACAACGTTATCGCATCATCTGTTGTCATGCCATCGGTTACGTCACGTGCATGATAAGGCTAAAAGAGCTTATCCACGCTTATCTTTTCCGCATGAACTATCAAGATCTCTCCAAACACCTCCTTTTCGCAGCAGCAGCAGCCGCACTAGCACTGTGGTTCAGGGCGATCGGGTCCGACGGGTGGCAACCCCACGATTCGAGAGCTTGTCTTTATTGGTGCGTACTTGGTTGGACCTGCAAACATGCTAACCCTATAAACTGTTTTGTTGTTGCAATTACGGGCACAATTATCATTTTGGTAACGACGTTGGGACCCAGGAGGTCTGGTGGGTCTGGTGGGTCCAGGGGCAGCGGTATAAGTCCTAAAAGTGCTTTACCAACAATAGTGTCCTCGTTTAGGAGAATTCACATAGGGTACGAGGCTTCTCCTTTCGCCGCTATCACGGGTGTTTGCTTTTCAGGCAAAGTCCCAAACTGTATAGCCACCTGTGTCACGGCCCTAGTGTTTGTGGTGTTGAGAACCCTTAATGGTCAGAATACCGGGGGGAGCGGAGCAACCAACAATTTGGCACGAGTACAGGATGAGCATGGGCGCGTGGATGCGACCTACCCTGCTTTCAATGCGCTAATTGCCGATCTTGCAATCAATGGCACACTACATGCTCATCACGAGGGCAAGAGTGTGTGGGTGACACGTACCTCCAAAGGACTTAACTTCAGGTCAAACCTGTGTGACGGCCCTGAATGCGAAGCCGATCAAGCCCTGGACAAGAGGGATTCCAAAATTACTCAATTAGGAGTGGATATCTCGAATCCGCATAACACCCACTCAGACGATGTTGTTGACAGCGGTTACGCGTCGGCCATTGCGAGACAGATTGGTTATACATGGTATAACGACAACAATCCTAGAGAAGATCTATGCATCCGGTTCAGCGACAATAAAGGAGGCTATGTGGACACCCAGTGGAGGCTCATATCTGGTGATGGGATTCTTCCAGAGAACGACAACTGTGCGCAGTGGGATAACCTTCAAGAACATTTCGAGTACTAGCTTATAGGTGTATAAACCACGCTCTGACATTATCACACTGTTCTCCATGTCGAGTCACTCAACCGAGGACTGGCATCTCGTACGACACAACCCCTTTTTGCTCGCACTTGTGCAGAGGACGTTGTATGTATACACAGTACACTCCTATCGCTAAGAAAGGAGCTTCTGCTATCTAGCCAAGAATCGCTTACCTCTCGCTTATGCAGGGACGGCTAAGCGATAAGGGGACCCGCCGGCACCATGGGACCGCAACTATCCAGAACAGACGAGTCAGAACAGGCTCCTAGCCTGGGCGGGTTCGTTATCCCATGTTAGGCTAAATGCATAGGATGGACTGATTTGGTTTAGCATCTACCTGTATGAGCTTACCCTAATGGATATAGTGAAAAGTTGACCAAAGCAGTCTTGGAAGGCGGCCAAGCTCTATATGTATGCACTTTTCGACGAGGAGCGCAACAGCCATCGCAACGGCGACCAGCGGTGCCCATACCGCTTCCCAAGCGACCACGAGCCCTACGTGGGACCCAAGTGCAGTGTTTTGACCAGCTTGAACCTGTGCCACCATTAATGTCTACGTAGCACCTAGCCGACCAGCCGTGGGAAGGAGGCTAACGAACCCGCCCAGGCTCTGCCGAGCCTGTTCTGTATACGACAGATTTGATAGTTGTCTGAAATAATCAAGACTCTTTGGGTGGCCTTTAACCATCGCCGAGAGGATACCGTGGTCCCGCTGCAGGCGCTCCGAGGCACAGTATATACAGCGCCAGTTTGCCGTGACAGCATACAAGACGAGCTCGCTGTCGTCTCGGAGCTCTCCAAGCACTCCCAGCTTGAACGGGTCTTTGGCGAGGCACTCGAGAGCCCAGTCCCGCTTCAGAGCCCTCGCATAGCCAACTGCCTCGAGATCACTGTCTATCGCGGCCCTGACAATAGTGAGGTCGCTGGCCAACCTGTGGCTCGCAAACTTGAGGGAGCAGCCCAGTCTCTTGACGGCCGCCAAGACAACATCATAGTCGTCCTGGAGCTCTGCGCTAGCGTACTGGAGGGGGAAAACAAACTCGTCACTGCACGTGGCACCAGCTGCCGCGAGCACAACTTTCTTGTTGCTCTGAAACGCGGGGAAATAGCGGAGCATGTACCCGTCGATGGAGCACAAGGCACGCCAGTACGAGGTGCTTGTGGCCGTACGGGTCAAGCCTTACTGGGAGGGGCGTCGAAGCGAGGCACCCGAGGTGGACGTAAAAGTTGGAGATAATGTCGTATTGCCAATCGAGGTTCGGGTGGTACAGGGACGACCACACAACAGCCATTGCCTCGAGGTCCTCGTCGGTGCTCTCGAGAAAGTCTCTGTAGATCTCGGTGACGCCGTAGGGTTTGAGCCGTTTCCAGACGAGATCGCTGGTGAAGATGCGGTAGAAGCTTCGTGAAACTGACGCGAGCCGGACAAAAGTAATGGGGTTAGGGGGGACGTGCTGGGCGACGAGGTACCAAATGTCTTCGGGTACCTGCGTGGGCACCTCCGTGGGCACCTCCGTGGGCTGCATAGGTTGATGACGGGGATGGGCTGATAAGCTCTGCTTAGTTTAGATAATTAAGGTTAGTGCTGGGCCGTGGAGGCCGTTGGTGGTGAGGGAGATGTGCCGTGAGCCGTGGCCGCGAGCCGTGGCCGTAGCCGTGGGGCCCCTTCAAGACCTCCTCCAGCTCCAGCTCCACCTCCTCCTTATCAGCTCCCCGATCTTAATAATTGATAACTGAAATACGCTGGACTGAACAGGGATCGTGGAACTCGGTAATCCGGTTGGCGACGCTCAGGGGAGACCCCAGATTAGGGCATATAGAGGCGAATATAGACACAAATGGACACACTAGCTGGTGGCGATAGGCGTTTAGGCACCCGGGGTGGCAGAAAGAGTGATATGGTCATTGTGGGTCACTTGTAAAATTTATTGTGATATAGCCTTGCGTTTTAGGTGCATACGCGGTACAGGATAAGGCCAGTGGGGCTCTAATAGGGCACCACGCGGTAGGCACTCGAGAAGAGTTGAGATGCGGGGATAGGGCCAGCCTGTACACCAGCGGCGTTAGCGTGGCACTCTTGTACTTTTCCCTCTTGCTCAACAGCGTGAGGTCTTGTTGGAGCTGAGATCAAGAGTCTCTCCTCAGAAGGTTCTTGAGGCCCAGGCAGCCCTTGCCGCCTCCACGTTTGATGGAGAATGCGCGTCATTCCCTCAATCGCCACTTTGAGGCCCAAACCTAGCATTCGCAATATCAATAGTCAACGGCCTAAAGTTGGCGAGATTGCACAATTTTAGTAAAACATGTCCCGAGGTTGTTGAAAAGCACTCTGCTCTCCAGGCTGTTCTCAGTTAATCATCTACTTATTCGACAATCAAACCATTAGCTTTGCACTAAATATAGATTGAAAATCATTTTCCCATAAAATCGCATACTTTTTACATCGATCGATAGCGCTAAGAAAGGCGATTGTGAATGCACATACATGGCCTACATACAGACTTTGTCTATTTGAGCAACTATTTGTTTTCCTCACCAGCATAGAGAGGAAAACGCAGCCATTCGCGCAGACTAGACCCCTCATTGTGTGCAAGTAACCCGCACAGACGTATCGGAGAGTGATGCTGGTACCATAGCTCAAGGCGGGTCCCGGCTCCAGGCTATTCCTATTCAGAGTCCATGCTCGATTCCCCAAGGCACTGGGGGAGACCGATAAACTGGCCTATACATTCTCTATGAAATTAAAGAGGTATCAAGAAATGCATCCCTCAAGAGGTGAGGTGCGCGATCCTACATTCTTTTCTGGTATCCTTTGGAACTGTGGCAATCGCGCTGCATGTAACCAGTCAATATGCTTGTGCCTGCGTTTACCTGTCTCCTGCACTAGGGCTGGGCTACCCTTGGGCTACTGATTCAGATGGGTCAAGGGCTGGATTCTAGGTATAAGGTTAGCTGGTAGTAGATTTAAGTTAGATTAGAGAAAATGTGGCCAAACAGGTAAGCCTAGTGGGCTGGACTCAGCCACCTCTAGTGCATACAATGCCTACACTGCTAGCGCTTAGGCTTAACTTAACCTGGCCCAGCTTACTAGGCTGCATTATCCATGCACCCCACAACCACGGTGAAGAATGTGATGGGCCCGAAAGGGCGGCTGGGAATTAAATTAGAAATTAAAAATTAGATAAATTGGCGCCAGCGAGCTTACGGCGCGGCCGTCTCGCGCGCCCTGCTGGCGGTTGTCTCACGCGCCCTGCCAGAGGTCATCTCACGCGCCCTGCTAGCGATTTGTCATGCTCACTTTTCGTCGCGGCGCGCTCGTAGCCATCACCGTGCTCGCGCTGTTCCTCCTATTTGGCGGCGCCGGGCGGCTCGACAGCACCGCGCTGTTCCACGATAAAGATCTCGAGCAGCGGCTCGTGGAAACCGAGCGCCAGCTCGAGTCGCAGCTCAAGGAGCTCCAGCGCAGCACCAACGACCACGCCGCCAAGCAGGATAAAGAGCTGCGCAAGATGCGCACGGAAAAACGCATCCTCGAGAAGCAGATCCAGCAGCTGCGGCGGCTCCCCGAGACCGCGGGCGTGCGCCAGCAGCTCCATTTCCAGTACCCGTACAACCGCCACGAAAAGTTCCCCGCGTACATTTGGCAAACTTATAAATACAACTACGACGACCAGGAGGTCGACCGCAACATCCACGACCTCATGGAGACGTGGCGGCAGCGCAACGCCGGGTTTGTGCACGAGGTCATGAGCGATAAGCTCAGCGCGCTCGTGATCCGGCACCTGTACATGAACGTCCCCCAAGTCGTCGAGGCGTACCTCGCGATGCCCGAGCCCATCCTCAAGGCCGATTTCTTCCGGTACCTCATCCTGTTTGCCAGGGGAGGCGTGTACAGCGACGCCGATACCGAGTGCCTCAAGCCGATCCCCGTGTGGCTGCCCGGCAGCATCAAGAGCACCGACGTGGGCCTCATTGTGGGCATCGAGGCCGACCCGGACCGTCCCGACTGGGCCGAGTGGTACGCTCGCCGCATCCAGTTTTGCCAGTGGACCATCCAGGCGAAACCGGGCCACCCAGCGCTCGGAGATATCATCGCCAACATCACCGAGCAAACGCTGCAGCGGAAAAAAGACGGCACCCTCGAGCTGGCCAAGACCAAGGAGCGCGGGTCAAGTATCATGGACTGGACGGGGCCCGGAATCTGGACCGACACGGTGTTTTCGCATTTACAGAATTATGCCAAGGACAAGGAAATTGGGTGGCAAAAGTTTACCAACTTGAAGCAGCCCATGCAGGTGGGCGATGTCACGGTGCTGCCGATTACTTGTTTTAGTCCGGGGGTTAACCAGATGGGTGCTCAGGCGGAGACCGATCCGCTGGCCTATGTCAAGCATCATTTTGAGGGTAGTTGGAAGAACGACTAGCCGTGGACGCAGGTGAGCCGCGTGGGATAAACACTAACCAGCGCCCTGAGGTGTATGCTGGCGATCAAGCCGCACACAGGCGATCCAGCCATTGCTGGACTGATGAGCCATGTGAACGATCTCCTGAGCCTTCTGGGGCTAATCAGCACCTGTATAATTACAAAAATTTGCGGTAATAGAATTCCCGTCAAACTCACTGGCGTGGGTCACTCCCAACCCAAACCTAAAAGCCGCTGGGTGGTCAGCCCTGGTCGCGTCAGATCGCCTCAGATCGATTCGCCAGTCACGCAGGTCGATACGTCATGTCATTTAGCGCATCACCAGGTGCCCCAGCCGGCGCCCGCCAGCCCTCACCTCCACTCTGCCGCCAGCTCTCACCCCCACCCACCGCGTTCACCTCCCCCTCCCTCCCCTCCCCCATTAGCCGCATTATGTACACTGTTGTATGCATTTAAATTAACACTAAAAGCCGTATGCCAACTTGCGTACACCCTATTATGGGTACTATGGGTGGCCTTTCACCGTAGAAGCCGCCACCGACACTCGAGACCGTCATCTGAGCCGGTTCTGTGTTTGCCGTATAATGGCCACCCGGCGCTAAAGAACTAAGTCTCTCGTGGCACCGAGTCTCTGGTGGCACCTCCGGCTGCCAGGAATTAGCTGTGAGCACACGGATTTAGAGGCCCTCAACAATGAACGTAGATATACAGCTCCTCAGTACAACTAGATAGGCTATTTGAAAACGCTACTACTGGCTCAAGCGTGGACCATCATGAGCCGCTGGTCTCATTACTGGCGGCCGGTACTGCCAAACTCAACACCGCATTGCAGAATGAGGAAGCGGGCTCCTCAATTTGTGAACTTATCGTGGCGAATTTGAGCCTGCTCTGATTAGAGATATTTAAGTTAGAAACTCACCAGACTTCCTAGACTATCGCAAGTAGCAGCATATGGTCCATCTAAACGTTGATATCGCTGAACGCCCATGAGAGCCTCAGCCTGCTATAGAATTGCAAGGATATAAGCGTAGATGAGGGTACCTCAGGGGCTCTGGCACTGTAGGTCTGCGGGGACTTCAAGGCCCACACTGGTCCAGAGCTGCCGGTAGTGGTATGGGCTCCACTCTACGACAGCCGGAGACTCGGGTGCCTATCCCGCTAGGCAGATGCCCTATCTACAGCTCCAGCTCACGGGCTATCCGGCCACTCGCTGTTGTACCTTCATCTAATGGCGTACCTACATCTAAAGCTACTTTATCTATTTTATGTTCATCTATACTACGCTTTTGACACTGGCAGTCCAGGGTTGCCATAGGTGTGGGGCCACTGGGACCTGTACCCAAGGGTCCCTAAGGCAATGACATAAACATGAAAATATCTAAACCTCAATTTGATCAGTATTCGAGATTATGGAACTCGCTCGAAATGAAGCCAGAGAATGCCCGCGTGGCTGATATTCTCAATAGCGAAATGACCGTGGCTGCTCAAAAAGATCTCCTGCAAATATGGCGAAAGAACCTCCGCGACCACGCCCCAGTCACGCGAATTACCGCTGCTGTTGCTCCAAATCACCGTAAAAACGCTCCGTTTATTTGGAATGCGGCTTTTTTGGCCCTGGCCCAGTACGCCCCTGCAGACTTGACGCGAGCATATGAGTACCTGCATGGCACATTGGGCGAGATCCGCAGCAGCACCGTGGCCGAAACCATCAAACACATGCTCAAGATGCCCGGTTCAGCCACCGATTTCACTTGGATGCACGAAATTCCCGTGCACGTGCTCCAGAACCTGGCCGAGGACAACCTCGAGTTTTGGGCTCTGGCGGCCGACGCCGGCACCCTGGCGCAGCTCGTGGTGCCCCTGGCGCGTCGAGGCGTGTGGCCCAAGTCCAGTGGACCAGTGGAAGCCCTCGCAAAGCTCAACAAGAGCGATAGGGAGCGGTACGTCCAGGCCACTACCGAGTACCTGCTAGAATCCCGCGTGTGCACTGGTATTTCCACGCGTCTTTGTCGATTATTTATAGAGTGGGACCCCCCACAGCTGCTGCAGTTTTTGGATGCGTGCGAAAAAGCCGAGAAACCGCCCGCCAAGAGACACCCTATTGGCCTTACGGTGCTCACGATGCTAGCGAGGCAAAAGCGGCAGGCAATTTCAGCCTCTGCCAAACTGGCCAAACCAGTGGCCGACAAGCTCCAGGCCAACACCGTGTACCAGGCGTACCACGGGATTGTAGATTCCAGTGCTGAGCCACCGCATATCAAGGTGCAGCTGTACTCAAACTGGCTGCGGTGCTGTGCCCGCGATACCCCGCACGATCTCCTCCGGTTCCACGACTCGGCCCGTGAAGCCGTCTCGGTCCTTGATGCTGCGGGCCTTAGTCCTGGCCGCGAACGCGTGCTCCTCACTGGGATTGTCCGGGGGCTCGTGCAATCGCAAAACTATAAACTGCTGGCCACGTTTGCACCGCAAATCAATACCACAAACACTGCCTTTCTGCGTAATGCTGCTCTTGTGGCTACCAAGGACTGGTCAATGGCCGAGGATATGCGGGCCAAAAAGATCCCTCTGAGCAAAGAAAGCATGTACGCGCTCCTGAAACCGGGCGAGTTCCAAGACCTCAAGAGATTAGTGTCGGTAGTGGACACTTTGGCCCCCTCTGTGCTCGCGTACTTTTTGCACCGTGCCATCAAGAAAAACGCGTTTGGGTACAATGGGCTCGTCAAGTTTTACCGCCAAGTATTTGATTTGGTTACTAGCGACCTAAAGCAGCGGCACGTGGTGTACCCGTTTATCGATACAGCAGTGGTGGAGGCCGTGGTGTGGGGCGCTCTCCGCACAAAACCGAAATCTCCGTGGGAAATCACGCATGTGCTCAAGGAGCTGGTGGACCTAAAGCTTACGCAGACGCATAATGTTGCCGAAGGGATCTCGAAAGCACTGCAGGCGGTGCAACGGGAGAACGGCACGGCGGCCCATATTCGTAGGGACTCGGGGCTCTCGGGGGAGTTTTTGGTCAAGAGGTTTAATACCGAGTGGAGTACGCTAACTAGCAGAACAGGCTCCACCTAAATAACAGAACAGCTGAGCCGGGGGCGAAGCTGGGCGGGTCCGCTAACCCTTCTTCCTGCTCGACCTGTTCGTTGGCCTCCACACAACAGCACGCCGTCCACCTTATGTATTTATAGATAATTAACTTGAATGCTTGTTTCATAGAACCACCAAAACACCGTGTTTTAATCAACTGCCGGGCACACAAACTCTATAATGCTGCTGGGTCTCAACAGTGGGCTCACGCTGACCCCTATATGCTCTAACCAACTCAGCTAGCTCATTCCGCCTCACCGCCCACACAACTCCATAAACTATTCACTGGATTAACCAGCCTCAAGAGCCGTATGGTACCCTACTCACTGCCCGCTACCTGGGCTCGCTGGTATGGGTACCTACTAAGGTTAGCTTCTATCTAATTTACAATTTATGCTCCTAGCCTGATTGCTGTGTTTTGGAGGGAGCGGCAGCACTAAGGGTGTACTGAGGGGAGTGAGGAGACCTAGAGGGCGAGTGTACAACCAGAGGCGAGTGGGGCACTGAGGGGGACTCAGTGTACGGGCGGCCATCTCAAGGATTGCAGTCTTAGGCGGCGTTCAATATCACCTGGCTGCCAGTCTCACACGGCTAATCAGTTCCGCGTCTGGCTGTACGCGTCTAGCTGGTACGCGTCTGGCAGTCTCACGCGGCTAACTAGCTTAGAGTAGTCTCACGCGGCTAACTAGAGTAGTCTCACGCGGCTAACTAGAGTAGTCTCACGCGGCTTACGGCTAGTTAGAGCTCCGGCAAAACCCTGTCCAATGACTGCCGATAACTGATCTCTCTATGCAACAATGGAGGCCCCCTCTGCTGCCTATCCAGGACGCGCACCAAATCAATCTGGGTCATAAGCCCCTGGAGCTCACTGCGGTCGCTAAATAGCAGCGTGTGCATGCCCAGTTTCTGCATGTATATCTTGACACTGAGCAGGGAAGCCTTGGAGCTGAGCTGGTACATTTCCGCTGGGTCCAGGTACTGGTCAAGGCTAAACTGCGCGCCCTCGTCCTTGGGGAGCACCCGTTCGAGACGTTTATGGGTAATAAAGCCCACGAGCTGGTTGTTTTCGTTGAGCGCGGGGAACCCGTACAGGTTACGCCTCAGGAGTTGCCGCAGCTGAGGTATTGAATCGCTGAGGTGCGCGCAGTTTAGCTGGGCGGCTGGTTTCATGACATCGTACGCGCACAAGTTTGGCACGGGGCGGCCCGCGTTTTCCGGTTCGAGGGGGTAGTTCTCGATCCGCATCCACATATCGTAGATGCTGGGCACTCCGAGCGCGTCAGAGACCCATTTCGCCACCATTACGCCCACCATGATGGGGATAACGTAGGACAACGCGCCTGTCATTTCAAACAAAAGCACAACGGCCGATACCGTGAGTTTGGTTGCGCCAGTAAGGGCAGCCGCTGCGCCCACCAGAGCATAGACTCCCGGGGTAATACACTCTGTTTCGGCAGGGCAAAACGAGGTGCTGAGGATAGCTTCCCAGGAGTTGGCGAATTTCTGCATCGCGATACCAAACATGCGGCCCGTGATGGCGCCAGTGAGCAGCACCGGCAAGATGATACCCGCAGGCACGGCGATTCCGTAGGTGACTATAGTTAGGGCAATCGATACCACCAGCGAGTACGCTAGCGGCAGGACCACGTGCTCGCCGCACAGCCCCGACGTGTGGTAGATTTTGCATTCCTGGTAGAGGTTGCGGAGGAACTCCTGGTGCGATCGCGAGAGCAGGTCGCTGGGGAGAGTCAGTACAGCAGTAGCCAAAGCAATCACTGCCACCTGGACCACTGGCGGGCACCACTTGTAGAGAGACTCGCGTCGCCACCTCGTGTAGACGCCGTTCAAGTGGGTGATGAGCGCTCCCAAACAGCCGGCGACCACGGCCAAAAGTGCGAAGAAAACGAGCTCAGCCGAGTGCCAAACGCGGTCATAAGTTACCTGGAAAAACATTTGTTTGCCGGTACGCATCGGGTCAATAGTCTCGTACACCACCGACGCGACCATTGAGCACACAAACCCTTTCCAGAGCACCGATTTGTCGTGGATCCTGAAAACTTCAAATACAAACAGGATCCCGGCAAGAGGGGCATTGAAGGCGATAGTAAGGCCGCCAGCCGAGGATGCCAGGATAAGGTCGCGTTTGCGGGCCTCGGAGAGCGGCAGCCGGATCACCGACATCATCAGACTCGCGCACAGCGTCACCAGATGGATGAGCGGGCCCTCGATACCGATCCAGAGCCCTGAAGCCACGGCCAAAGTGAGGGCGACCGATTTGCTCACGAGCGGCCCGTTCCCGAGCAAATTGGGCATCGAGAACCCGTAAAAGAACGCCTTGAGCTCGGGGATTCCGGACATGGCGGTGTGGGGGAAGATCGCCACTACCAAAAAGGCGGCCAGAGCGAGGAGGACGCTAGCCACGAGGTAGAGAGGAGCCGAGAGAGTCCACGGCTGCCACTGGGGGCACTCTGATTGTTCCATGCAGCAAATTGCTTTGCTTGCGTACCATATTCCTTTGCAGTGCCCTGACTTGAGCCCCAAAATGAAGTTTGAGACGATATCGATGGCGCAGGTGAGGATCGAGGCAAGGAGGGTCGCTGAAAGGAGGAGCGTCCATTCGAGGGACCAGCTAATAGATTGGGATATTAAATTGCTATGTTTGTGTTTTGTTTCGTCTTTACGGCGTTCATCAGGCCACGATATTGTGTGGCCGTGCATACGTCAGCGGGGGAGGTAGCGCCTATTTTTTGGCTGGAGGGTATACGCTCTAGTGCATAGGCGAGCAGGTGGGACAAGGGGGCAGGGGTGGAGGGGCACATTTATTGGCGGTTCTGGGCGCCCCCCGGACGATATAAATTAAGAAGCCTTCTCCCCTCACCCCACACTCTCAAATTACCTTATTCATTTTGGAGCGCCCCCCGCCAACCTTGTTTGGCGCTGAACCTTATTCCGCTTATCCCCCCCCCTTGCCCCTCTCCCTGAGCAACATAATGGAGGAGCCAGCACGTCTACCAGAGCCCAAACCCGACGCCAAGGGGGACTCTAAAGCACGTCCTGGGCGCATGAAACGCGCGCAGAGCGCTTTCAAAGTTAAACTTAAACGTAACGAGTCGCAACAGCATATAGATACCGCGGGGGCAGGCCCAGGCGCCGCTCCCGGGCAGAACCCGCACGCGGGCAACGCCATGACGCCCGTGCGGCCCTCGACGCTCGCGCGTAAAGGATGGCGCGGGTTTTACACGCGCAAACCCCGGCGCAAACGCACCGCCCAAGAAACGATCCGCGATGTCGAGAAGAGTAAACTCCTTTTCAGCGAGCTGTTTTTGGCGTACCCCATGGCGGTGGCGCTGGCGTCGACGCTTTTTCGCGACCCCAGTGATGAGCAGCGCGTGCCCGTGCTCCTGGCGCAGATCTCGGTGCACGTTGAGCATTTCGAGGCCTCTGAAGCTAAACGGACGCTTTTCAAGATTTACCTCGAGTACGGCAGCGGCCCTGCGCAGCTGAAATGGCACATTATCCGCTCGTACCGCGATTTCATTTTTTTCCACGGCCACCTCCTCAAGGCCAATGTGGTGCACCGCAAGGATAACCGCAAACCGCCCAAACTGCCCAGACCCCGCGATTACGGCCGCCGCGTCATGAAGGACGAGGTGCCCGAGGACGATACCTTTTCGGTGGAGAGCGACGGCGACCGCGCGCCCACGTTTGAGCTGGCAATCAAGCGGTACCTCCAGCGCGTGCTCGAAGTGTACAGTTTTAATGGCGACAGCAACCGCATCCTGCACTTTTTAGAGCTCTCGCGGCTGGGGATCACCCTGGCGGCCTCGACCAACTTCCACGGCAAGGAGGGCCCGGTATTTATTCGCGGCAGGGCCAGCGAGCAAGGGTGGAGCGTCTCGCACTGGCAGCCGCACGATATCAGCAACATGATCCACCGGCACACCCAGAAATGGCTGCTGGTCAGGGAGTCGTACCTGATTATCACCGAGAGCATCAACTCGACGCTGCTGCTGGACGTTTTCCTCGTGGACCCGAAATTCACCATCAAGGCCGGCGAGCACCTCGAAAAGAGCGAGGACGATCCAGAACAGGCCAAGGGTCTGTTTCTCACCCTCAAAAACAGCTGCCGCACCCTCAAGATCGCGACGCGCGGCGAGCTCGATCTGGGCGCGTGGTACGCCGGCATCAAGCACATGCAAGAAAAAACCATCTGGAGCAAACCGCACCGGTTCGACTCGTTTGCGCCCGTCCGCCAAAACGTCAGCTGCGAGTGGTTTGTGGACGGCCGCGACTACATGTGGGTGCTTTCCGAAGCGCTGGAGAACGCGCGCGATACGGTCTTTATTCACGATTGGTGGCTGAGCCCCGAGCTGTACCTGCGCCGCCCGCCCGAGGGCAACCAGCGCTGGCGTTTGGATAGAACACTCAAGCGCGCTGCCGACCGCGGCGTCAAGATTTTCGTTATTGTGTACCGCAACATCGACATGGCCATCCCCATTGACTCGGTGTGGACCAAGCACTCGCTGCTCGACCTGAGCTCCAACGTCCACGTGCTGCGGAGCCCCAACCAGCCCAAACAAAAGGCCGCCATGTTCTGGGCCCACCACGAGAAAATCTGTATTATCGACAACACAATCGCGTTTGCCGGCGGTATCGACCTCTGTTTTGGCCGCTGGGACACGCCCCAGCACACGGTTGTCGATGACCCGCGCAAACCATTTTTTGATGATGATCACGACGCCGAGGTGCCCATCTCGAAACGGCCGTACACGCAGGTCTGGCCCGGCAAAGACTACTCCAACCCCCGCGTCAAGGATTTCTTTGAGCTCGATAAGCCGTACGACGATATGTACGACCGCCAAACAGTCCCCCGCATGCCCTGGCACGATATCCACCAGTCGGTGCTGGGCCAGCCGGCGCGCGACCTGGCGCGGCATTTCGTGCAGCGGTGGAACTATGTGCTGCGGCAAAAGCTGCCCTCGAGACCGACGCCGTTGCTGGTGCCGCCCTCGGATTTCACCGACGAGGAGCTCAGGCGCCTCAAACTTAATGGAACCTGCGAGTACCAGGTGCTGCGGTCCTCGTGCAACTGGAGTTTGGGCCTCAAGGAGCACGAGCAAAGCATCCAAAACGCGTACCTCAAGCTCATTGATGCCAGCGAGCACTTTATTTACATTGAGAACCAGTTTTTCGTGACGGCGACTGAAGTCGACGGCGTCAAGATCGAAAACCAAATTGGAAACGCGCTGGTGCAGCGCATCATCAAGGCCCACGAGCGCGGCGAGCACTGGAGAGCCATCATTGTGATTCCGCTGATGCCCGGGTTTGAAGCTCCCGTCGATTCCGCCGAGGCGTCCTCGGTACGCGTTATCTGCCAGTGCCAGTTCAACTCCATCTCGCGCGGCACGCAGTCCATTTTCTACAAGCTCGAGAGCGCCGGAATCATCCCCGACAACTACATCAGCTTTTTCAGTTTGCGTAAATGGGGCAAGATCGGTCCCGAGTCGCGTCTTACTACAGAACAGCTCTATATTCATGCTAAAATGATGGTCGCGGACGACCGCTCGGCGATTATCGGGTCGGCAAACATCAACGAACGGTCCATGCGAGGTATCCGCGACAGTGAGGTGGCCGTGTGCGTGCGCGATACCGCGACCCTGGACTCGCGGATGGCCGGCAAACCCTACAAGGTCACCAAGTTTGCCCACACGTTACGGCTGCGCGTGATGCGCGAGCATCTGGGTATTGATACCGATAAAGTCGACTGCATTGAGCAGCTCACCGAGTACTTGATGAGCACGCCCGCCAAGGGCGCCACGCCGGCCGTTTCGCGGGGCACGACCCCGCTGGCGTCTCCTGCCACCACTCCTGGTCCTTCGCGCGTCAACACTCCCGCTCCCGGTCCCGCTCCCGCTCCCGGTCCCGGCGTTGGCTCCCCCAACCGCTCCAGTGCCAACGTCTCGAGCTATTTCGCCGACGCCGAAGAAGAGGCCCCCGTCGCCGATACCCACAGCTTCAACTGGCTGGGCGGCACTGAGGCCAATATGGGTCTGCGCGACCACAAGAAGTTCTCGCACGACCGGCGTATCCAGGGCAATGCCGCCCATAAACGCGATGTTGACGGTTACGGCTACGACCAATGGGCCAAGCGCCTTGAACTCGAGCGCGAGGACCTCGAAGTGGCCATCAACCCGGCTATTGACTCGAAAGTGCGTGAAGCGGCGATGGATGTGCTTACTGCTGTGCTCGAAAACACCAATCCTGAATCCATCCTTGATTTCAAGCGCATCTTTTACAATACCTGGTGCGGTCTCCCCGACGGCGAGCGGGTCGGCGCGCTCCCGAGACCAATGGTCGACGACGAGGGTAACGTCCAGTTTAATGAAGCGTACCAGTTTGACCCTTGGAGCATGGAGGACCCCGTCAGCGACGATTTCTATCTCGATAAATGGCTCGCGGCCGCCGAGCGCAACACGGATATCTACCGCCAGGTGTTCCGGTGCCAGCCCGATAACCAGGTCGAGACGTGGCGCGAGTACAAGAAATCGCAGGCCCACGAGCAGGCGTTTTACGAGAAACAAGCCAGCGAGGGCGGTCCCGAGGCCCCGAGCTCCAACCGCGCGCCCGAACGCGTTAATATCCACGTGAGCTCCGATACTCCTGGCGCTGTTCCTGACGTCAACATCGACTACCCCGAGGAGGCCGACGCGGAGCACAACAAGTCGCACAGTAAATCGTCGCGTCGGGGCTCGCGGATCTCCCACAACCCCCACACCGGCGGGTCTGTCCCCGGCGTTATTCTGCAGCGTCCCAATACAAAAGATAAATTGACGGGCAACCGCAAAAACAATCACGAGGACGAGACGGTGGAGCAGCAAGCAGAGGACAACGTCAACGACAACACAAACGGCAAGGCCAAGCCCAAGTCTCGCCGTCGCCGCCGCAAAGAAAAGAAGGCGCGGGAGGCGGACTCCAGCAGCAGCTCCAGCTCGAGCAGCGAATCGCCCTACTTTTACACTAGCGACAGTGACTCTAGCGTTGGCGGCTATGAAGGTAAAGCCGGCGGTAGCAGCACCGCTGGTATGCCCGGAATCCCCAGTTTTGCCACTGTATTTGGCGGAAACAAGCCGTACAAGCCGAAATCCACTATTGATTCGCAAGGCGACGATTACCGCAAGCAGAATGAAGAGAACCAGACGGTGCACAAACACCACCGCACGCGCAAGTACGTTGATGCCGCCGATACCGAGGAAGTGGGCGGTGATGTCAACGCTAGCGGCGAGGGCACCAAGGCCAATGGTCCTTCCGGGCCCGCCCCCTCTGGCCCTGCTGCCCCTGGCCCTGCTCCTAATGGATCCGCCGCCAATGGATCAGCCGGCAAACTCTCAAACGTCAAGTCCCAAGAGAGTCTGGGCGACGGCACCGTCAGTTTCCCCGAGATGCCCACCGCCGACCGTACCGCCACCAACACATCCGGCCGCAAACTCGACGGCTCGAAATCGCACACTGGCAGCGACGCTGGAGTCAGGCGCATGACTGTTGCCAGTCGTAGATGGAAGCACTTTGACCAGGTGCTCAGCGCGCAATCTGCTGAAGAAGTGCTGGCGGCTGTGAGTGGTCACCTTGTCTTGTTCCCTACCGAGTGGCTGCGTAAAGAGCTGGAGAGCGGCAACTGGAACTTCCAGATGGACCGCATGACTCCATTGGATATTTACGATTGATCGCCACAAGCTGAGCCGCATTAGACTACTACTGATTAGCCGCGTCAGGCTCTCACAGGCTTATTAGCCGCGTTGGACTATAGGCTGCTTCACCATGAGCTTCACCTCATCGCCTTTGTTCCTGTACTATACATTAGTTTAATTATTTCAGTATTCTAGCGTTTGCGTCCGCTGTTTGGCTGGTCAGCCTTCATGGCGCAAACTGCATACACAGTTGTGCTCTCATGCTTTATGGGTAGTGGAACCTCTTTTAGACTTGCCAGTGGGTTCATTTTTGGAGTCTGAGACAAGGAGCCACCACGTGCTTGGGCCACCTCAAGCCCCTATTTGCAGCTAAAACTCAAGCTAGCTGGTGGACTGCCAGTATGAAGCGCTGCTTGCAAGGATACGTTAAGCCTAGGAGTATTGGTCCACTTGGGTATCATCGGGTCACTAGCGGCCGCACTGTGAGCCTGCTCGTGTTTGAGTGTTTGCCTGTCAGTGGGGCTGAATCTGCTAGCCTGGATGGGTAATGAGCGGTGTGAGTGGTAGCCCTTTCGAGGGCACTCTGGAGGGCGTCGGGTGTCCGTCGGGCGTCGACGCGTTAGACTTCAAGGGCCGTGTTATCGGCGGGGCACCAACCACCCAGCGTTGGCTCACAATGACTCCTACAGATACCTCTGGTGCCCCGAACAGAGTCCTCCAGTCCAGAGCTCCACCGAACTAGCAAACACAACAGGCCCGAGACAGCACCTACTAATTCTCCCTTGCTATGAGTTGGCTTTCGACTGCCTGTTCTAGGCGATGAGCCCAAGCCGAGCCGTCTATTTCGATTAGCTATTTAAGAAATTAGTAAATTGATAAATTCTAAACTATAAGCCCTGGCGTCAGGCAATATTACGCTTGCCGTGGTCAGTGACAATGGTTCAGAGGGCAGTCTCTGCAGGGCAGTCTCTGGAGGTCAGTGAAGTCTCTGGAGTGCTTAGTGAGGCCTTGGAGTGCTTGGTGCTTAGCTGATGAACAACACCGATTTATCCGAAATTCTCAATAAACTTTACTTTAAAAAACAATCAAACCAGTTAGTTGGGTTTGAGCGAGAAAAGCAAAAGCTCTACGAGGTGCTCGAGGCCACTGTTACCTTGAGACGAGGCGACAGCTGCCTGATTGTAGGCCCTAGGAATAGCGGTAAATCAGTAATTGTAAACCAATGCCTCAAGCGGCTGGGCGAAAATTACCCCCAGCAGTTTATTTGTGTCCGGCTCAACGGCCTCCTGCACCAGGACGACCGCAGTGCGTTCCGCGAGATCGCCCGGCAGCTAGACGTGATTGCCGGGTTCCAGGACGAATCAAAGATTGAAAAAGTCAGCATGAACAGCACTCTGCAGGAACTGTTTCGCCTTTTCGGCAGAGCAGAGCAGGAAGCGTACGCTCAAGGCACCAAACGCGTCTCGGTGGTGTTTGTGCTCGAGGACATGGACCGGTTTGCGTCGGGCCAGCGGCAAAGTTTGCTCTACAATCTGCTCGATTTCTCGAAAAACTCGTCGCTGGGCATCGCCGTGGTCGGCACGAGCGCCAAGTTCACCGCCCAGGAGGCGCTCGAGAAACGCGTCCGGTCGCGGTTCGGGTCGATGGTTTTCAATACCACGAGGGCCAACAACAGAGAAACGTTTGACGAGATTGCTAAAACGCTGCTGTATTGTCAGAACGAGCACTGGAACAGGGCTATTGATGGGGCCCTCCAGGGCTGCCTCAGGGGGATCCTCGACTCTGTTTACTACACTACAAAAGATATCCGCGACTTGGGGGCTGCTCTGGCACCGGTAATTTACCAGCACCACGCGGCAATCTACGATGGAACTGCGGGGGAGCTGGACCTCAACCCTTACAATGTGGCTGCCAATACCGAGACGCGCCTCCAGGGCCTCTGCGAGCTGGACTGGGCTGTTGTTATCTGCAGTGCCCGGGTACTGGAGAAATACTGCGTCAAGGAGGTCAATTTCGTGCTGATGGATCGCGAGTACCGCGAAATGGCCAGAAACCTCCACTATGACCGGTCACAGGGAGGATACTCGGGGTACCGTATCTGGTCCCCCAAGGCGGTTAAATTAGCGTGGGAGCGGCTCCTCGGGATGAGCATTCTGGCAGTTCCCCCTGCTGCCCCGAATTCGCATAGAGATTTGATGCAGTATAGGCTGGACACGACGTTGGATGAGTTGCGGTTGCTGGTGCCTCAGGATCATTCGTTGTATTCGTGGACAAGGCTGTGAGCCGACTATGAGTGAGCCTGCGAACGAATAGGAGCCGAGTGCAGGCTCACTCATAGGAGCCGAGTGCAGGCTCATTCGTAGGAGCCGAGTGCAGGCTCACTCATAGTAGCCGAGTGCGTACCAGCTCACTCACTTGTCGGCTCTGGCCCAGGCTCAAGCTGGCAGCCTGTATTTAATTCGCACGTAATTAGCCGCGTGCTATCTTGTACATCCAATAATTGTCACTCGGCTCCTGCCCTGCCTCGCTCACAGTGAAGGCTCTAGCACTACTAGTCGGCTCCATATCCCCGATCGGCCGCATTAGTTTATCATTTATTTGTACTATTCTTTATATCTCACTCGTCTCTCACTCGTCAGTTTAGTGGTCACGGTACACCAGCTATTTAAGTGGTACAGCCCACCGCACGGCTTCTGGGAGTGTAGCAACCAGCAGCATCTGAAACAAGGGTATCCAATCTCTGACTTGCCGTGCCCTTTCCATGATATACCTTGGGATTTTGCTGTTTGTGGCACAGGCTCTTGCGAGTACCAAGAGTGTTGACGAGACCATTCCGGAAATATATCGGAGAGGCATCCAAGCCAAAATAGAGCAGTTGACCAAGCTCTTCTCGGAGGTCCAGCCCAGTTCTTTCGACGTCTTTAGTGATTGTATGGCGAACCAGACCGTATCAGATGATGTTGATGTGCGCTACTATGGAGATAAGATAAACGTGCATTTCAAAATATATATCAATGAATCGGATCCCGACCTCGAATACGACTACGTTAACGGCAACCAAACAGTGTTGCGCAACTGCCTAAAGACTGCGGGCCTTCCGAGCAGTGCAGGTGCGTATCCCCTCTGTCATGACAGTAACTGCGACTGTAACAATGACCGCGAGTCTCGGTTTGCACCGGGTGCCATAATAAGCGGCAAGTTTACCAGACAACGGTTTGAGGAGATCTTTTTCGGCCATCATGAAAGGGAGGTTAAAAGTAGGGAGAACGGCACACGCTCATGGACCAGCATTTGTTGTGCCATACATGCAGCTCTCGGGATGATTGTGTTTGCACTAAGCACTATCGGCATTCCTGTATCCTCTGGGTCGCTTGGCTCAACCCAGCTCTCTTAAGGTAGCTACTGCTGAGCTCAATCGAGCAGTCTCGCGACCTGTGTGGGGCCACGCTGATCCCGCTGGATTACATTCAGGCCAAGGCAGCAATGAGTTCAGGCACAAGTTCAGCAACAAGTTCAGGGACACATGTTGAGGACCAAGTTGAGGACCCACATATGCAAGAGATAGAGCTTGCCAGTGTTTCGAGCATCAATAAATAGCTTTAATCTAGTGCTGCTCACCAAGCGTTTGCCTGCTTTAGGCACTCATCTCAAAATAAGTGAAGTTTGCCATATTCCCACTATGCTGTCTACGTTGGTATGCTGTGCACGTTAGTGCATACGCGTTGTCTCTACTCGGCAATCCACATCAGCCCCATAACGCAGTTAATAAACCTTATAAATTATTTCTACAAATAGGGAAAGGTACGGAAGGATACCAATGCCCCTGTTCCTCCATGATCTCCGGACACCGTCGTGCGCATACCAGGAGCACATAGAAGCTGCAGAGCCGCGATAGTGCTCAGATTGTTGACCACAGGGATCTTCATGATTATGGAGCTGGGGAATCACGTTTTTGGTCAGTATTCACCAAACATAGATATTGCACCTGCCGTGCTACTTTTGGCTGCTACTACAAAGGAGCTCACCATTTGTGGCCCCTGCGACGCGTGTCTTGGATAAAGGTACCAGCTGTAAGGTACCCGGCAAACTTTTCAGGGTCTGCAACACGTAGTTTATCTTTAATCTGACCCGCCAGCCGGAAGAGTGTTCTGTCTCTCTAGGCGTTTACCATTCTATACCCTTGCTATGACTATCCTAGTTCTATTCAGCAAACAACGCTGCCAAACGTGGCAGGAGGCAGGGGAAAAAGCATCTGCTACCCATGTTGGATCCGAGACACACGGGGTTCGTGGCCACTGGACTTTGCCAACCAAGCATCCACGTTACATTTTCGCCTAAAGTCCGTGTGCAACGAGTTATCTCTGTCGCATGATCACCGCGGCATCGCGCCACCAGCTCCTGCATTGAGTAAATGGGTCCTGTGAGACACTGCAGGCGTTGCTTAGCGAGGGTCGCGAAAGCGGTTACGGGTACAGCGAGAGTCTAATTTCCGTGTGCATCTGATTCAGGTTATGAGTTTCTTGGCTCGAGGATCGCAAACGAGCGGCTGCAAATTAGGGACTGCGCGTGTAGCCGCTTACTCGCTCAGAATACCAAGGGCCCGAAATAAACGGTTCACGCGTATGCAATGCAATGCAGATCAGTGCAGCGATGGACCCGGAATAACTCCTGTGCACGGTAAACAAAAGGTATTCAGCTTGAGAAATAGGAGTGGCCAACTACGTTTTCCCTGCGGTAATACTCACCACTTTTAACCTGCCGGTTAGAGCACCTCAAAGCGCCCTGCCAAGGAGCAGCACCCCTGCACGCAGATCAATACGAGCTCAGACACTCAATCGATGCAATCGGCGATATTGGTTGAGTAGTGGGGTATATAATGAGCGCCCGCACCTCGAATCAGCCATCAATGAAGTTCTCTACTATTCTGCTCAACCTCGCTATTGCCAACGGTATTGGTCTCCCCAAATCCAGCGATACTGCTTGTTCTGATGCTACTTCTACCACAACTACTACTGTGCCCGTCACAGCTACTACTACTCTGCCCATCCCGGATACTACTTCTATGCCCATCCCGGCTACTACCACGGCTACCGCCACTGGTGGCCATGCTGGTAGCGGCCAAGGTGGAGCTGGCGGCGCAGGTACCGGTGGAAATGCCTACAATGGTGGTAATGCCGGGAATGGCCAGGGCGGAGCTGGTGGCGCTGGTACCGGTGGTAGTGCCACCAACGGCAACGGCGGTATCGGCCAAGGTGGTGCTGGCGGTGCCGGTACCGGTGGTAACGCCTAAATTCAGTTGTGCTATTGTGCCTGCGTATATGCCGGAGCCTATGCCCATATTTTAACGTGGCTCTAGGCCAACTGCTTGGTCTCACTAGCTTTGCTACACCCAGTTGGCGGCCACCAGCCACAAACATCTTTAGTACTATAAATCATATTCACAACTAGAGATAAGTTACCTATGCTAGGGAGGCTGGCCAACAGCCAAGGCTGAGGGCATTGGCCTCAAGCGGTTTCAAGGGGCTGCAGCTAAGGTGCTCAGCTGGCGCAGAGCCAAGGCGCAAGCTGGAAGCTGGTAAGTAATATTTGGGGGCTCCACTGATATCTCAAGCGGCTCAGCTGATGTACAGCCAAGGCGGCCCACCTTCACTCTCTCACGCACTCGCTACGCTCGTTCGTTCGCTCGCTCGTTCGCTGCGCCCTATCAACAATACGCTCATATATAAATGATTATAGATTTTAATGCCCACAGGCCAAATCTGGCCTATGGCTGTGCAGCTACGTGCCTAAGCGGCCGGGTAGGTACATAAGGTGAAGGTTCACTGGAGGTGCGCTGGAGGATAGTGTACGTCCACGCGCCGAACAGCGCGTACCAAGGCGCTCGCAAGCCTACGGCTTTGCTCGCTCAACAGTCAATCGTCTGACCCGCCTTGATAGTACCCCATCCAATCAAACGCCAGTGCTTCTCAATACGACGACTCAATGCGACCTTCTCGCCAACCTCAGTACAAGCAGGCACCGTCAGCAGCAGCTTAGCCATATCTGCACGCACCGAAGTAACACGAGCACCAGCAGTGGTACTACCGACATTAACCATCAAAGTCTCGCCCTTTGTGAGTTTCTGGACCTTGGCGAGCTTCTTGTCCTCGGTCTTTACACCGAGCAAGCGACGCAACAAGAAATAGTTGACCTCGATTTCAATGTAAACGTCGGGCAACTTGCCAACGTGGCCGAGGACGTGGCCAACAAGGCGGTCGGCACGGCACAGGGTGGGGTCGATCTTGGAGCCAACACCGATAAGACCACCAGGAACAGCGAATTTGAGGTCGTTGTTGTCGGCGAATAATGACAAGACGCGTGATTTGATGGGGTGCACCTCGACCTTGCTGCCGTTGCGCTGGACGATACCGGGCCGGATTTCAATCTCGTCGCCGAGACGCAGGACACCGGTAACGATGGAGCCGCCGGCAACACCGCCCTTGAGCTCCTCGATCTCGCTGCCGGGCTTGTTTACATCAAACGAGCGCACAACAATGAGCTTGGGGGCGGCCGTAAAGTCGCGGATGGGCACGGGGATCTTCTCGACCAGGTACTGGTTGACGGCATCGATATTGATTTTGAGCTGCGCGGAGATGGGCACAATGGGGGCGCCGTCGGCGGTTGTACCCTTGATGAACCGCTCAATGGATTTCTCGTGCTCACTGGCGGCGTCCTCCTTCATGAGGTCGACCTTGTTTTGCAGGATAAGGACGTGACGCAGGGCCATGATCTCGATTGCAGCGAGGTGCTCCGAGGTCTGGGGCTGGGGGCACGGCTCGTTGCCGGCGATAAGCAGGAGCGCGGCGTCCATGACGGCAGCTCCACTCAGCATTGTGCTCATGAGGATATCGTGGCCGGGGCAGTCGACAAACGAGACGTGGCGCACGAGCTCGTACCTCTTGCCATCAATGATGGGCCGGATCTCCTTGCCCGAGCCAAAGCTCTTGTAGCAGTCGGGGCGGGGCACCTCGGGGTCCTCGCACTTGTAGATCTTGGCGTTTGCGTAGCCGAGACGGATGGTGATGTTACGCTCGAGCTCGTTCTTGAATCTGACGGTTTGGACTCCGGAAATCGCCTTGACGACGGTACTCTTGCCGTGGGCGACATGGCCAATGGTTCCAATGTTGATGGTGGCCTGACGCTGGATGATCTCGGGGCTCAGGGGGTTGAGTTTGGTGAAATCGGGGTTGTCGGGCTGCTGCGGGAGGCCGCCACCTTCCTCAAACTCCTTTTGGCGACGCTCCTCGGCACTGAGGCCGTCGCCAATTTCTTCGGCAAAGGTCACTTTTTTCTCGGTGACTTTGACTTCTTCCTCCTCGGCATCGCTTTCTTCGTAATCGAATTCGGGTTCAATCTCCTCGAGGTTTCCGTCGAGTACAATTTTCGGTTGATCTTCTTCCATGTTTTTTCAGTGCTGCCTGGTGGTTTTGTAAGCGGGTTAGCCACGAAGCCGCCACGGAGCCGCCACGGAGCCGCCACGGAGCCGGAGGCGTAGTGGTGGCGAGTGGCGGGTGGACGGATAGCGCGATAGGGGTGGTGAAGGTGGGGGCAGGTGGGTGGGCAAGTGGGTGGGTAGAGGATGGCCGTCAGAGAATCACACAGCCAGCGACAACCAAGCCAACCAGGAAATCAGAAATTTCCGGGTAAACCAATATGATCTGAATTTCTGTTCTTCTCCACGCTCCTGCTCCCTTCCCCTACCCTGCCCTGCTCTCCCCACGCTGGCCATACAGGATCGCCACTCCCAGTTCCCCCCTGCTCATATATTAGGAAACTCATGCCTTATCTCCAACTCTGTCCTAGCCGATATCAGCCTATATCTTGGTGTCTGAGCATGCTAAAGGGGCCAGCCTAAGTACCCTATTGATGAAAATAGAGTTATCCAAAGTTACTCGGAATTTGCAACAAGACGTAAATCTGCTCAAGTCCGGAACTCACAGCGGCTAGCTACAAGGGGAAGAATCTCAGTGAGGCTAGGTGGTGAGCCAGAGCGTCAGTGGAGACACGCCGGCTGAACCTATGGCTTTTCATCAATTAGTAGCCACTCAATGATCCTCAGGTG
Source organism: Wickerhamiella cacticola (assembly GCA_030564425.1). NCBI lineage: Eukaryota > Fungi > Ascomycota > Dipodascomycetes > Dipodascales > Trichomonascaceae > Wickerhamiella > Wickerhamiella cacticola. The sequence goes on along the minus strand of JAJLUX010000005.1, from coordinate 59,893 downwards.
GTTGTGAGTATTCCTGGAACCTACCTTTCCAGCTGCCAGACTCGGTTCTACCATCTCAGCACTATGATCCTCAAGGCAATCTACAGCAAGGCAGCGAGCGATTCTCGTCTTGCAGCGCTGAAAAATGCACAGCTGCGCGTATCTAATATCGCTACCCTTGATGCTTGGAAGGAAGCTATTGGCGCTGCATTTGCTGCACTAGTTTTGGTGACATAGGCGTAGTCTCAGGTTCAGATAAAGTGCCCTGGTACCCACCACGAGCTATCCTTTTGCAGACCTATTAACGCGTTCTACATCCCTTCCTTGGTACCTCTGTGATTGTCTACCTCGACGATATTCTAATCTTCTCCAAAACGCGCGAGCAACACACTGCCCATGTCCGCGCTGTCCTCGAGGCTCTCAGGCGTCCAAGTGCGAATTCTACACGCAGGAGCTGAACTTCCTGGCCGAGACGGGATACACCCCAACCCCGATCGTGTTGCTGCCATCAATGGCCTATTCCAAACTCACCCGTCCAAGCCCAGCGTTTCCTGGGTCTCGCAAACTTCTACCGCCGTTTTGTTCCCGGTTTCTCTGCCAAGGCACTACCAAGTTCCCAGCGTGCCGCCGTACAAAGGCTACCCCGGTCACTGCGCCCAAGAAAATCCCCCACCCGCAGAAGACATCCGTGCGTCGTTCCACGCCTTGCCCTTTGTTCGCCCCCTCTCCTTATGCTTCAGGTTCGGCGCACAGTGCTCGAACAAGCCGACCCGGAATCCCTTACCACCCGCGGCGTCATTTGCTACTACTCGTGTAAACTGACAGACACCCAAACCCGCTACCCGGTTCGCGACCTGGAATTCTTGGCCATCATCCAAGCCCTTCACCACTGGGAACACCTACTGTGCGGCGCCCACCACACGGTCTATATTCACACCGACCATGAAAGCCTCGGTTACATTAACACACAGCGCGACATCGCCAGCCCCCGCATTTATCGCTGGCTCGACTAAAATATACCCATGTGAAAGGGCCCTCCAATGGCGCTGCCGACGCGCTAAGCCGCCCTGATGCCGGCCCCGACGTGGTTGTGGCCCAAGTCCTCAACAGCACCGCCAATGTAAACCTGCGGCCCTACTTCAAACCCGCGGGATACGTAAATGGAGAAATGTTAGAGCGTAGTTAAATGAGCTAAACTTATACAGCTATCCTCGCACCTAAACGTATATCTTCCTCCTAGCTGGGTGGCGCCGAAAGGATACTGGTTGAGGTAGAAGCTAGGTAACAACAACGAGAATTTCAGACTCCGCTTGCGTAGCTAAACTGATTGTGTGACTATCCTGCGACTTGAATGAGCTGGCATATATTCATCTACTTTCACATAAGTTGTACGTTAAATTATAGTATGGCCCAGAGAATAGCAAGTATAGTGGGTGCAGTTAGCTGGGATATGCCGTTATTAGGAAAGTACGGTGTGGTTTGCGCTAGCGAGGGGACTGCTGTGGGCCGGCTGCCATTCCGAGTGGTTGGACTAAGATTGGCAGCATTGTGTAGGGCAACATCGCTGCTCGCGCTGCTTGAGCTTGTTGAAACTGACGTGTTGTGCATGAGGGAGGTTGCCAGGTGATAATGAGGACGCACGAGTTGCAGGATGGCGCATACGCGATGCGTCGAGGTGCAGATGGGCCAGCCACAGGTGACCATGGTGCGGTGTTGGCGCCACGTTATATTCGTGGAGCTAAAAACGTGCTGTTCAAGTCGAATATTCTCCAACTGCCTCGTTTGGCGGCTAGTTTTGGCGGCTGGGTTGGGGTGCAGCTGCAGTGCTACAATCAGCCAAGCCATCCTAATCTCAATAATGTCGTGGTTGGGTATTGAGAAGCTCATGTATATAATAATACATGATATGCTGCTTTACAGTGAGACTTGCTACTAAACTCTACTATACCTGCTAACTGGGAAGGGTACGTGGCACCGGCCCCCTGGTATGTACAGTGAAACGTCAGGAGACACAGATTTCTCAGACTTGCGTTTCTGCACCCAATCTCCACAACTTTATCGACCCACTGGCATCTGGTAACCTGATAGCTGTAGCTAGCAAGAGTGACCAAGACCAGCATAAATTGGCCTCTTGTGGGCTGCCTGCCTGTATAGGTCTATGGCTCATGGCAGGTACCGGCCTTGGAATGCTGCTAGCTGAGCTGGTGGCCATCAGTCCTGTCCCCTGGCATGCTGCCTGTGGGTCGGGTATGAATGTACAAATCATGCCCAAGGCCATTGAAGCTTCCAAATGCCCGCCTCTATCTTGTGAGGCCTGGCCCATCCCCAACTATCGCTGCCTTGCTATTCGCGCTAAAGGCCCCCCGCTCAGCTTGCGGTCCCCTTCAAAGCTGGTTTTTTTAGCTCCTATATAGACTTCCCTCTGGTTCACCTTCTCCTGTTGTCCTGTTTGTGCCCCATGCTCTGACGCCCAAGCCATTTACCTGTTTGGCTACTACCGCTCTCTGGACTCCCGCTACCAACCTGAACCCTCGCCAACACCGACCACACCCGCCAATACTTTTTCCAGCCACCACCACTCCGCCCAATTCCATAATGCCGCCCACCACAATCTTCACCACACACTGTTATTATATGGACTCCTGCTACCAACCTGCGTAGAGGTTTGCTCTGATATTGTGCTTGCATTATAGGCAGTTCTGGTCCCTGCCTGTCTGGTTTCGGGTGCTAGGAGGAAGCTCTTGACAGCTCTTAACAGCTCTTGACAGCTTGACAGCTTCACGTGCTCAGGGTTTCGCCGTCTGTCGAGCCCGCGGCGCCGCTGGTGTACAGCCAAGGCCCACCTTCAGCGGCTCTCAGATGCGCCTCAAGGCTCGGAAACCTCTACTAGAGTTAGCCGGCCGCCGCACACAGGACTGCAGTATGTTGGCCTTCAAGTTAACAGCTACACGACCACAGCCTCGAATCACCGTAACCAACGAGCGATTGCTGATAACGACCGGAATGTACGGGAGTTCACAATGCTGGTGAAACTGCAAGCACTATGGCTCAGCTACCATGGATACGTCCCCAGATGGCTGCCAGGCACGTTCTCATGAATCGCTGGCACACACGCCGAGAACAGGCACAGGCAACTGCGGACCATCAAGATACCGAAAAATACCAGGTGTCTCATTTGGAACTCTGTTACCAGCGGGGACCTGCAAATTGTTCTTCTAACTGGTCGGGGTCACCTTGATAGACGCGTTTCTGAGACTGCACTATTGCGTACCCTTTCCTATACGAGGTACTCTGATGGCATCTCAGGGTTTGAATGGTGCCAGGTCTGCTAGCCTTCGTGGGTCCTGGCGCGTCTAATTACTGCATTTTCGGGGTCTGCTCGCAGTGTGGACTCGCGGCGCCTGGTTGCTCAGGGTGGTGCTGGTAGGCAGAGTTTAGCGGTCTCACAGGTACCTGATCCCGTTGCAAGGGTGTGCTCGCTCACGCCGTGCCTCATACGGCTGGGTGGGTCCTTGGAAATGTCCATGAGGCATCTCGATCTTCAACAAAAGGCCGCAATCATGCCTCCACAGTAGAGCCCTCTAGATTTCTTGAGGCAGCATACGTCACACGCGACCAGTTTCTAGTGTAGCTAAATAGAGACATGAACTGCACCAGATCTTTCCTTTACAGGCAGCCATCCACAGCCGGCTGCATGGCTTTTACCGGCCGCTATCGAGCTCTCGCCCCACCTCCAGCCCCCGTCGTTTTGGCCATCCGCGGGTGTTAGAGTCAGGCAAACTCCACAATTAGCTCAGTGTACAGCTGAGCTCTGTATAAAACTATATAAACCACCGGCTATCTGTGTCGTTCGGAAAGCAGCGTCTAGGCCGTGCGGCTCTAGTGCGGCTGCGGTTGCGGAGTACCAGTCGTTTTTGCCATCTGCGCGCGTTTCAGTCTCTCCAACTCCACAATTAGCTTAATTTACAGCTGAACTATATATAAACCTAGAATAACCACCGGCTATCTGTGTCGTTCGGAAAGCAGCGTCTAGGCCGTGCGGTTCTGGTGCGGCCGCGGCTCTGAAGCACCCGTCGTTTTTGCCATCTGCGCGCGTTTCAGTCTCTCCAACTCCACAATTAGCTCAGTTTACAGCTAAACTTTTCACCAATCTAGAAAAAACCCGGCTATCTGTGTCGTTCAAGTACCAGCCTCTACGGCTCTATTCGATTACACCGATCCTGCCGCCCAGATCTGGTGTCAATTATGCTGATTTGCATGAATATATAAAATAATTTGGAGCGCTGTCCCGCTGTCGCTTTAGCTAGACTCTCGGGTGCGGCTCTGGTGCGGCTGCGGAGTACCCATCGTTCTCCCCCACAGGCCATTCGCGACCTCTTTAGCACCAGCATTATCCTCATTTGGGGCTAAAGAGTAAATTGAGAAATTGACAGCCTGATATTGTCCTTGTATTGCTACTTTGATTAGCCAAGGTGTACCATTGAGAGTCGCGTTTCAGCCCTTACTCCACTATCACACACTTGAAAATCCACCGGGTTCCAGCCATTCGGCTCTGGTTGATGGAGTCCTCGTCTAGTTGTCCCCGCGCGGGTAATCTCGGCAACCAGGGCAAACGTGCCAGATAGCGGGTACAATGAGATATTTTTATATAGTATAGCTGGGCGGGGAGCGCTTTCCTTGATGAGGCCGCGCTGGAGAGCCGGTGTACCTTGGGGAATTATCGGTTCTACCTTGAGTTCAGGGTTCGGGACCGCACAAAAACCTTGGAATACCAGAAATCAGAATGATTGGTCGAGCGGACTTGCATAGCCTGGTCAGGGAATAGTTGCTGCTAAGGCTGAGGGGATCCAGGAGGCCAATCCAGCGGCCTTCAGATATACACCCAGCTCCACTTCAGGCTGGTAATTGTCTCTCGAGTATCACCATGACAAGTGTGCCCTAGAGGTAGCTCGCCGCGTGGCCCCCATCTGGCACAACTGCGGCCCTTTCCCTACGTCATACCTGCGTCTGCTCTAACGCCTGAAAAATTACAATTACCGGATCCATGACTGAAAACCAGTAAACATCAAGCTAACATCTGGCCGCGTTTAACTGGGTTTGTGTCCAGGACCAGCCGCCGCGGCCGTAAACCAAAGCGGCCAAACAGACCCACATTCAATACAAATTGGGCAAGCAAGTATGTCAGTTATTGCGCCGTGAGATATCTAATTAATTCCATTCAATTCACCATCAGCTAAAAGTAGGCAGCAGCAGTGACAGCTTTTCGGGGTAGCAGTAGGCAGTGAAATGTGTAGGGCAAGTAGTAGCAGTAGCAAGCTGGTGAGCAGTTGGCAGCTGGCATTGGCTGGATGAGCGTCCTGCTTGGAGCATCTCTTTGAGGCTATATGCCAACACAAAATAACGCGTTTGGCTTTTCTTGTGATTAGTAGGGAGCTAAATAGTAGCAGTATAACCTACATTGGCGACCAACAGCTCGTACACGGTGACGCTAATGGCTCGTTCAGGCCCAGCATTAGGCTCTACTGTGCACTTGCGCCGCCCGCTGCGTATATCGGCCGTATTGAGCCAACGCGCCTCCTACATTGGCCTAAACCGCGTACTGGGTTTCCCCATTATGCCCTTTCTCCAATAGATCGATCCCGTGCACGCGATCATCTTCATGTCGAAATCTTCCTTGTACTCGTCAAGAAGCTCTAAACACAAATCATTGGTTTGTATTGCTAATTTGATGAACTCACGATCCTCAAGTAAGTTCTTGGGGCAGTATTCTATGGCGAAAGGAGTCCTTCTTATTGCCGGCAGGGCTATCTCATAGTTTGACCGTAGCTGCGGGGAGATGTATCCAAACTGGCCAACAACTGCCTTTTTGTTGACAAACGCCCGTGCGATCTCAAAATCGTTGCTGTATGGTTCGAAATCTTGTCGTGAGGGTACCATCACAATATTTGGCACCATCGCGACCATCAGTCTTAGGAGCTCTGGAAACCTCCAAATGTCTGTTGGTAGCATCTGCAACATGCTGGTGCATCTAATTAGGTGATCTTCGTACATGTTGATCACATCTTCGGCAGCAGGTAGTACTTTGGCGCGTAGTTGGAGCTGTTCCAAGGCCGTTTCTGGATAAAGTATTGCATAAACCGCTGGCATACAAGCGCAAGCGAGAAAAACAGCTTTGGGTTCTTATACCTTGTTGGTATGTACCCCTCGATGATGGCCAAGATCTCATTCGGAGCTCTGTTTCCTGCGGGTACTTGCAGCAGACCTTGTTGATGGTCATTGATACGATTTGGTGCTGTTTTGGGCCCATTTTGATGAGATTGACGCAACATACGGGAAGCCGCTCCGGGTGTCTCTCTAGGCGAGTGGCGAATTTCCATAGGCAAGCGGCTGTACGGTAATGCTTTGCGACGCTGCAAAATGCATTATCTTCTGCAATGCAGACCTTACCCAGCGTACCTCACTACGGCACTTGGATGCTTTGTAGGCTATGAGTTGGTCAATGATTGCAGTATATTCTACGCTTAAAGTTGTTTTAATATTAGGGGCGCAATTAGCCCGTTTTGTTGCGAATTAATGTAATTCACGCACCTTGCTGCATGGGCAAGCGTGTGCTTCAGGCTGATAAGCTCTTCAGATAAGCTCTCTTGGCCCCCGGATCAATGTAAATATATATATGGGAAATACCGGATATGTGATGGCACCAGGTTTTCTGATGATTCCTGGGATTTACGGAACCAGCTCGATGCACCAATAGGGCAAGAAGGGCAATATCTGAGGCTACAACTGCCAACTAGAGGTTTCGTGTTTGTGAATTCTCCATTTATACCTGAGAATGGCTTTAGCTACAGCAGTGGAAGCTCTGCTAGGGACAAGTATAGCAGTCTCACACTCCAAGCTTCCCAAAGCCAGTGGCTACAACACAATAACAACAACTGTGAATTAGCATTCTCCTTTAAATTGGATGACCACAAGGTGCTGGATGCAAGTTCCGCAGATAAGCATCCCAGTTAGGCACCACAAGTGACTACCCCATCAAGTAGCAGAGATGAATGTAATCAAAGAAATAGAGGAATTTAGAGATTTTTCTGAGTATTACTGCGCGCTAACAATAATATCCGCCAGTTTTGGCCAACGTGCAGGACGCTGTTTCAAACTTTGTGTCTGTGCATTTCGAGTCTGATTGCCCCGCTCGGACAGGTGGATCCCTGTTCTTCTATGGGCTGTTGTATCTGTTGTATCTGCTATATCTGCTCTGGTCTGCTCTGGGCTTGACCGGTGCCATGCGCAAACATGAACTCAAACGGTGCCTCCACGACACCCATGCCAGTGGAACGCGTCTTTTATAAGTAAATTTCTCACGTTATTTAGAATTCCATCTAAGAGCCTAGGGAGTACTGGATCTGCAGTACCGACCCTATCGCTACGCCATCGCTACGGCATCGCCACGCCGTTGCTGCGCCATTTCCACCCTGCACACCCTGCACAGATAAACTCTAAATTCTAGATTAATACCAAAACAAATGCTCTGAAATCCACTCCAATGAACGCATTGTGGCACCACGACCAAGCGATGCCGCCTGCCGCCTTTGGCTATGTTCCCGACGCACTCACAGCGTTGGCGATAATTAAAGTCATTGTTTTCAACAATGGCCCGTTTGCTGATACGCGGCCGGGAAATGAGAGGGCGATTGTGTCTGGCTGCATTTTTGTTACTCGGCAGCGGGACATTCCGCGGTGGACTGATGGGCGCAAGTGGTCGCCCTCCCGCGCAGTGGGCTCGTTTATGCTGTACAGAGAGGTGCACACTAGAGAGCAACTGCAGTGTGCGAGACCTGGCCCCAATTCCGGGAACCCGCTCTATGGCCCGTTGGACCGGGGGTTTGATTTTGTGGAGGGCGGGCTTTTCAAGAAAACATTCTGCGCTGTTGACCGTGGCACGGGGGAGAAGTACCGGCTGATCAGTTATTATAGGCCCGAGGATGTGATGGCGGGTGTAGTCCCCACTCTTGATTCTGTGGGTGTCTACAACGTTGCCAGTGACCCACAACGGGCTTTTGAGCTTGATATTGTGCATGATGCGCGGGCGCAAGGGAACCAGATTGCTGGTGATTAGCTCTAAAGGGTGTGGCTGCCGTGGAATGGCTGGCTGTGGGATGGCCAAGAGGTCCCAAAAGGGCACCCGTTAATATAACAATAACATTATATACATTCTATATAAATAACCACGAGGGTGGGCAAGGAGCACGGTAAGGCACAAGCGGCGCACGCGGGCGCACGCGGGCGCTCACGTGGGCGCTCACGGGGCGCTTGGGATTATGGCGTGCAGCTAAGCGGCTGGGTAGGTGCATACCAAGCAGCTCGTGCAGCGGGTGTGTGAGAGAAGTCGGTGTGTTTTGCACGCGGATGCGCCAGGGCAGGTTTAGATTAGAGCTGGGATATAGCCGCCTCTGGTGCGCTCACTTCTTTAGCGGCTGGTGGCTCACTCACTTGAGCTGGTGCCTGCTCACCATACCGTACGCTCAGTCGCCTCTACTCGCTCACACTCACATGAGGGGTGGAGCATGTTCTGCCAGTGCGCTCACCACTTCCCGGACGCTCAGTCGCGTCTACTCGCTCACACACACTCGCTCACTCACTGCGTTCGTTCGTTCGTGTGTGTTCACTCAAACTGAAACCCAAACTCCTCCATCATCGAATTCACATCCTTCCACGCTGTCGTCGCGTCCCAATCATACCGCTGGTTCTCTGGCGTCGACAACATCTCCGGCGACGTCTCCTGACTGACCACATACGGGCTCTTTTGCACCTGCTCACCTCGCTGCTCACTTCGCTGCTCACTTCGCAGCTCTGCTCGCAGCTCGCTTGAGACGCTCGCTCTGTGCGTTAAAACTGTGGGCGCGTGGGACATGATCTCGCACTCGTCCCTGAGCGTCCACAGGCTATCGAAAAAGACCGAGGCGGCCATTCGCGTGCGGATATCCACTTTACAGGTGCGGATACGCTCATTGTGGTTGGCGGCCATGGCGCTGAACGCGCTCCACATTTGCTGCATGACCTCGGCCGCTCTAAAGGCAACGTCGTGCTCGAGGATGGACGCCTTGTTGATGGCGGCGGCGGTCTTGAAATAAATATCGCGCGCTTTGCGTTTGTCGAGGTTCTGGCTCCAGCGCGAGTGGTACAGGCGGCACACGACGGTCGCGGCTTGCCACAGGAGCTGGATGTTGACGAGCGGCGCGTACCTTAGGTAGTGCTCGTTGCGCGCGATCGTTTGCTGGACGAAATCCATGAGCGCGAGGCACGCGTTGTACGCGCTCACGTACCCCCGCTGCAGCTGGAACGCGCTCAGCGACGAGTTGTCGAGGAAATAGTAGAGGTACAGGCGCACGCGCGTGGCCAGCAAATCAAACCACGTCTGGTCGTTGAAGCTCGCGCAAAAGTCGCGCTCGAGGTCGTCGAGCCGGACGCTCAAAATCCGAATCAGGCTGAGCCGCTCGCCCATGTTGCTCAGGGTTACCGGGTCCCGGGTATTGGAGTTGAGGGACGTCTCGATATCGTGCGCAATCAGCCCAATCATGAACCCAATGTAGATCCCCAGCGGGATATCGAGCCCCTGCACCACCGTGGCGTGGTTGAAGCTGGCAACGCTGGGGTACCCGTACATATTGGCCACCGCCTGGCACACGGTGTTGGTCGCCAGCCAGGTGATGCACTGCTCTTTATTGGTGGCGCGCGCCTGCTGTTCTTGCTGGTTGATGCGGCCAAACTCTTTATGGAACCCGGGCAGGTGGAGACCGGCGCGAATCGCCGTGAAAACAGCAATCCCGCACGTGTTCCACGAACTGTCGGCGTTGATGGAGCTCGTGGGCAGCGGCCAGAGGCTGGCAATCACAAACGCCTGCACCGCGTAAACGTTGGCGAAATTGAACTTTTGGCCCGAGGATTCGCGAATCACGGGGCTCACGGCGATCTCCGCGAGAATAGTCTTTTGCAGCCCGCTCAACTTGGTCACGAGCTCGCCCTCGTTGAAGCGCCGCGATGCTGTGGCCATGATGGTCCAGAAAAGCGCGGCGCTGACACTGAAAATGTGCTCAATTCCAAGCGAAATGTTGACCACGGGCATTATCGGGTGGTAGTACAGCAGGTACTCCTTGAAGAGCGCCTCCACAGTTTCGGCCGCGAGGTACACGTCGTCGCGGACTTTGGGGGTGCACGCCCAGTTGGAGACGCTCGCGAGGACATCGAAATGCGGCTGCGAGACCCGGGGGACGCTCTTGTAGACGGCCGAGGGCAGGCGGTCGTTGGGGGTCACGCGGTCGCCTCCTGGAGCGCCTGCGGGATCTTCCTGGACATCAATGACGGGGACGCCAGCAGAGACCCGGTTTTGTTGTAATTGTCGTCTCATGGTAGCCATTTCCTGCTCCATTTGTGCGATTTTTTGTCTTTTTGCTGTTCTTTTGTACTCGGTATCGACAACACACCGGATACCTTTGCGAATACACCGTTCACAGGCACTATCTTCTTCATTGCTACCGGTACACCGCACTTTTTGTTGTCTACATTCTACGCAAGCAACCCTTCGATGGGATTCCTCCATTTAAGGGTGTGGAGGTGGGAATAAAAAAAAAGTGTCTAAAAAAAAAGTTTGGAGGGTCCAAAAAAAAATTAACCATTGTTTAATTCGGTGGAAAAATTGACAGGTTAGGGTTAGGGATTGCCGCAATTTCAAAAAAAAAATAAAAAACCAAAAGAAAAAAACCCACCAAAAAAGGCTCGTCGCTCGTCGCTTCGCTCCTCGCTCCTATGCACCCCCTGGACCTTCCTAACCTCCATAGCCACCCCAGCACTACCCAAATATGGCACATCCTCAATTCCCTTAAAACCGAAACCCGGAATTTCGAGTCTGCACCGCCCCTGGAACCCCACGTTTTGACCTTTTTGTCTCGCCTCGTTTCCAGCGATCTCAATTGGCTTGATCCCGAGGATGCCTCCAATATCGTGGATTTCGCTTCGCATCGCATCTCGCAATCGTGCGGAATCGCCTCGCGGTCGAGTACTTGCCGCGTACTGGATGTGGGCCACCTCGAGATCAAGCTCAATGAACCGGGTCTGACCAACGATAATATCGGCCATAAAACGTGGGGATCGTGCCTGGTGCTGGCCAACCGGCTGGTCCGGGAGCCCGGGCTCTTGGCGGGCAGAGTGCTGGAACTGGGGTCCGGGACCGGGCTGTGCGGGATGATTTGCGCGTACCTGGGCCACGAGTCCCTGCTCACTGATTTGCCCCAGATTGTGGAGAATTTGGACAAGAATATTGGGCTCAACGCGGACCTTTGCGGCGGTAGAGCCGTGGCCCGGACGCTCGACTGGAGTTGTCCGCAGTGGCCCGGTCAGTACGACACGATTGTAATTAGCGATCCGGTGTACTCGGAAAAGGCCCCTGCGCAGATCCGCAACACGCTGGAGCTGCTGAGGGTGCCGCGGGTGCTGCTGCAGCTGCCGGAACGGCCAAAGTTTGAGGACCTGAGACAGGAGCTGTATGGGGGGATTGAAGCTTGTGGGTATGTGAGGCAGCGGGTTGAGAGGGAGGAGGGGATGGATGATTTTGGGCCGTCGGGGTATGTGTTTACGATGTGGCGAGCACGAACGCACGAACGCGAACGCAGTGAGCGTGAGTGAGTGAGTGTTTGCCAGGCCTGAGTGAGCTAATGGCGCCCTCCCTGAAACCCGTAATGAACCAGGCCTGAGTGAGCTAATGGCGCCCTGCCTGAAACCCGTAATGAACCAGGCCTGAGTGAGCTAATGGCGCCCTGCCTGAAACCCGTAATGAACCAGGCCTGAGCGTGAAACCGCGTAAAACACCTGACGACGCGTCGCCTGCTCCCCGCCCGCTCCCCGCCCGCTGCCTGCTCCGCTGCTCCCCCTGACCCGCCTATCCGAGTGCCAACCCTCAGCCAACCCTCAGCTGATGTATCCGCCCGAGTGCCCTAATCACTCCAAATAACGCGCAACCCAAAGCTACTTGACAAGCAGCACCGCCTGCACCTAACCGCTCCAGGACTTGTACCCAACGGCCAGCCAGGCCAAAGCAATGGAACTTGAACCAGCGTGGCACTAACTAACCTGGCGTAAATTTCATAATATCGTTATCTAGTATTACATTTTGAGGCATAGGCCAGGTCTCCTAGCTGCCCTCCCTCCTGCCCTCCACCCTCCTACACATACTTGCTCCACTCGCCTATATCCAAATCCCTATACTCGCGTCCCACAAGGTCACCTTTAAACTCACCGCTAAGCTCACCCTCCAACTCGCTCCCCACAATCTTCCCACTCTGCACCTCAAACTTGTACGGACCCAGCTCATGGGTAAACGCTGGGGTTTGGCCGAAATTCCAGCTCCACTGTTTGAGCGATTCGGCATCTTGCAGCACCTGTGCGGGTACACTAGACACCTCCTCCACCGTTACCGGGTCATACTCGCGGCTAAACGCCTCGACCCACGCGTCCATGTACACTGGGGGAGGGATGCCGGCATTGGCGACGGGCGAGCTCACTGAATCGGTGCCGAGACCCGTAACAGTCCCGGCACCAGCATCGCGTCTCAGCAGCCGCCTAAGCACCTCGAGGTCCGATTGCAGTAGCATCGTCGCGTGGTGGTACGCCTTTTGCCTGACGATTTTGAACGAGGACCCGCTCACTTTTTGGCCGCGAGCATTGATTATATCGTGCCTGTCGTTGACGCTGAGCCCGTACTCGCTCAATTGGTCCACAATCATCTCGATATGCTTGGTGCGGCTAAACTCTGCGCGAGGGGTCTGGACGCAAAAATTCACATTGCCCGGATCGTGGACCACGGTTCCTCCACCCGATCTACGTCTGATAATTGGTACTTTGAGGGTTTTGGCTGCGGGGATATTGCACTCTTTCCACGGGTTTTGGTTGCGGCCGATAACGATGCAGGGGGAGTTTATGTACAGGAAAAGAACGCGACAATGGGGGGCCAGTTTATCGAAAAGGAATGATTCGTATGCGAGGTTAAGGAACGGGTCGGTGAGTTTGGATATAAGGATTTTGTTCATAAAATTAAAAAAAATTTGACTTTTAGATTTTTTTTTGTTGCCACACACATTTGCCACATTGGCCGCATTTGCCACATCAAAAAATCCCACCAGCCAGATTTTGTTTGATTTATGAAACTCGAAAAAACGCACCCCCTCGGGGTCAAACCCAAAGGCAATATCCTAATTGAAGTAGAAAACCCCATCGAGCACCGCATCCAAACCCTCGGACTTTTCGGAGCCCTCGATGATGAGCTGCTGATGGCCATCATCCAGGATCTCGACAAAAAATCGCTACTGGCGCTCGCTCATACCAATAAAAGTATGTTTGCGTACTGCCATTTTGATGAATTATGGAAACGGATTGTTTATCAGCACCCGCAGGTCCCGCAATGGCTCGGGACCTGGCGCCGGACGGCCCTCGAGATGCCCCGCGAGATCGAGGCCCGAGTTGACGCTCACGGCAAGGTTTATAGCGATTTCTTGCACCGGCCGTTTGAGCTGGCACAAATTGATTACGCCAACTACATTGATTTGTCCTCCAAAGGCTCAATCCCCCGGTACAGCGAGGAGCACGTGCGGGCCCACTTTGACTCGGAGCTGTACAAGCGGCCGTTTGTGGTTTTGCTCGAGAGTCCTATTGCTGCGTGGACGCTGGAGGACCTGGTGACTCGGTTCGGCAACGAGACGTTCCGCCAAGAGTACATGGACTGGCCCCTCAGGGTGTACCAAGAGTATTGCCAGCACAACACGGACGAGACGCCGCTATATTTATTCGATTGCAAATCCAAAGCGCACAAATCGCTTGTGTTTAGCGACCCCCTGCCCGATTTATGGAAAGACCGCGACCTGTTCAACCTCTTTGGCGACGACCGGCCAGACCACCAGTGGCTGATTATCGGGCCCAAACGCAGCGGCTCCACTTTCCACAAGGATCCTAATGCCACGAGCGCGTGGAATTCAGTCATCTCGGGCCACAAGTACTGGATCATGTTCCCGCAAAACGACCCACCACCCGGGGTCTGGACCAGTGCCGACCAGAGCGAGGTGACTGCGCCTGAAAGTATAGCAGAATGGTTTGCCGCAGGTTTTTACAAGCAAGCCAAGAAAAGTGCTGGGTTCTGCGATGCCATCACGGGGCCCGGCGAGGTTATGTACGTGCCGAGCGGCTGGTGGCACGCCGTAGTGAACCTCGAGGAGTGTATCGCCATGACGGGCAACTTTGTAGTGGAACCGTTACTCCAGCAAGTCGTTGCGTTTTTCAAAAACAAGCCCGACCAGATTTCGGGGTTCAAGGAGTGTAGCGACGTTTACCGAAAGTTCATGCAGGTACTGGAGCACGCCCACAAGGATGTCTATGATCGGCTCCAAAAGAGCAAGAAAAGGACATGGCAAGAGGTGGCAAAAGCCGATTCGTCGTTTACATTTGGGTTTACTTAGAAAGATAAATAGAAAAGCCCGCAGTTGATATCGCGGGTGGGTTTAGTTACTGGTGGCCGTCGCCGAGTGTTGTTTATAGTAGGAGCGTAAAACGAGAATGCGCTAGAGCTTTCTGAGGAGCTTGGACATAGAGTTTCGCAGTCGGCAGGGTGCATGTGGCGAGATCGGCGAGATTGAGATTTTGTGATTAAATTTATATCTGCATGCATGATTCACGTGAGGCATGTGATGGTGATGGGTGGCATGTGACTGGTGGCGTGTGAAGGCCGGACGAGAGCTAGGCCGCAGCCAAACCGGAGCCAAACCGAGCCAGAACCAAACCGGAGCCACAGCCCGGCCACAACCAGAGCCCGAGCCACAACCAGAGCCTGAGCCCAACCAGAACCCGACCAACGCCACAACCGCACCACAACCGCACCAGCACCAGACCACAACCGACCATCACGTTATCGCTAACTCCTACCTACCTAACGGCCTCGCTGGCCGCCAGCTAACCGCTGGCTGCCCGCTCGCTACTCGGTCTTAAACAACAACACCGATTTCTTCACCCCTGCGCTATCAACATCCCCATAGATAAAGTACCCGCTCGAGTGCGACACAAAGCTGCCAAAACTCGTGCCAACTATACAGTGCCAAGCCTCACCGAATTTAGAATCCATGTGATGCTTAATTTTAGCCGCTACTTCGCTCTCGAGACTGTGCTCGGCAAACGTTTGCACAATCTCGGCAGTGGCAGCTGCTTCTAGCTCCTGCGACATATCTACACTTTTACAGTTGACTAGAGTTAGTTTGGTTCGCTGGGGTGCTTGGAGCTGGACTTACAAGTTGGTTTTTCTTCCATATTGTGGGGGAGAGGAGGGGAGGAGGGCGAGTAGGTGTGGCGGTTGGAGACGATAGGGGCCAGAAGGGCTGGAGGGCTGGACGCTGGAGGGCTGGAGGCCTAGAAGGCCAGCAGTAGATATTGAGCCTTTAGATTAGCGTAATTAGATTTCTAAAATTAGATCAGCGGCGAACACTTGAGTAGTCGCGCTAGGGCTGGTACTGATAGCATGGTGCAAGCTGCTACGTAGGTTAGCCACAGTTTAGAGAATGTATATGAGAGTGATTATATCCGTCTGTACCGACTGTAGCGGTCAGCATAAGCCGGACCGGTTCTGGCAGTTGCCATCGGATAGGAGCTCCCGGGTCAAGCTGTGAGCCGGTGCAAGCTGTGAGCCATTATAAGCATTGACAGGAGGCCATATGAGCTAGCCATATGAGGAAGTCTTCCATGGCCTTCAAAAGTCGTCCGTACTGCGAGCATATCCATCCTAGCGTCCAGAGCCACGAGGGTAGCTGGTACTTGATAGAAAACGCGAATTCAACTGCTGATTTGAGCGTTGTAACCATGCTGGCGCGTGTTAGAGTCCGGCGAGATAGGCGGCGAGATAGGCGGCGAGCTAGGGTGAGTAGTGGAATCTCGGAGCGAGTAGCTGAGAAGGCCCGGAGCCTAGAGACCGGAAGTACACTATTGGTGGATATTAGATAGCTATTAAAGATGTATTAGGAGCGGAATATGAGAGCAACTGAGGAGCAGGGAGGCAGAGCGGGTGGGCGAGTGAGCCACCAGAGGGGCAAAGAAGCGAAAGCCTAGGGAAGAAGCGAGGGCCTAGGAAACAGCCTCGGCCATCTCAGGGCGCTGTAGACCTCGGATCGGCTAATTGTGGGCCTCATAGCAGCCCCCTGTGGATCCACCTGACCCCACTCACCAGGCTCATCCACTGCCCAGACAACCCAGCCATCGGGCTCGTGTCCACAACACCCATACGATCATCAATCCATTCGGCAAACGTGTTTGCGAGCTGCTGGTCCTGCTGGTCCTCTTTCTCATGCATCTCCTGCAACAGAGCCGGGGACGCTCCCGCTGTTTGGTTGTAAAACTCGTTGAAATCAACGGTTTCGTCATTGGCATTGAGGTTACTGAGATTATCCACAATGCTAATGTCCATAAAGTGCGTTCTGAGGCACGCACCGTCATCGACGGATCTGATCAGGTCGACGAGCGACCCGGCTGGAGCTGATCTGAGGCATTTGGCGCCCGACCGAGCAAGCACATTGCATTTACAATCATGGTTTCCACCGCATTTATCCAGTGCTGGCCCGATTGTTGCTTTGCATCGTTCGAGATGGCTATTAGCTGCGACAAGAGTGAATAGAGATAATAACATGGTAAGAGATTCGCAGGGGTCGATGTGGTGTTTACCAGATATGTATTTAGCTACAACTACATTTTGCTACATCCTTCAGCACCCATCACATCACATCCTCAGGCACCACGCAGGGCCCAGACCGGACGCACGGTTCCGTCACATGACGTAGAACCACCCTGTTTATCCGGGCGGCGACGCGTAATTTGCTGACAAGAGACACGCGTAATTAGCCGCCGTCAATCCCGTCAACCGCCCCAAACTCGGCCAATGCGCTAATTAGTGAATCCACTAAAACCCTATAGTCAATAGAAGCTCACTAATCCTTTTTCAGCTTTTTCGCAGCCCAGCAGCCCGCTCTAGTCTGCCTCCTGCAGGTGCATGCACGGCACCGCCATGTGAAGATGAAAAATTTTCTATTGCCATCTATTTGCATATCGATTCATGTAGCCAAGTACCCAACTGAGAATAGCCATACCAGTGTGCTCTGATCTGCCCTATCTGCTTTTTTTTTGTAAAACACCCATGCTGATTTGTGCATTCCAGTGTCACGCTTGAAACGCTTTTTTTCAGTCACATCAATCGCATAAATCGATGCAATTCGATCCACTTGGCCACTATGTAGACTTATTAGCTAACACCCACCTAAACCTATAAACCATCCAAATCAAAACCTCGCCAAACGTGCTTGAAACGCCGCGATCATCGCCGTGTGTGAGGTACTAGAGCCCCTGGATTTGCTACCGCATGCACAGCAACTTGCGTAAACCATGCATATGCTTGTCCAAATCCGTCAATGGCGAGTCCGTGACTCAGCAACCTCACGGCGGAAACGTCGAGATGGACCTAGAGAGGGGGGGAAAATGAGGCAACAGGAGGCTTCAGCGACTGTTGGATAATTGGTTTAGCCAAATTAAGCCGCCAGCTTTTCCAGAAATCCTTATCAGCGGCATCCGGACGGTATCTTGTTTCTCGGTTCAATGTATGCACGCGGATTGGACAAAGCGGTGGGCGGCTAACTTGCGATTACGGGGACAGCAAGGCGGGAAATTTTTGTGATAGTTGGGGTAAATATTTTATGCTGCTAATTTACAATTTTTTTCCTACGCGGCCAAGCTTCTTTTTGAGATCCGGAAAATCTATTTACATTTTCCGTATCTCGCGCATGCATCAAGGGTTGCAGCGCCTTTATGCATGCGCGGTGAAAATCTGCGCCAGGTTAGGGCACTACCCGAGTATAAAACCAATCTCGCGGCGCACTCTGGTCATACTAATGCAGTTCGCCAAGCTCGCCTCTTTTGCTGTCCTCGCCGCTAACGCCACCAACTCTACCAACTCTACTGGTGTCACCAACTCCACCACCGGCGGTAACTCCACCCACTCCAACTCCTCCAAGTCTGACTCTGCCAACGCTGCCGTTGTCCCTGTCGCTGGTACCGGTGCTTTCCTTGCCGCCCTTGCTGCTCTTCTCTAAGGGAGTTTTGAAAATTAATTAATTATTTGTAGAATATCGTAAAAAGCCTTGAAGCGAGAAGCCAAAGAGCGAAAAAGCGAAAAGCTCAAACTCTCATTTTATACGGACATCGAATTCAATATTTTGGCAACGAGAACCGGAGGAACCAAGCACGATCCTGCTCGCTCCCCAGCCACCTCAGGTGGGTCTCAAATCTCGTCCGATTCAGTCTCGGATCCGAGTCAGATCTGGCTCACCGTGTGGCTCGCCGCTTCCTATCAGCTACCTACCCCTCCAACTAATTAACCGTACTCTAGCTACTTTGCTCCAATTAGATGTAAAGCCGATCATGACCATCAGCCTTTACTGGCAGCCACCGTTAGCCTCACTAGCAGCCAGCGTGCTGTCCAAGCCGGATGGTGGCTGCCAGCAGCGTACCTACGAGCGGCCCATTAAATACCTTCACGGGATTTGCCCGCCAGGAACCTAGGGCTAGCCACCTGGTGATCAGAGCTAACCATCAGCTATGCCATTACTCTGTTCAGTGGAGACGGCTTTGAGCTGGGTACAGGAGAGACAGTTAAAGGTGATCACCCTGCAAATGCCTACAGGCAAATGCCTGGTGCGCACTGACCCCACTGAGACATCTGAGGGCAAATTAGGGAGGACGTTTAGACCGACGAGCGGAGCAATGCCCTAATCGATCAATACTTTCAATGCTCCCCGTGTTTGATCTCGGGGGGAATGCCTTAATCGATCAATACTTTCAACGAGTTTCGCCTTATCGATTCGTCAATTCCAGCTCACTGACCTTTATTCCAACTTCAAAGCTTTGTCTGGGATATGATCCACCTTAGAAGCAAAGCTTATGATGGTCCTCCTTTCACTAAGAGGGCAAAATAGGGAGGACGTTGTGACGCGTTCTTCTTCTGTCAAAAACCAAGCTGATGCGGGACTATCTGGTACCCAAAACCAAAATAAAATGCCCACTAACAATGTGAGAAGGCCTAGAATAATAAATAGGATACGCCAATTGACAAGCGAATAAGATGCACCATGGACATATAGACCATAGGCGAATGCAGCACCCAGAATTGTACCCACATTGAAAAATCCAAACCAGATACAGGTGCGGCAAAACTGCTCCTCACGTTTGTACCATTGAGAATTTAGGGCGATAAAAGATGGTGTGATTGATCCCCCCACCGAGCAAAACTCTACAGGCGATCAGAGCGGGAAACGTTTGTACAGCAGCAGTGCAACGAGTCGCATTGCAGCCTAGATGGTCCAAATTGAGACACAATAATATATTCAGTAGCCAATAAATATATCTATTAGCTGGAGCCTTTGTATAGTCCGCTCGGGGGTGAAAATGCCTTAATCGATCAGGGCAGCCACCAGTAGTTAGCTCTACACTGCGCAGATCTGGTAAAGCTGAAGATGCCATTGGCCACAAAATCCGGTTTGCCAGCACAATGCCTTGGATTTCAAAATCTCCAGGTTTTGCCATCCCCAGGTTTTGCCATCCCCAGGTTTTGCCATCTCCTAATGTTGTAATTACGAGGCAGTAGGCTCCAAGGGACCTGCCGCTCATTTCCATGCTTATCGGCGACAAGGAGACCCAAGATTCCACGTGCTCGAGTGGGAGCTCATTCTCAAGGATGGCACTAGAGTTGACCGAGGAGTACGTGCCTCGAGCCATCGGCTCCGAGCGTCAGAAGGGGAGCCCAGGGTTGTGGCCTCGCATACAAAACCAGAATGAATTTGTATAGTGATTCTACCAGGAACCCGATATTGAGGAATACTGTACCCTTTGCCAGAGGGATCAAATTCGGCCCATCGAGCACATCAGCAAGTCCATATCACAAACAAAGGGAATGTGCAGCAGCTACAAGATGCCATTAGCGCTTCATCCGCGTGTGTACTGACGCCCAGCCGTGAGGTCTATGGGCATCTTATGGGTCTCCACCAGCTTCCGCGTCGACCGCGATGCCTCAGCGTCGAGACAGGTGCCGCTGAGCCGCATTCACCTCAGGGCACGACTCTGTAAGGGAGGCAGGAGATTGGGCGACAGAGATGAGCGCTGCGGCCACAGGCCATTCCCTGAGGTTATGGATGGCCGCGTTGTAGCTCAATTAGCTGTTGGCTCGTGCAAACGCGAACGCCAATCAAAACACTGCCAACGCGTTTGCGATAGCGCGCTGGCAGGCTGGTGGGCTGTCAGGCTAGTGGGAGAGTTTGTGCGCTCTACTTGTGATGAGTTGAGCTGCTCTGATGCCAACGCGTGTTACCTGGGCCTGCCGCACGTCCAGGAGCGCCTGGAGTGAGACGTTAGCCACAAGATTAGGCCCGGCGACGTTTGAGGTCGCTCGAAAATGCAGGCGGTAAAGATTATCTGCAACTGGTTGGGCAATGAAAACTGGTCAAAACAGCTCGCGGAGTGGCCACAATGAGTACGCTGCACGCTTTAGTTGGCGACATCAATGGTTAGTGCTGGGGTGAACATGGAGCATCCAGACAAGCAGGTTCAGCGTGCGCTATTGCGTTGGATATCGCACTAATTGCTTGTATCCCTTCAAACCGGATGGGCGTCTTGCTATTCAAGTATGAAGAGGATACTCTAGATAAATAGTTACACTAGTCGCTACGATTACTTGCTAATGCTTATTAGTGGCACGATATGCTGTGCCGGGCAGGGCGGGGAGAGGGAAAGGGGTGGGCTGTATTAGGTGGGGGTGGTGGAAGTGGAAGGGACGCTCATCCGCCCACAGCAGCCATCGGGAGGTGAAGGCAGTGGTTAGAAAGAGTGGCCAGGCGTGGCTGGGCGTGGGTGCCGGTACGAGCTCCCTGAGATGGTCGTGGCCGCTGGTGGCAGCCAAGGGGGAGGTAGCGAACCCTAGGGCCACGCTCCCGTGCTCTCTAGCCACTGAACAGCCAAGTAGGTCACCATCAGCTGCTGGTGGTGAGCCTCAGGAGGCTGCTGGTAGACTGGCCGCCAAATGACCGAGCGCTACTGGTCGCCTTGGGGTGGCCGCTGGTGGGTCATCTCAGGAGCCTGTGGGGCGGCCGCCATATACCCGAGATGGCTGCTGGCGACCAGTGGTGGCCGCTGGTGGACATCCCAGGGTCGCTAAGAGCTCACTCACCCTCGAGCTTCGCTCTCGGGTTCGTTCGCTACCTCATAAACCTCAAAAACCTCCTCTCGCTCCCAATCACACTCTTTGCATCGTTATCCATCATCCTGACCCCCGGGTCAATCACCAAACTTTTGATCTTGAAATCCAATTTCGTGTACAAATCTTTTTCCTGCGGCGTCCATTCCCGCGTCGAGAGTTCCTGGATCGCCTCGTACATTACCAAAACTGTTTGACACAAACAAAGAAAGACGATCCGGCCGTCGAGCGGGAACGGCGGCACCCGGCTGATACCTGCGTGGTGGTGGTCGTCGGGGTGCACCAGGTGCTGGTGGTCGTGGATGCTCATGCTGCTGACCTCGCTGCTGAGGTTGGACGACGAGTCGCTCTGGGCGACGGAGGTCATGGCGGGACCAGAGGACCCGTTGATCATCGACGCACCACTGCTATTAGCGTTAGCAGAACCATTACCACTACCACTAGCGGCGGAAGCACCCGCTGGCGCGGCTGCTTCCTTCTTCCCAAACCTGCTCTTAAACGCCTTCCTCACACTCGTGACCGGCTTGCTCTTGACGCTCACCGTCTCGTACTGCTTGAACGCGCGGTACCACGTCTCAAAATATTCCTGCAGCGTCGCCTGCTTCTTGGTGCTCAGCGCTTCCCCCAGCTGGATGATCGCCGCGGCGTTGACCCCGAGCGCCGCTTTGGCGGGGTTCACCCGGACGCTATTGAGCCACCCGTGCTCGTTCTCGAACGCGCCAATCAGGTACTTGAGCGAGCTCTCGCGCTGGCTGAACTGTACCTTGTCCATAGGAGGGAGAAAGGTGGGAGGACAAGACAAGGGTGGTGCTGGGAGGTGAGGGTTAGGGCGGCACTAGGACACTAGGTTGTGGGTGCCGCTAGCTGCCTCAAGTGCTATCCACGGGCCACGCAATTTATTAAAAATCTTCAAGCTGAGAGAACCCTTCAGGCAGTTTTTAGTTCTCGCCCACCCTCTGGCTAATTTAATACCTCACTCCAGTCTGCTAAAGTGGTGGCGGGGTGGCGCGTGCCTGCAGGTGGGCCTCCTAGCCCAGCTCCTAGCCCAGCTCCTAGCCCAGGAGCCATAGTTTAGCTTGCATGCGGCGACAGGTGGCAGGCAGCAGGTGGCCGCCAATTGGCCAACTGGGTCTGTAGTGGGCCGGTTCAGCTCGCCGAACAGGTAGGCCTGAGAACGCTGGCCTGAGAACGCTGGCACTTGCACCAGGCGACTACCGGCACCGTTCTAGACCTGGCAAAAACTTGGTAAATTAACTTGAGACTCACAGGTAGATTGTCAGTAGTAGATTTGCAGGGTGGGGATGGAGGGAGCCATTGCGGATACATCGATAAATTTACAGACAACCAGAGAGGCCGTTCAGCAAACTGTAGCAGTTCATAGCAGCTCATAGCAGCTCATCGCAGTTTATCCAACTGGTGCGATCCGAACCGGTGGTACTGACCATCAGCTGTCGCATCCCACCCGCTTTCCCAACAATCCCGGGTGTACAGGTTTGTATCCTATTCCTTTGAGCAGAGACTGCATTTTCAAGGACAACTCTGGATTCGCCAAAGCGGACTCAAAAGGCTAAAGCGTCCAGAGCGAATCACGCAACTTGATGCGTTTGCAGGATCCCATTGCGCATCTGAATGTGTGTCCATAGATGAAGCAGTATGGCGATTGCCTCAATAGCAGAGGTCCAGTGAAACCAGCTGTAGCCATCGGGTCCACAGGATCTCTCTAATTGAACGTTGTGGATAACGTATACGCATGATCGTTTTAGAGTGCCAGTATGGTACATTGCGCTTTTCTAGGGTCGAGCAGGCACAGGAGTTTGTTCAAAAGCACGCCCCAGTTATCGTCAAGGCTGACTTTGGCGGTAGTGCACCCAGAGGTCCCTCAGCTTGCGATAGCTCATGTTGGACGGAGCCACTCGGAGTGCCCTTTATAAGGAGTTTGACTGACGTGCACCAGCTGAAGAGTTTGTCAACCTTTAGGGTCTGATCCGTGCTGAAATCGTGTAAGATAGCTGTTTGGCAGCTGGTGAAGCACTGGATTAGGGGGGTTCCACGTACCATGCGTTGCGAACGGATCGCAGTGACGATGATGATTTCAGTGGGACGCGTCAATGACGATCCTAGGAAATTTGGAGCGCTACAGCGGGATCCTAGGGGCTCGTAGCGTCCTGTGGCGTCGTCGTAGCCAGCAAGGGCAAGCCACGGCTGCTAGTGGGTAGGCCTACTACCCCATGAGCTCATAAACTCCTGCACCTGATGTGTCGAAAAAGTATTTTTGCTGCTTAATTTTTTGACCTGGCGCATATATACTCTGATGTGGTGTGCCATCTGTGGACTCGAGGCATACACGCGTCTCGTTGCATGCAGATTCGCATACCTAGCTATTGAGCTGGGGCTCGCTCACAGGTTCACATGAGCAGAGACTGGTGCGCTCGATTCAACACGCAACACCCATAGCTTAGCGTCCTGGCCACGCTGCGTTCACGTGAATGGGATAGGCTGGCCTGGCTGGCCTGGGATGGCCTGGGGCTGATATAAAGATTTGGGTACAACGAGGCCACCTCATGCCAAGTACGTTGATCGAGGAGTACGCGTGGAGTAGGTACGCGATACCTCGTGGAGTAGGTACGCGGTACCTCCTAGAGTACCTCGGGTCCTGAACAGCCGGCCTTATGCAAACCACATGCAATCCTAATTATATAAATTATCTATTCATTATCGGCGGTGTATGACAGGAGACGCACCTACAGGAGACACGATGTGCTCGAGCTACGTTCTCGTTCTCGACGCGTATGTTCAGTTGACACGACCCACGCTCTTGCCTCACACCCCGCTACTCATTGTCTAGTTGTTCGGAGCCAGGTTCACCTTGGTCGTCCTGATCGTCCTCGGGTTCACCGTCTTGGTCGTCAGCGTCACCCTCAGCCTCAGCTTCCTCGCCCTCTGGCTCTGGCTCGCCCTCTGGCTCCTCTCCATCCTCACCCTCGGCATCCGCGTCGGGCTCGTCTGGATCGTCGCTTTCCTCCGCCTCGTCGCCCTCCTCATCCGCCATCTCGTCCATCGCGTCCTCCTCCTCGTTCCCGTACTCGTCCTCATCATCCTCGACATCCACGTCGGGCTGCTCTGGCGGGTACTCGTCCACAACCTCGTTGTCCCATGGGATCTGGTACCGCGTGACTTTGGGCTTTTCGGCGAGAATGTTGCGCACGACGTGGTCCAGGGCAACGTGTGTGGGCGGGTTTTCGCGTAGTTCCTCGCTGTCGTACTCGTTGTTGACAAAATAGCCCACTTGCACAAAAGTTTTCTCATTGTACGAGCAGGTCAGGAGCATGATTGTGACCGAGACGAGATCGTTTTGCGGGATCAGGCTCGAGTTGGGGGCGTCTGCCGAAAAGACAAACTTGTTGATGCCCACGGGGATGGGCCCCACCAGCAGACACTCGAGCTCCTGGTCGTATTCTGGGGAAGTGGCCGAGCCGACGTAAACGAGCTTCCACTCGAGATCGTGCTTGAGGGGGCCCAGGCACTCGAAAGTTATTTCAAATTCGTACGGATCACTGAATTTCGCCGGGTTGTTTAGCACCTCAATGTTGAGGATCGTCACGCTCGACATCTCTAATTACCAAGCCAGTGTATGCGTATATCTAGATTACAGGATTACTAGTGGATTACTATGCGAGCTTACTGACGAGCTTACTATAATCCCAGTAGTCTATAGAGGGATTACTAGAGTGGCTGTGGGAGGTCTAGAGTGGGTACTGGGGTGCTCTGGCTGGTCCCTAACTGGCACCCACGAATAATTGGTTTTGTTAGTTTAAGGAGATTTAGTAATTGGCGTGTTTTTGTGTCGATATTGCCCAAATTGGCTGATTCGTGCCTAAAGCACCCCCAGCGTCTCCAACCGAGTTACACAGCCTGAAGCGAGCAAGTACCAGGCCTGAGCATGCGAGATTTCATCCGTCCCGGCAAGAGTCCAGCGAGTTAATTTCAATTGTATACTTAAACGGACGTATAGAATCGAGTGGACGGGTGGAATCACCTCATTTTGGCTCAGGTTGGCAAATTCGTGCCCTCTCTCAAGTACCTACCCCTGGGCGTCTCCAACCGGTTTACTGGTACCAGCGGCCTGAGCGTGCCAGATTTGACCATCTCGGTAAAGTTCGGCTTCTTAATTACTTTTTAATACTTAAAAGTGCATATATAATCAAATCGACTGGTAAAATAATCCCACTTTCGCGAAATAGGCTCGAATCGTGCCCTCTCTAAAACACCCACCCCTAGCGTCTCCAACCGATTTATGCAGCCGTGAGCGATCAGTGATCGAGTGCCAGAATTTATCCATCTCGGCAAAGGTCCAGCGAATTAATTTTACACAAACACCTAACCGCATATATACGATCAAACCAATTCGTGAAATCATCTAATTTTCGCCAAAACTAGCTGATTCGTGCCCTCTCAAAATCACCCACCCCTAGCGTCTCCAACCGGTTTACGTGCACCAGCGGCCTGAGCGTGCCAGGATTGACCATCTCGGCAGGTTGCCAGCTTCTTAACTACACAAAAATAACTAAACGCACATTTAAACTGAAACTAGTTTGTAAAACCATCCAATTTTCGCCCATATTGGTAGATTCGTGCACTGCCTCAAATACCCACTCCTAGCGTCTCCAACCGATTTACGCAGCCATAAGCGAACAGTGATCGAGTGCCAGAATTGACCATCCGAGAAAATCCAGTGATTTAATTCCACAAATACCTAAACACACATATCAAGTCAATCCAACTAATGAAACCGCCCCATTTTCGCCCACTTTCGCCAACTCGCACCCTTCCTAAAACACCCCCTAGCGTCTCCAACCGCCAAGCGGCTCACTTGGGATCAAGGTGATTAAGAAATAAGCAGCATACGCAGGCATACGCAGCATACGCAGGCATACGCGGCATACGCAGGCGTCCATAATAATCACAGGGTAAAAGTAGAAATAAAGTAAATAGATAACTAGGCACCTGTATATCCAACGTTTGCAGTCTGAGGTCATCCAACGCTCCCTATCTGTGGTCATCTCGGGAGTGCTAGATGCACCTGCATGCACACTAATGAATAAACAAACAAACATCCATTTCAGTCAGCTTCAACAGTCTCTATAACCCGCACTTGATTTAAACCGGCCACAACTGCTCCCGCCAAATCGCAGTCTTGGCTAAATTTAGATGTCTACTCAAACTGAATCATCGTCATCACCATCGCAGTTGCCTCGTCCTCGTTCGTTATCTCTGTTGTGTGTTAATCGGTTGCCCGTAAAGATGGAAAGGAAGGAGAGAGAGGGGCAGAATCAGAATCAGGGGCAGCAGCAGAACCAGCAGAACCAGGGGCAGCTAGCGGCCCCACTCACCGCCGTCCCTCACACACCAATAACGCCGAGACAGACCACGGGCCCTCAGGCCACTCCGGGGGCCACCCCCCAGGCTCCAGGCGCCGCTGGTGCCACCCCAGGGGCTCCTCAGGCTCCCCAGGGCTCCTGGCTCCACCAGTTGCTGCCAGGAGCTACAGAGTGGCCCCACAGCGACGAGTCGCTCGCCGAAGCCCTGAAACTCCGCCAGGAACAGGAACGCACAAAACAGGAGTTTTACCGCTTGGAAAACCGCAAACGCACGCTCGAAATCCTCACGATGGCCACCCAAGCGGGCGTTCCTGGCCACGCCATCCCCTCGCTGTTTGAGGGGCAGCAGGCGGCGCAGCACGCGGCTCAGCAGGCAGCGCAGCAGGCCCAGCAGCACTCGCGGACGTCCAGCGTCTCGGGCAAGGGCCGCTCGCGCGCTCCGTCGCCGGACCTCGTCAACTATGAGGACGCCCAGAAACGGTCCCCCACGCGGTTCAGGCCAGCGCACACGCGGTCTGCCTCGGCAATCACGTCGTTTGCCAGTGCACGGCCGGCCACACAAGCTTATTACCCGAGACAGGTGGCGCCTCAGAGTTCGTCATTGCAGTTTCACCACTGGAAGCCCAACCAGCGGCATGAAGATAAGCGGCGGGTGTCGCCGCGGCAGCAGAGGGAGGACGCGCCGCAAGCCCAAGCACAAGCCCAAGCACTCCAAAGCCAAACGCCCGGCCAAGCACACAGCCAAACACCAGGCCAAGCACACAGCCAAGCACACAGCCAGACGCCCGGCCAAGCACACAGTCAGTTGGCAAACTTTGGCCAACCCGGGCCAGTTCAGGCTCAAACTCAGGCGCAAACTCAGGCTCAGGGGCAAAACCAAGCACACGGCCAGCCTCAGGCCTCTGCCCACGGTCAGCCTCAGGTCTCTGCGTCCGGCCAGCCTCAGGGCCCCGGCCAGGCCTCCGCATCCCCCGCAGTAGTCGCCGCCGCCCACCAACAACACCGCCGATCCCTACACTCACGACACCGCTCAGAAGCCGCCATCCCAATGACCCGCAACTTTTACAACCGTCAAGAAGAAGGCGCTTCCATCCTCGCATCAATGGCTACCGACCGCTCAAAGCATGAAGTAGGATATATCCTCGCGCCAGATCGGTCCCCATACCCGAAAATCCAATCGTCACCTGCACAACAACCGGCACCACTGCCGCGACCTCATTTTGGGTTCCCAGGACCAGTTCAGCCAAATCAGCAGACGCAGGCGCCGAACCAGCAGCAGGCCAATCAGGCAAACCAGCAGGCGCCTGCACCAGTTGCTCCACTTGAAAAACCGGCTGGCCCGGATAAGGAAGATAAATAGATAGCTAGGCACTCTAAGCTGTAGACAAGCCACCAAAAGCTCAATACAGGCGGCACCTCAAGCTCAATACTGGCGGCACCTCACGCTGTATATAAGGGAGCCTCGAGCGGCCGCCAGTAGACTGCCAGGCTGAGCCCGTTTGAGCTCCATCTGCTACCAGCGCAAACACGTTTATAGCGGCCGTTGTCTGGCCGAGTCAAGCGCTATGGGTCAAGGAAATAGGGTGATCTAAATCAGTATTAACGGTAGATACATACTAGCTAAAAGCTCGATGGCGGTCCATCTTAAAAGTTGAGCCCTGTACAGACAACACCTGATGCCAGCGTAATGACGCGTCCACAGACCTCTGGTTAGTTACAGAGCGCCGGCAGACGCGGCTGGCCACAATTCTACAGCTAGCTAGCATATAGCTCCCACAAAATATATCTACCTAGTTGTAGTTTCTAGCCAACTACTCAACTACATGGTATCAGCATCGTGGTGAAACACGTCCGTGTCAATGCCAAACGCCGACTTTGTAGTACCGTGGCGGCTCATGCCTTGCTCCTTGCTGATCTTCATGATATCGGCCATGTCCTGTTCGTCCAGCTCAATCGAAGCCAAGTTGTCCTTGACGCGGCTGGGGTTTGAGGATTTGGGCAAAACCACAACGCGGCGTTTGATGTTCCAGTTGAGGACAACGTTGGCGGGCGAGACATTGTGCTTTTTAGCGATCTTTTTCAAAATCTCAAAGTCGAGCTCGCCCTGGCCCAGGGGCCCCCACGCGGCCGGAACAACGTTCTTGGAGTGGCAGAAATCTACCAGCAGCTGCTGAGGGAGCTGCACATGGAACTCGACCTGGTTGACGGCGGGCGTCTTGTTGGTGGTCTTTGCGGTCAGGAGCGCCATGAGGTTCTCCACATCAAAGTTCGAGACGCCAATTGCGCGTACCTTGGACTCGTCAAGCTGCTGCATCTTGTCGTAGGCCTGGATAAAGTCGATCGAGTCGTCAATCTCGAGTTCCTCTTTGCCGTCCTTGCCGACATCTTTAACGGCGATCGGCCAGTGCATCAGGTACAGATCAACATATTCGAGGCCTAAACGTTCGAGCGACTCGTCTAGCGCTTTGCCCGGGTTGTGGTAGTGCTGGACCCACAGCTTGGTGGTCACAAAGATCTCCTCGCGAGGAATCCCCGAGTCGCGGATAGCCCGGCCCACGGGTGCCTCGGTCTTGTACCTGCTCGCAGTGTCAATGTGGCGGCACCCGTTCTTGAGAGCAGCCAGCACAGACTCGTAGGCCTCGTCCTCGGAGCATCCGTAGCTTCCAAGGCCGATTGCAGGGATCTCGGCGCCGGTGTTGATGGGGAATTTGATATCAGTAAGAGACATTTTAGGGAGCATTGACCCATTGGCGGCCTTATATACTGGGAGCTGCAGAGATTAGTACTCGACATGGTATACGCATTGCTCGTGCATTAGCGAGGTAGGGTGCATATCACTCCCGGGAGGATCCTTTGTGAAATCTTGCCGTGTAATATATGGCCAATCTACATGCCCACTTTAATTTGCTGGAGTAGACTATGACCCCTCCCCGCACTCTAGCCCCACCATGGCCTGATGTTTAATGCGGCAATTGTGGGCCAATGCCGTGCCCAGAGTTTCCTATAGTCACACCCTCGAATGGAATGCACGACGCCCACTGAAAACTCTCAACATTTATCGCGCAACCATCTGAGGTGTTAACTGCATACGTTCTGCAATGCATAGCCAGAGAGCAAGCGTTGCGTTGCTCATCAATAATCAAGACAGATTGGATTTTGCGGCTCAAGAATAGTGAAAAGTCGCTCAGGGGTAGGGCTATCAGTGTTCAACTCCAGAGACTCTTATCGCGACACAGATGCATGGAAGGAGCTACACATGCATTTAGCTGGCTTCTTAAACCCGTCACGTGCATCACCATGAACAATAGCTATAGACGTGCGTGGAACCTCTGCACAGGTGCGCATAACCGAGCCGTTACAATGCTAGCAATTGCCAACACTGCAGCCTGAAATGGCACGGCACGAGGCCATAAATCACTCAGTTTAACATGCTGAATAAGGACCCGGGTATCGTCTCGTGCATGTTCCATGCATGACCCCGCATGATAAACCGTGCACCTGGTTCTCATTTTCCAGTGGGTGGCACTCAACTGATTTACTCGGTGTATGGGCTAAATGTAAATAAAATAGTAATTTCTAGGCTGCTGACCAGTTTACGATTTACCTGCCATTGGGGGCTCCCTAATAAGAATCAGCGTTGTTGTGGAAAATATCAATATCCACGCCCAAATCGGATTTCGTAGTGCTGTGACGGTCGAGCCCTTGCTTCTCGCTGATACTGGCGATCTCGGCCAGGTCGTCCTTGTCGAGCTCGATGTACTGGAGGTTCTGCTCGAGACGGTATTTGTGGACAGATTTCGGCAACACCACAACTTTGCGCTGGATGTTCCAGCTCAGAGCGACATTGGCCGGCGTGCAATTGTGCTTTTTGGCGATCTTGTCGAGGTCACGGTACTCGAGGTCTCCCTGGCCAACAGGGCCCCACGCCTCGGGCACAATGTTTTTCGAGTGGCAGAAATCAACCAGTTTGTGCTGCGGCAGCCTCACGTGGAGCTCCACCTGGTGCACGGCGGGGGGCACCTTGGTGGTGGGGGCATCCAAGAGCTCCATGAGGTTGCGAATGTCAAAATTCGAAACACCGATAGCGCGTGCCTTGCTGGTGGGAATACCCTGCATGTTTTTCCAGGCATCGATAAACGAGATGGACGTGTCCAGCGTGTTGTTGCCGTGGCCATCGTCCTTGATGGGGACAGGCCAGTGCATGAGGTAGAGGTCGACATAGCCGAGGCCCAGTCGCTTGAGCGTGCCATCAAGCGCACTGACGGGATCGTGGAAGCTGTCGAGCCAGAGCTTGGTGGTAAGGAAGATCTCCTCCCGCGGGACCCCCGACTCGCGGATAGCCTTGCCTACCTGTTCCTCGTTGCCGTAGAGCTTGGCATTGTCAATGTGGCGGTACCCGAGTCCAAGGGCTGTTTTCACAGAGTTGTAGGCATCATCGCCCTTGCTGTTGAAGGTGCCCACCGCGATCACAGGGATCTTGGCGCCGGTGTTTAAGGTAAAGGTGGATTTGGCAATAGAACACATGGTAATTGAGAGGTTTAGCTCGGCTTTATATATACGCAGCAAGGCCAGGGCGTGGGCATTATACATGTGCAGTGCATTAGCGAGATCTTTGCATGAGTTATTTCCCTGCCAGTTTAGCGCCAGTGATAATTTCAATACAAGGGGTATATTCGCATTAATTGGGTCCGGGGGTTGCCCTACATTCTGATATCAAGTGGAGCACGCGGAGAAGCCAAAAGACAAATGAACATACGTCGCAAAAGTAATTCCGCAGTACTATTGAGACTGTAATGGTGCGATGGTGCAAGCGTTTAGCAAGCAGAGTAGCTGCAATGAGAGGCCAGAGCTGGGGCTAGAGCTGGGGCTGGTGGTGAGCCAGTGACCAGTAGTGAGAACCTGTTGGCAATAATGTATAGTCGAAGGCTACGAAGGTGGCAACGACAGAGGTGGTGGGCTGTGCAGCGAAGGCTACTAGCACTCGGAGCCATCTTGCTCTATCTGGCTAGGACCCGGTAGCAGGTACAGCTAAATTCCTTAAATACATTAATACTAATAAATAAATGGAGAGAACGGGGATGGGGCCTGACGCGTTCCTGTGCTTCTACGCTCTCCTCATCTGCTGGTGTTCATCTGACGCGGCTACTAGTGTTCATGTCACGCGCTGGTGTTCATCTCATGCTTGAGCCCTAATCCTCATCATCACTATCCTCCTGACCGTGCTCGGCCATTGCTTCACGCGCAGCCTCCTCATACTCATCCAGCTCCAGCCCCAAATCGCTCTTTTGCAACCCCTTGACGGCCTTGTCGAGCTCCGTGACGAGCCCCTCAACAACTTTATCGCTCGCGTACTGGATCCACAATGCGTAATCCTCGAGCCAGATTTTCCGGTAACACGCGTGCTGCTCGTTTTCAAACACCCCCAAGAGGTAAACGAGCCGTTGGAGAATAGCCTCGCGTCCAGCCCTCAGGGTAGCCAGGACATCCTGCCATACCCGCAGCACCAAATCCCAGTTGCGGTAAAGCGGGTAAATGAGCGCGCGTTTGCTGCACTGCACCACATAAAACTGCAGATCCGAGCACGCGTACAAGCTGCTCATGAGCGGACACAGCTTGCCCACGCACCAGGCACTTTCCACGGTCGCGTCGCCGCTATTGATCCGCGTATCGTAGGATTCAGCAAAAAGCAAGGGAACCAGCCCGATATACGTTTCTTTTGCGTTGACGGCAATCACTTTGCGTTTCGGCAGTTTGAGGAGCCGGTCCGAGGCGGCAGTATCCATAGCGTACGGCTGCTGCGGCTCTTGCACCAGGTTCTGAATAGTGGGGTTTTCGAATAAATCACTGAAATAATAGTCGACATCAAACTCGGCGCACGCGAGGGCCGTCTCGCGTCGGACCTCCCCTGACGCGTGTTCGGGGTCGCTCAATTCGTTAATCTCGTTGCCGGCCGCTACACTGACCCCGACAATCTCCGAGTACGCGTTGTTGAACCCGTACTTGAGCCCATTTAGCGGCTGCGGCAGCTGCTGGTCAATCTCCTCGAAATCAATGGACTCGGCCAGGTTCTCCGGGTCCAGCCCATCGCGGTCCATCTCCTCAATTTTGGGTCCTTCTTTGCGGGCCAGCATCTTGCTCAACATCTCCAGGTCCTCGAAATGCTCTCCCTTTACTTTTTTCGAGATGGTGCACTTGACGGTCGAGGTGGCCAAGTCGTAGGAGCTCGACATGTGTTCATCTTCAATTACCTCGCCTGGTAGATGGAGCCGGAGGTAATATGGAGGTAACGAAAAGACGAAAAGGTCGCCTTCTACCTCAAACTGGATCATTGAAGCCTTGATGTAGGGGGCTCTGATATTGACGTGAATAAAATTGTCTGACTGCGTTACGCTAAATTGTGGTGTGATCATACGAGTGCGTGCCTGGTGTGCTGTTTTTGAGCCATGTGGACTTTGATCTAGTAATTTCTACTGAAAAATAAGTACCCTAACCCTAGCAACCCCCCACAGTGCATATATACCTGCACGTCAACCTCTATAGTGAAATTGCAAACATGGCTGGCAACCCCCGAGTATTCTTTGATATCACCATCAACGATCTCCCCGCAGGCCGGATCGTCATGGAGCTCTACTCCTCTGTAGTCCCCAAAACAGCCGAGAACTTTAGGGCCCTCTGCACTGGAGAAAAGGGCAAAACCAAATCAGGAATTCCCCTCTGCTACAAGGGGTCCGGGTTCCACCGCGTCATCAAGGATTTCATGATCCAGGGAGGCGATTTCACTGCTGGTAACGGTACAGGAGGCGAGTCCATTTACGGCGAAAAGTTCGAGGACGAGAACTTTGAGATCAAGCACTCGAAAAAGTACCTGCTGTCGATGGCCAATGCCGGTCCTGGAACGAACGGGTCGCAGTTCTTTATCACCACTTCGACCCCCTCGCACCTCGACGGCAAGCACGTGGTGTTTGGAGAGGTTATCGCCGGCAAGGGCCTCGTGCGCGAGATTGAAAACTTCCCTACTAGTGAGGGGGACCGCCCCACAAAGCCCATTGTGATTGCCGACTGCGGCGAGCTGCCGGCCGGTGAGCCCGTGAGCGTGGCCATGGATGATGGTACCGGCGACAAGTACGCGAATTACCCCGACGATGAGCCGAGCTGCAACACCGGCAACGAGGAGCAGGACATCGAGCAGGGCTACAAGATCGCCGAGGAGACCAAACAGCTCGGCACCAAGCTGTTCAAGGAGGGCCACAAGGACCAGGCCATCACAAAGTACACCAAAGCCCTGAAATACGTGTACCAGTTTGACGTAGACAAGAGCCACAAGCTTTATGGCGGGTTCGAGAAGCTCAAAATCAGCTGCCACCTCAACCTGGCCATGCTCGAGCTTCAAGTCGGCTCCCCGCTAGCGCCTATTGTTACTAGCACCACTGCTGTCCTAGAGAATGAGAATTCCACTCAGGCAGACAGGGCCAAAGCGTACTTCCGCCGCGGTGTTGCCAAGAAGAACGCGCGTCTGTACGAGGACGCGTTGGAGGACCTCAATGAAGCGGCCAAGCTGATGCCCCAGGACGGAGGTGTCCAGCAGCAACTGCAGGCGGTCAAGAAGGCTATTAGTGATAGGAAACAAAGGGAGCGCGCTGCTTACTCCAAGTTTTTCCAATAAGCACAAAGCACTCCTGAGATGACCACTGGCTAGGCACTCCTGAGATGGCCACTGGCCCTGAGATGGCCAGCCCTGAGACCACTGGCTGGCACCCGAGATGGCCGGCACTGAGATCAGCAGCCTGTAGCTGTGCCACGCCGTAACTTAAATTTATAGATATGTATTGACCTGAGGGTAGCACGTGTAGGTGGCAGGTAGGTGGCAGGTAGGGTGGGCCCGTAGGATGAGCTGTTAGAGTGAGCTAGCGGTAAAGGATCCCGACCGTGAGTAGCCAATGGGCGCAATGGCAGCCTCGAGTGGGCATTCGTAGAGAGGCTGGCCTACCGGGCGACTACGTGTTACCCCACCTCCATAGATTGCGTGGTTAGCTCACAGATGGCTCACCTATCGCCCTAGACTGCTCGTAACTACAGCTCTTGATGCGCCATGGATGAGGTCTTGGGCTGTCCTTTACGCCCACCGTGGCTGAGGAGTCAGTAGCCCTCATAGGGCCCTCATACGGCCACATTGCCGAAATGCAGCACTCGCTAGCCCCCTCGCTAGCCAAACACACTAGCAGCCATCTCTCGTTCCCTCCAGCCAACTGCTTCCCTGCTTATTGCCTGTCCTTCAACCTCTACACATCCACTCCTCAGCTCTGTTCTGGGCTATCTACGTAAATCTGAGCGTCCTCCACTGACGAAACATCCAACTTCGGGTAGTACTGGCTTGCAGTGGACCCGACGCCCATGAGTACGGGCCTCCGAGTGGGCCTACCTGCTATGTCTGGGGGCCTGCGTTACGACGCGTTTCGGCGCAGATCCATCTATCTGACGAAATTCATTTACATATTTATGCATATTCTTGACTTTACGTAGCGTAGCGCACAACTACCTCAGGCTGCTTAGGGCCTATCTCACTCAGCCGAGTAGGACTGCCATTGTAGAATCTGCCGTTCTAGTCTAACGCAATTTATTCACCTATTTATGGCCTACCTCTAGGCCTCGGCCTACCTCCAAGCTGGCAGTGGGCTACCTCCCATATGTAGAGTCCACCGGTTTGCTGTTCACCCATCTTTATGACGCCATTATTCGTCTATCTGACGCAACTTATTTAGATATTTAGGACTCTATACATTTGACTCTAGATAGCGTAGTGTAAGGCCTACCTCACTCAGCCGAGTGGATGGCCATTATCTGGCGAATCCGCGTTTTCAATCTATCTGACGCAATATATTTACATATTTATGAATATTTTTGACTTTAATTGTATATGGCCTATCTCAGGCTGGCTTCGGGCCTACCTCCAAGCTTCGGGCCTACCTCGCACTCCTACCTGCGGTAGTCGCGCGGGTAGTCAGCATGAAAAGCCAGGTCCTGACCATACAATGGCATGAAGGCAAAGCGCCCATCTATAGCGTTGATTTCTCCCTTAAAACTAATTTACTAGCTACTGGTGGCCAGGATCTCAAGGTCCTTTTATGGGCGATCCGCGGTACCACGGTAGAGCATGTAGCGACCCTCGACGAGCACGTAGCCACTGTAAACTGTGTACGGTGGGACCCTACGGGCCAATTGCTGTGCTCGGCCACTGACGGCGGCGAGAACTACGGCGGGCAGCTGCTCGTGTGGCACAAGGAGGCCGTCAGTGGCACCTGGCGCGTCGTTACTCGGTGCCAGGTCCCGCGCGATATCTACGATTGCTGCTGGAACGCGCAGGGGACACAGATTGTAGCGGTTGGAACTGACTATAAAGTGCGCGTTTTTGACGCGCAGTCGGGCGCAGTGGTGGAGGAATACTCTCCGCACTCGCACTATATCCAGGGAGTGACGTGGGACCCTCAGGGGCAGCTGATTGCTTCTCAGAGTATGGATAGGAGTCTGGCGGTGCATTCGCAGAGGCAGACGAGGAGGTGGAAGGAGTTTATGCCACGGGGCGAGCCCGAGCCGAAGGCGAAGAGCGAGCCCGAGGCGGCGGGCGAACCAGAGGGCACCAATATGGAGGCCAGTAGCGAGCAACCAGAGGGCACCAGTAGTGACAAGCCGGTGGGCACCAATACTGAGGGCACCAATGAGCCGGAGGTGAAGAGCGTGCTCACCACTGAGAAGTCACAGGGTGAGCCAGCGGCCCCAGCGGCTGTCCCATCAGCTGCCCCATCAGCTGCACCCGACACACCCATGGAGGTAGACAGCGAGAGCGCCAAGCACGCCTCACGCACCCCTATAAATGACCCACAGGCCCCATCGGCCCCACAGGCAGACCCAGATGCCGAGATGGCTGAAGCCGGCACGAATGAACACAACACTTGCCCAAATGCCGCAGCTCCCGCAGACTCCGCGGACAGTCACTCCAACGGCGCCTCCGCGCCTCCCCCTCTCACCCTCCTCGACGAAAAAGCCAGCTCATACTTTCGACGCCTGAAATTCACCCCAGACGGTAACCTCCTCATTGTCCCCACTGCAACGCTCGGTAACCAGAAATGCAGTGCCATCTTTACACGCCAGGGCCTCTCTGACGGTACCCCCAGCGCTATCCTGCCTCTCCAGGGCCACCCGTCAATTGTCGTTGCCTGCTCGCCCCAAAAGTACAAGCACGAGGGCCCCAAACTCGTGGATACCGACTATGCGTGTATCTACGCGGTGGCCACGCAGTACAGCGTTTTCGTGTACTCGACCCAGCGCAGGCGCCCGCTGTGTATGGTCTCTGACCTGCACCCCACAGCTTTCACCGATATGAGCTGGAGCAACGACGGGCAGAGCCTGGTGATGAGCTCAATGGAAGGGTTTTGCTCGCTGATTGAGTTTGAAGACGGTGATCTCCCGGAAACGCTGGGGCCAATCAGGGAGGTCGCGGAGAAGCAAGTGCAGCCCCAGGCCCAGCCCACGGTGAATACCTTGGTTGCGAGGAAGAAGAAAAAGGACTAGCCGTTGGATGGCGGTAGCCGTTAAAGACGCCAGCCGTTAATGACGCCAGCCGTTAATGACGCCAGCCGCGTTGGGTGGACACTGGCCGTTGCACAGCCGTTGGATGACCTCTGCGCTAGATGTAGCCGTGGGTGGGCACCGGCCGCGTTGGATGGGCACCAGCCGTTGTACAGCCGCTGGATGGCCTCTAACCACCAAGAGCCGACTGTGGGTCCCTGATAAACACCTGCTCGGCAATACTCACATCATCAACTTGAATGAGCTTTGTGGCTGCAGCGAATACTCGTGGCTCGTATTCCTAGCTGCTCAGCTCTCATGCGCCTCTGTCCAGACTTACAATAAAAGACATTCCTTTTGTGTGGACTACCGAATGAGAACTCTTTGCCTCTGACTCCTAATGTGGTCCCGGAATTGGTGGGCTAGCGTCTAGCGGCTATCGCTACACTGAAGCGCTACAAGTGCCAAATTCAGCTACCTCAGAACTAGCCAACGAGCGAGTGGGTGAGCCAATAGTAGCCGGGCCCGGACTCCAGCGCCCGAGCCTACTAGCCGATCGGTGCGCAAAGGCTGGTGACCGGGCGCCTCTGATGCGCTCATACATGCGGTCTGTGGCTCTCACACTCACACTCAGCACGCGCTAGGCTGCACCAGAAACTCGTGCCCCCATATCCTACCTCAAATATTCTAGTTTACGCTATAGTAGTCAGTGCACATTAATGGGCGATATGGAGCTTAGAGTTCACTGTGCCCTCCATATTCGTCTACCCCTTAGGCAGAGAAATCTCGCTACATTATAGGAATTTGCTACTATTGAGGTAATGAATCCAGAGCAAGGTATCTACACGCGCTCAATAACTCGCGCAGAGCTCTGAGGTGGTCTCAGCTGTCTCCAAGTGAGCCCCTAAGGCAGCCTAAGGCAGTCTTTGAGGTGATCTCGCGTCCAGACTCTACACAATTACTATCTTCAAATAACAAAAACTGGTAGCGCGACTTTGAATAGGAAAAGCTGCATACTCCTTGTCACAGCAGGGGCACCGATACGAAAAGACACACAGATCGCAGGGCCATTTCCTGCTCCATTCTCTGTTCCTTGGTGGCCACGGTCTCGGTAACGGAGATTATATACTTGATTTGTTTACGACGACTAGTACTTTTCTCACCAGGCAAAACGTATCAGCATATCGCAACAACAAATGGTAGACGACACGTCGAATAACGCTGCACAAGCTTCACTGCTGGCAGGTTTCAAATTTGGACTTGCTGCTGAGCCGGGAATTACGCGTTTGTGAGCGTGAGCGTTGCAAGAGTTGCGATTGTGCTGGCTATCGCAGGTGTCGGCAGGTGCTGGTCTTGGCGAGACCCACTTGATCCTCGCCGTGAATACGCAACTTTGACAACATCACGAGCACCAACGTAGTGGCAAAAGCAGCAGGAGTGATGTAGGCCCGAAGCCAGCCTGAAGTTAGGCCATAAATAGTTGAATAAATTCAGTCAGATAGACTAAAACGGCGAATTCGCGAGAAAAGCAGCACCAAACGAGGATCCGCTGTCCAACACCACCTAATAATTGAATAAAATGACCACTCTCAAATTGCCTATTAATTGCTCAGTACTCGTGGTGGTTCACGGAGGGCTTGGCCGTCCGGCACACCCTGGGCATCTTGCGAGCCAATCGACCATTGAGGGATTTTCAGCATTCAATTGACAACTCTACTAAATTAAAACCAGCTAAATACTAGGTTATGCCTATGCACAAAGCTACTACAGGACCTAGGAACGTCAGCAATACCGCCAATGAGAACTTTGATAATTTTAGGTAGCAGCTCAGCTGTGATAGACATTGAAGAGCTGGCACGACTTTTCGCAGAGCTGAAAATTTAAACAACACAAATGATTGCAGGAGGTTGTGTACCATGTCGATTAGGATCGCGTGACACTATAACAGTCTCCCCAACTGAGTTGCGTGATGTCAATTGCGTCTGATTTGGAATTGATGTTCAGGCAGCAGCGGGTTCCGATTGTCAGGAAGCAAATGGTAGGTCCATGGGAGGCCCATGGGAGGCTCATAGTAGGCGCATGGCGGCCATACCGGGTCACCAGGCCACCGCACTGCCTTATACACCTTAGCTGAATCGATTACAATCTTACGCTGCCAGTGACGCCTGGCTTGCTAGTAGCCAGTACCCTATAAGGTTAAACTGGGTGGTTACCGAATCAAGCGAGCGTTTGGAAATTTCAAGGTTGGATCTCGAGCTTGATGCAACGCGTGCACGTCTGAGACGAACGTACTTGGAACGTGCAGTCGCTGAAGATGAGTTCGGTAGACGTGAGTGTTAATCAAATAGTAGTCATATGGTATCTCGTGTTTAAATAGTGCCAGGCGTGGTCAGGAGGCCATCCCACAGGAGCCAACTCAGGCCGTCGCAGCATCCTGGAGCCCAGCCAGTTCATCTCCCATTACCACTAACTAAATCTAGAATTCTATAAATACACGCAAATCACGCAACTCAACTCAACTTGTATCAGGGGCTGGGGAGGGAGAGAGAGGGCTGAGGCGTGCGTGCCCTCACCTCACCACCATACACATTTTCCACAAATTTACTCAAAACTGTTTCACCGAATCGACGTGTCTGAATCTACCTGACTGCCTGCTGCCTGCTGCCTGCCTGCTGCCTGTGGGGGAGGAAAGGGCTGAGGCGTGCCCTCACCTCACCACCTACACTTTTTCCAACTAATTTACTCAAAACTGTTTTACCGAATTTAACTGAATCTCCCGGCTGTGCTCGCGCCTACCTTCGGTAGCCCGCTCGCACGCTTTGTCATGGAAAAGTCCCTGGACGAGATTATCGCTGGCAGCGCTGCCGAACGCCGTGGCCACCGCAACGGCCGCCGCAACGGACGCCGTGGAGGCAGCCGCAAGGGTCCTATCAAGGCGCGCAGCAGCGACGGCCGCGGCAGCTGCGTGCTGGTCACCAACCTCAGCAACGAGATCAGCGAGGACGACCTCGTGACGCTGTTCCGCTCTGCCGGACCAATCACCACCGTTTCCATGGAGCACGACCCTAAAAAACGCAAGGGGCTCGCGTGGGTTCTCTACGAATTTGCCGCTGACGCCGCTGTCGCCGTCGGCCGCTTCAACAACCGCTCGGCTGCTGGCAAGGTCATCCAGGTGCGTCAGGTCGAACGGGTTGGAGACATGGCCTCGGGCAGCCTCAGGGACCGCTTGGGCGCCAATGGCGGCAGTGGCAAGAAACGGGGCCGCCGCGAACGCGAACCCAAAAAGCTCGACAAGGCTCCAAAGACACAGGAAGAGCTCGACGCTGAGCTCGATTCGTACATGGCTGTTGACGCTGGTGCTGGTGCTGATGCCGGACAAAGTGCCGAAAGTGCCGCAGTCAGTGCTGATCCCTCTGCTCCTGCCCCTGCCCCTGCCCCTGCTCCTGCCCCTGCAGCTGACGACCTAATGATCGAATAAACCTTTATAGCAGTCCCGCAGTTTTGTATTCCTGCTGGCCCACCCGCTGGCTGGCCCACCCACCCTCTGTAGATTAACTTACCCTATCGGCTCATATCTGTATCGCAATCTGACAGGTGCTCGGCTATGCATATGCATGCAGTAGCAAATACCTCAATATAAAACCCTCCCACCTGCCTACCCACCCACATGCCGGAAAAAATCGGATTCACATTTGATATCGATGGCGTCCTTATTAGAGGCGGCGAGGCACTCCCCGGGGCCCGTGACAGCCTTGAACTCCTCAACTCCTTCCAGGTGCCGTGGATCCTGCTCACAAACGGTGGTGGGTTATCCGAAAGCACTCGCGTAGAGGATCTCAGCCAGAAACTGGGCATCAAAATCGACGCCAACCAGTTTTTGCAGTCGCACACTCCGTTCAAGGATTACGTCCAGAAATACGACCGCGTGCTGGTGGTGGGCGGCGACAAGGAGAAATGCCGCGAGGTGGCGCTCGAGTACGGGGCCTCGGACGTGGTTATCCCGGCCGACATTGTCTCGAGCTTCCCCGACGTCACACCGTACCCTGGCCACACCCATACCATCTGCGACGAAACCAACGAACCACACGGCCTCCAGGACCCCAAGAAACCGTTTGACGCGATTTTCGTGTTTGCAGATAGCCGCGACGCCACCACCGACACGCAAATTATTGTCGATTTGCTGCTGAGCGAGAACGGCGTTTTCGGTACTCGCGCCCAGCACCTCACCAAACCGGCCGTTCCCATTTATTTCAGCAACAGCGACCTCCAGTGGATGACTGCTAGCGATATCCCGCGGTTGGGCCAGGGAGCAGTGATTGCCATGGTCGAGGCCCTTTTCAAAAAAATCACGGGCCACGACCTCGAGTCGACGATTATCGGTAAACCCACGAAAATCACCTACGACTATGCGACCAAAGTCCTCGACACGTGGTGCGGGGATCACCACCTCAAGGACGTGTTTATGGTCGGTGACAACCAGCACAGCGATATCCGGGGAGCCAACGATTACGGCTGGAAATCGATTCTCGTCAAGACCGGCGTGTACAAGCACGGCGACGATATGGTCACTGACCCGACGTTTATCTGCAGCGATGTCTTGGATGCCGTCAAGACTGGTCTCGAGTCGGCCGGGTACAATCTGAGTGCTCGTAATACTCAGCAGGTGCCCACGCATTTGGCTACTGGCGATTCGAGTCACAAGCGCAAGGCCGCGACTGCGGGTGTTGTTAGTGCCCTGAGTACCTCTCCCGAGACTGTTTGAGAGAGCGGATCCCGGGCATGAGCTAACGTCCGGGTATGGGTGGCCGCACCCCAAGATATTTAAAATAAGACTATAGATTAAATTAACGCGTTCTTCTCGTTCAAGCCGATAACGCGTTATTGCACTCCCGAGCTCTCTTAGCTACCCATAGGCCTAGGCTCCTACCCATAGGCTGCTAGCCACTACCTACCAAATGGCCTTCCTAAATTGTATCTTTTTTCAATTTCAGCTCTACTATATAAGTGTCTTGTACATCACAGTGACTCCTACCTCCACCAGCCACTATCACCTCTACCGAACTGGAGCTCAATCTGCACCATAGTCTATAGCCCACACCTGTAACCACGGCCCTGAAACCGTTTCGGATCATAGCCAAGTCACTGTTTCACTGCCGTTTCACCGTTTCACAGCATCGTACCATAGACATTCAAAGACACTCGAAGCTGCCACAAACAACTTGCAATAAATAGCGTGATTGTCACATGGATGCGAGGGCCGAGAAAACCAGAGTTCAGGGCAGAGTTGGCAGGAGCCGCAGAGCTGTGAGCCGAGAGCTTGAGCCACAGAGCTAGCCGCAGAGCTGTTCCACCACATGACCGCAACATTCAGAGCCGAGCACTACAATAAAGATAACTTGTACATAACCTCTACATAAGCCACCTTCCTGACCTTCGTGACCCCCTAATCGCTATCTACCTACACCGATATGACCAGGAGATCTCCTTACATAACCGAGATGGATCTTATCCTGGAAGGCATCACCAGGCAGATGGATATGCTAACAGCGACATTACCGGCCGAAATTTCGCGAATAAGTTTCAGTGAATTGGACGAGAACATCGCGGCGAATTTTCCGGCGCTGTTGCCCCAGTCTGCACAAAAACTTGGTTTCACCATGACCCGTAATGAAATATTGGACGATATTAAAACAACCCGAGTAAACGTAGCCCTCACGCCCTGGGGTAACGCCGATTCCCCCCTCGACGGCCAGTTTGTGCAGCCGTGCCAGCTCGAGATGACCGTTAATGACCTGCTGAATTTCCTCGAATCAAAGGACGATCGCCACGTTTTTTACATGCAATCGCAGGACGATAACCTCAACAAAGAGTTTGTCAAGTCTCGGCTCCCTCGCGACCTCCTGGCTCTCAAGTCAGAGTGCCCCCTGCTCGCGACGAGGGGCCGGCCTGCTGCCTCGAACCTGTGGATCGGCGGCGAACGAACCCGCTCGCGGCTGCACAATGACCACTACGATAACATCTTTGTGCAGCTCTCGGGCAAAAAGCGTATTTATTTGATCCCCCCGAGCCATGTGTACGGGGTGCACGAGCAGTTCCTGGTGCCGCGACGCTACGAACTCGATAAAAATAATGAACTTTTCCTTAATGAGGACTCGGAAACGACCTGCAAAGTCCTTTTCCCCACAGTCGACCCCACAGACCCCGACACCCAGGACGAGTCGTACAGTCTGTGCAGGGTCTACACTGTGGATCTCGAGCCCGGGGATGCGCTATTTATTCCTGCACTGTGGTACCACCAGGTGGAAATCATCGACCAGGATATCAACATTTCGGTCAACTACTGGTACAATGTCAGCG
This sequence comes from Wickerhamiella cacticola, assembly GCA_030564425.1. Taxonomy (NCBI): domain Eukaryota; kingdom Fungi; phylum Ascomycota; class Dipodascomycetes; order Dipodascales; family Trichomonascaceae; genus Wickerhamiella; species Wickerhamiella cacticola. The sequence goes on along the minus strand of JAJLUX010000005.1, from coordinate 16,309 downwards.
CCAAGAGTGCGCTCTGGGCTATGTGGGATTACCTCCGGCTGAGCAGCCTGGTGTGCCGAGGGTACTATGATAAGGATTATTTCTGTGTATAGCTATTTTATTTCTCGGTTAGTCTCAAATCACAAGTGCTGTGGGCGAGGATGACCCGGCCATTGGGCACATCGTTAAAGTCAGCTCGTGCGTAGCCGTCCGCTAGATTGGCCACGAGCCCCGCACCTAGGTGTCTGTGTGCTAGGCGATCCCTGAGGACGGGTTCGGGCACATCCAGCAGCCACCGGTCGTCCCAGTACTGAGCCAAGTCTTGCCACCCGTCGATGTTTAGGAGTAAGTAGTTGCCTTCAAATATGATAATCTCGGTTTCTGGTGGGATTGCTGTGCCCTCAGGCTCTGGATCCTTGATGGAGTGGTCGAAATTGGGGCACACGAGCTGCTCACGCGAGTGCAGTTTACCGGCAAACTCCTTGATGCGGGGCAGATCAAATGTAAAGGGGGCACCCCTGTACTTGTGTGCAGATACAGGATCGTCCATTTGATCGAGCTCGGCCCTCGTATAGTGGAACCCGTCCATTGAAATCTGCACGGTCGGCACCTCTTTGGCGAGGATCGCGGCAACCTGCTTGGCAATGGTGGTTTTCCCTGACCCTGGTGGCCCGGAAATAGCTACAACGTACCGGTTCCCTGGTTTATAATTGGTTTTTACTCTATCGGCTAGCAACTCACTGTTCATGGGGCAGCGGTTAGGTAAGCCGCATGATGCAGGTACCCAGACGGCATATAATTGAGTCAACGGTTTTAGTTTAATGGCGAGCCCAGAGGGTTGGGATTTGGCAGGACTGCTTATCTCACGCGGCTGACCATATAGGTGGTGTCTGAAGCCGGTCTCTGGCCGCCCGAGGGGTTATAACTCGCCATCTCAGGCACCTGAGTGATATCCAATGAAATTTTCAAAATTATCACGAAATTTCAACCCCACCTGTCCCAAAATCTGCCCCATTTACCCCACCTCAGTCCCACAACTTACCATTCACCTCGTCTAAAAGTCCTCCCTAAAATCGATCTCAAACAGGTCTAAGTTATGAGGTCGTGACGAGCGCTACTGCTAGGTGTGCATGCATCAGCTGAAGCCACATAGATGGCTGACAGAGGTGGGCTCTGCTTACCAATGAACGATTTCAGAAGCGATACATTCACTACTCCGCTGCCGGAAATGAAGAATTTAATCAATTCGTGCTCCTGGGGAGACTCTGTGTTTGACGAGGACGAGTGCACCACCCGGTTTGAGCGCCGCGTGGCTGAATTGGCCGGTAAACAGGCTGCATGCTTTATGCCGAGTGGTACCATGACTAATCAAATTGGCCTCAAGGTGAATTTAGTTGATCCGCCGTGCTCGCTGATTTGCGATGCCAGAGCGCACGTGTACGGCCACGAGGCGGCCGGTATTGCCACGCTGTGCCAGGCAATGGTGACCCCCGTTGAGCCGGCCGCCAATGGCGTATACCTCATGTTGGAGGATATCGCCCCACGAGTCATTGACGATGACCAGCACCACGCTCCTACGCGGCTCATTGCGCTGGAAAACACATTGAGCGGCACAATCATGCCAATTGAAGAGATCAAGCGAATTTCAGAGTTTGCCCGTGCCCGTGGCCTCCGCATGCACCTCGACGGTGCCCGGCTCTGGAACGCGAGTGCTGCCACGGGCGTCTCAATTAGAGGGTACTGCCAGTACTTTGACACTGTCTCGCTCTGCTTCTCCAAAGGTCTGTGCGCACCCGTCGGCAGCGTGCTGGTTGGCAGCAGTGACGCTATCCGCAAAGCCAAGCATTTCCGTAAACAGCTAGGCGGCGGGATCCGGCAAGCAGGATGGCTGACTTCGTGTGCCAACCTCTCGCTGGACCTTGTGCTGCCTGAGTTGCCTCGCGTGCACCGCCAAGCGGCTCAATTGGCGAGTAAGCTCGAGGCTCTAGGGGTGGTGATGGCCCTTCCGGTGGAGACCTGTTTTGTGGTTTACGATGCAAAGAAATCGGGAATTGATGTGGATAAAGTGCGTGAACTGGCTAAAGAACGGGGCGTCAAGCTATGGGGAGAGCGGTTGGCGTGCCACTATTGGACTACAGATGAGAGTATTGATGAGTTGGTTAGGGTGTTTAGGGATGTGCGGCGACAGTCGAGCGGGGACAGTTGAGCGAAGCGAGACTGGAGCAGTGAGACTGGAGGAGCGACTGGGTCACCAGTAGTTGGCAACTAAGAGCGCCTCGGTCATCACCGTAGTTGGCAATTAGGAACACCAGGTCTCGAGTAGCTAGGTGGATCCGGAAACGTTCGGTGATCGGCCCACGTGCCCTCCTGCTCTTCTCAACTCAGCCAAATACGCATATTCTCGGGCCAGCCAGTAGCACCAAGTACACTGCTCCCCAATCTGATGCTAAGGTGGCTCACGCGTACTGCTACATCTAGCCTCACAGATCTATCGGCATTGACGGTTAATCTGGAAACGGCCGAACGTGCTCAAACTAGGCACCGGCTTCTATAGCGTAGGTACATAAACTTCGAGTATGCGGCATGCGTAATAATTGTACCCTTTAGAACCCATATCACACTATATCGCTTCACTAGTTTGTCAGTCGTGGCTCCAACGCGGTTCACGACCAAGTAGATGTCTACAACGGCACCTCCGAGTAGCTTGACGAGTAGTTCAACTGAGCAGCTTGACCCATATAAACCAATTTGGGCCGGTCCATTTGCCAGACGCACAATTCTGAGTCTTGCTTCTCGCTCGATCGGCATGTGCAGCCTGGACATAGTCTGCACTTGTAGGCACCCAGAGGCTATGAACCCACCTCAGGCTCACCAGCCAAGATATTCAATTTGTGGATACATGTTTGTGCAGTAGCGTACTGCCATAGCAGACCCACCACTAGTCAGTTGCCTGCCAATTGGCCAATTGCCCGGTTGACCATGTGGAGTTTTAGATTTGCTAATTATGGCCGTAAATTTAGCGCAATTCTGCTAACCATCCAGTGCATGTGACAAACGAGAGCAGTATGGCGAGACGAGTCGACTAGTGGCTAATTGCCTCCAGTTGCCCAGTTGGCTGCCCCAATGACCCTGCCACCGTCCATATTATCCCTGATCCACCATAATCAGCATAGTTACGGCCTCCTACCTCCCCTGCATTTCAGATCACCAGTCCCACTGGCATGTGCCGACGGTGGCTTCCAAGTTGTCCAATTGACTCGCTCACCACTCAATTAACTACAAAATTACAAATAACTCTAATATCCTCACCAGCTCTGCCCACAAGTGCCCACAATTTAATGGTATGTAGCGGCCGCATGCCGATGCTTTGTCATGCCGTTCCTGTCGCGGTTCACGTCGCGGTTCTCGGGCAGCGGCTCACTTGTTTGGACGGCCACAAGCGATGACGGGGCGTACCCCACGAGCAGGCAACTGTACCAGCTGAGTGCTCTCACGTACAAGAGCAGCGCGTGCAAAGACCTCTTTTTGGCGCTCGAGAAGCGGCTGAAAAGCGGGTCCCGGCACTGGAAGAACGTCTCCAAAGCTCTAAGTGTATGTAAATACTTGATTCTGCACGGCAGCTCTGCGGTGCTCACGTGGGTCTCGAGCCAGGAGCCGCTCCTCAAGCAGCTGCTGCAGTTTCAGGGTCGCCAAGACAACGCCAAGCAGATCCACGACCAAGCGGCGCTGATCCTGGAGCTGGCACACAGCCCAGAGAAACGCAAGGCCGAGAAGGAGCAGTACGACAAGACCCGCGAGGCGGTGCGGACGTCCATGGGGCGGTCGAGCCTGAGCCGGAATACCCTAGAGTATGTACGCAGCATGGATGAGGACAGGGAGGACTATGTGGATACGGAGCGGGAACGGGAACGGCCGAGTCTGAGCAGGTTGAGTTTGGGGGCGATCGAGGAGGAGTGATAAGCACTCCAGAGATGACCACAGGCGGGCACCCTGAGCATACACAGGCCAGCAACCTGAGATAACCACAGGCGTCCTGGCACCCCCACCAGCTTGATTAATACCCTAATTGCTGGTGGTGGCGGTCACTAATAGGCCCGGTGGCACCTGGCATACGCTACTGAGGGTAATTCGGCTACCTGTAGGCTGGCCACCTCAGGGGCCGCTTGTAAAGCTCATTCTGGCTGCCTGTAGGCCTGTAGGCTCACCCCTCGCTGCGCTCGAGGATCGGGGCTCGCTGCGCTCGCTACCTCACCCTCCTCTGGCTCGTGGAGGTGGCCCTCAACTGCGGACTAAACCCCCGCAACTGGCTCGGTTTCGGGTCCACATTCGGCAAAACTCCCGCATAGTTATGCAGCAAAACCGGCATCTTTGCACTCACCTTGACCTCGGGCTTGTTATCCGCCAGCAACCTCGTCAATACATTCTGAGCCTTGAGGGCCGTCCGCCACTCGTCGTCGCTCATTTCTAGTTCCATACCGGGAGCCGCCAGCCTCTCCCTTTGCATGTACTGTAATTCTAGTAATAATTGTGAAACAAGCTCCAGCTCGGTGCCGGTTGTGGCCGCGTCGAGCTCGTCGCTATCGACAAAATGGTTGGGTGCCCACCGCAGCAACGCGGCAATATCAATCTCGTCGCCGGGAGCAGGACCCAGATGGCGCTGTTCCCCGCGTTTCGGCCGCGGCTCCTCGCTCTCTTGCTTTGGCGGCTGCTGCTCTTCCTTGACCTCGTAGACGGCCGTGGCGTCCTCCACCGCTACAAACGAGCCGGTGCCATCTCTCGTGGGTGCAAAGCTGCTGCTGTACACGGGCTGCTCCATCCACCGGGGGTGCGGCAGCGGCGTGTCGAGGGGGGCAGTGAACGAGCTGAGCATCTCGGTGGGCTGGCTGCTCGGGTGCGGGATGCGCGCGTTCATGGGCGACACAAACCCCAAGGTCACCTCGGGCGTGGACGCAATGTGCGGGAGCAGCTTGGTGCTGTGCACGGTGCCGTAAACGGTGGTGTCGCGGCCGTCGACCGAGTTGTGGCCGGTGATGCTCGTAAACACGGGGCCCGAGCTCGTCAGCGCAAACAGCGATTCGCCGTACGTTTCGTCTGCGTCGGCGAAGATCCGGCTAAACGCGGCGCTAATCGTCTGCATGAAATGGTCGCCCGTGTTCTCGGGGCCCCCCGGTTGCAGCTGCGCCAGCCGCGCCGCCTCGCGCAGCAGCAAATCGGTGGCAAACTGGAAACAGCTGCTCAGCTTGTTGTATTCGGGGCTCGAAATGTCGTGGTGCGCGAGGCACCGCTGCGCAGACAGTTTCAGGTCCGTGTACAGCGCGTGCGCGTTGTCGGCGTATTTCTCAGCCGCGAGGTTCGCGCGGATCGTCCCGTCGTCGAGCGGCTCGTCCAGTAGTTGTGACCCAGCAGGATGGCCGTCTAGGGCCTCGCTATAGTCCTTGTAGAGACTTTGGAGCAGGCTCATCAGAAGCGTAGTAAGCAGTCCGCTCCTAGCGACCTTAAGCTGACCGCCAGCAGCCGTAGGCTCCACACGAGGTTACCAGCTCAGCACGCAGGTTTTGATAATGCACTCTCTACTACCGAGTTTAGTGTATCTCCCGCTGCATGCTAGAGTTATGGCACCTGTGCGTCCTGCATGTGGCTCGCTTAGGTTCATGCATGCGGCTATGTGCGTGCCCAATCCCGGGCCATTTCTGGAACCCTCAGGGTGGAATTAGCTGACGGCTGTTAGTGAGCTCTTTTTTTTGGCTGTCTTGACTCTGGCCTACCGCGAACCCTGAATTTGGGCTCCTCCATGACGCATAGTTGTGGCGACCTGCATGAGGCTACTGAAAGGTCATCGCGAGTAGCCAGCAAATGACAGCAAGGTGGGCCAAAATTTACTATTTGCACTTTGCATGCCTACTGAGATCGTCTCATGGTATTAATGTTTGGCTAGCCCACAGGGAACCCCGAAAATTGACCCCTTCATGACGCATAGTTGTGGCGACCTGCATGAGGGCCATCTCGAGATTATTGAAAGTAGCATGCAAATGGCCCACAAAATTTGCCAATTGCGCTTTGAATGCCTCTCATGATTCTTTAATGGTACTAATGTCTGGCTAACTCACCGGGAACCCTGAATTTGGACTCCTTCGTGACGCACAGTTGTGGCGGCCTGCATGAGGCTACTGAAAGGTCATCGCGAGCAGCCAGCAAAGGGCTAACGAGGTGGGCAAAAATTGACCATTTACACCTGTCACACCTAACCTAGTATACTGATAAACGCGTTTCCTGCAAGTCCCTTCGTACACCCTGAAAATGGACCCCTCCATGGCGGTGTGCAGTGGGTGTATTTCGCCTCAGAATTCCGACCTCTTTAAATCTGCCCCAGCCAACCTCCAAGCTCCCTGCTCAATCACCCGTCAGTACGTCGAGCCAGAAGGCAGAAAGTCCCATTTACTCTCAGTTTCTATATAGCAATAAACTGCTCTTGAATGTTCGTGCCACCTGCCAAGCGCTCTCGTAGCACGCTTTTGTATACCATGTTGAGCAGTAATACAGTTACTCGACTGCAGTAGCGATTGTATTGCCTTCTCGTTTTGATGGAGAAGAGGCCAAGCTACTGAGGACTAACACTTCACAGCAAGTTGCTCATCTAGTACTATATTGTGACCAGACGTTCTTTAATAATTAGATGTTCTAGCCATAATGATTCTACAGCCAGCTAGGTTAGTTGTCAATGTATTGGATACTCGAATTGTTGGCACACGCGAGCGGTGTTCGCCTTCTCTGGACGCTTTGGATGCAGATAATGGCTTTGTGGGCCCTTTCACTGGGATCTGGAGCAACTTGGGCACGTTCCTACGAGTACACTATAGGTTGCCAGTTGTACGGTCCACTCGGGGCTGGACAGTTATCCGTGGTCATCTGGTAACTAGTCCACCTGCTTGTCCTATAAAGTCGGCAGTATGTTGTCGGCAATGGTTAACGTATCGTCATGGGATAGGAAGACTCTGGGCTGATGAGCCAATATCTCAAAGCTGATGGGCTCTGGGGGATCCATGTGATATGATTGAACTGAATGGAGCAATCAGAAGATGCAGTAGTATAGTGCAGTCGAGTTCGACGGTCTCGGGGCTCCTAGAAGCCGACTTTCTGTACTGCTCGTGTCATAGACATTCAGAGGTAAATAAGCTATTGTAGGCCGTAGGTGGCTCTATATGAACGCGTTTTTGGTATCTAGTCGCGGTCTCTGAGGGCACTCTTATGGGAGCATAAACTCTAGTACCTAGCACTGTGTAGTCGCGCGTACGCCAAATTCCGGCCCTGCTACTCAGCCTCAGGCAACTGCGAAACTCCTCCAAACTCAAGGAAGACATTCACGCTACTTTTATGACATATCCACGCTACTAAATAAAACACATTCCTTCTATGACGTTTATCTTCTATTCAATGTGTCCACACCAGACCAACCGGAAACTCTAAACTAGGTTGGTGTGGCTATAGGCATAAACTTCATGCATTCATACTCGCATAATGTAGCTCCTCAATGACCTCAATGACCTCATAGAAAACCTATATAACCTCCAGGTACCTGCCAACACTCACCATGCTTTCTCTAGTTCTTGCCCTCGCGTCCTCTGTTTCTGCCGCCTCGCCCTTTGGTTTGATCACCACGCTCGGAAACGAGAAAATCTACGATGACTTTGTGGTGTATGCCCGCAACGACGGCACTCTCTGGCTCGGCCAACAGTCGCTCATGGATTCCCCTGACCTCCTCGGTGCCATGGACAGTGCTGGACGTGTTTTGTCCTACAACGGCAACTCGCTCTATGTTGCTGATGATGGCACTCTCCGCGTTGCTGGCGACAACCAGGGCACCGATTTCATTGTGAATGCAGCCTCGCACCTCCAGGATTCCTATGGCAACATCGCCATGTCCGGCTGCCCTCTCGGCGATAGCTTCCAGGTGTTTAGTGGACGTGCAGACTGCGCAGGCCGTATCGACTTTGCTCTAACTGCTGTAACCGGTAACGGTATTCCTCTCACGTTGTAGGTTGGAGGCTGCCTGCCATAACAAAATTCGCGAGTGTTGGCTCGGATGTACAGATAGTTTACTTTTATTTACAATGAAATACGCGTCTAGACTCTATATTTAGCGCTAAAAGATCTAAAATAATCTCAAGAGCGCGATCGGTGAACGCAGTGAACCGTGAGCCTATACCAGTGGCTGTGCTGTGCTGTGCTGTGATGAGCTGTGCTGTGAGCCTATACCAGCGCCTACTAGCTAGCTGTGATGAGCCGTGCTGTCCCGTAAGCTCTACCAGTGGCTGTGCTGTGCTGTGCTGTGCTGTGATGAGCTGTACTAGCCAGTTGTGATTTGTGTTGTCCTGTTAACTCATCCCGATTCAGCAACCTGTACCATCAGTTCAGTGTCAAACCAACTGCCTCTACTGGCGCCTCCCACGACCTCACGGCTCTCCCAGCTCGAACTCAACCTGGCGTGATATCGGCCTGTGTGCTTCAGCTGAGATAGGACCGTTTCAGAGCCTAGCAGTTGGTTTTGCCACAGCATAGTGTATTAGCTATTTATGGCAATGACGGTGCCCTGTTTGGTTGCGATCCACCAGGAAACCATCGCATCTGCCAAGCAAATGTCCCCGGATGTACCGTTTCCGCTACTTTACATGCTCTGTATACTTTGACCTCCACGGATTGACTATAGCAGCCCCCGCTCTAGCGTCTAACCGACTGTGCCAGCGTCCAGCCCAAGCTCGACTAGACGCGCCCATATCTTCTGTAGCGAAGCATACCTACTGCGCTTCAAATTAACAACAGACTCTGGGCGTGTTGCCACCATCAGCAAGAGAATATCGGGGTCCATTTGCAAGCGCGGAGTGGCATACGTTATTGCGAACCAGTCACCTGAAACCGCTGCCGCCACGATTTCTTTATCATCATTCCACTCTCCATTTTCTTGCAGGAGATGACTGCATGTTGGGATGCACTTGAGCATCCATTCCCGCTCTATAAAGGCGGCGTATCTGAGCGCGCCGGGGTAATTGTCAATGGCTGCCTCGATGATAGTCCTATCACTGCGCAGTCTGTAGCTAGCATACTGAATTGAATATCCGCGTCTTGTTATATCAGCCATGACAACCTCATAGTCGTCCTGAAGCTGTGCACTAGCAAACTCGAGCGCCGGAGCGTTCAGAAAGTCAGGCACTTTGCATGCAATTGCTGTGAGCACCATGCTTTTATCGTTTTGAAAATCGTCAAAGAACTGGAGCAGGCATCCATCTTTGGCGCAAGCGGCATACGCAACGTCGCGATCGTCTCTCAGCTCGCGCGTCATTCCATATAGAAATCTCGCGCGAGCGTGCGAGCAAACACAGCCGGAGTTAGGCAGCAAATCCAGGCAAGTGAGCACCAGATGCTTGTGGCCAATCTCGGCCGGCTCGTTTGGCGCAGGCTCTAGGGTGCACATGATGTATCCAAGGTAGAGGTACAGGTTCCTCGACATGCTCTCACACCACGTGCCAGGATATCGTGGTTGCCATTTCCATGCTTGGGGCATCAGCCAGAGGTCTTGCTCGGTGGACCTGGCGCGGAAATCCTTGTACACATCGCTCGCCACGCCATGAGGGTTCAGCCGCTTCCAAACAAGGTCGCTGGTGAAGATTTCAGAGAAATTCCTGCAAACAGCTGCGAGCCGTGCAAATACAACCGGGTCGGGCTCAACGTATAGCGCTACTATGCACCAGAGTTCCATAGGAAGGGTGACTGCCATGGGTAGTAGTGAGGCGATATAGTGAGGCGATTCCCTTTAAGTATCTCAACGGGTCCCAAATGACAGGGGTATCTAGGCGATCCACAAAAAGTGATTATGTGCATATAGGGGACCCACCTGGTGGAGGTGGTGGAGATGGTGGAGATGGGACCAACAGGCTGGGATGACGGGCTAACAGTTACGCGGGTTTTAAATTTGAAATAGTTAGATGTACATCTATTGGGCACGGGTGACAGTTAGTGGTAGAACCCGGCCCCCTACAAACTTCAGCCAAGGGTCTGCTGCACAGGTGGTGGGTCCGCTAAATAGCAGAGGGTATGATTATACGGTTGCCCTGGTGAGACTGGATGTGCACCTGGTGACCTAAAGAGTCTATTTTTCCCCATATGCGAAGTTGTACATGGACCCACCAGACACAGCTGCTGGCATAGACTTGATTAGCTACCTAGAAGTAACAGAATATACTGCAATTAACTTGCCAATGATCCTCAATTGTTTGCGAGTGCGGTGGAAACGGCCAGGTGGACGTACCTCCATCCGTCAGTCCCGCTAGTACTGCCTGTGCTGTGCGCGTACGGCCCTCCGGCTCATCCAGAAACATGTTTGAGACATGTTCCAGGGTAACCTCTACAAGCCGGTCCCTTACTAGTTGGATATTCATAATCCAGATAGTTTTATCTCGGTTCTCCAAGTAGAGGCAGACTCTCGGGAGTACGCGTTTTGAGGAAACAGGTGGTACATGTCTCACACAAGATCCATGTAGTTGTTTCTAGTCTATAGTTGAGTATTCAGCTCCCCGGCTGAACCTCCCCGCTACCCTCACCAGCTGCTCAACCGTAGACCAACCCTGGCACTTTAGGCCACCAAACGGCTACTCTGGCTGCTTTATATCAGCGTTATTTCATACATGTCCAACACTATTTATCTAGTAAACAATGCGGTACGATCAGCCGCAGTCTGAACAGCATGAGTGCATGTAGGTCTATCTGCATGTCACATAACGAGGGCTCAGCTGAAGCAGGGGAGATGTTTGTAGCGGATATTGTTGAACCAGGCTCCTGTAATTGCCTGGCAAACTGCTTGGCAAAGTGCTTTTTGAGGCAGATGCCGCAGTAGCCAGAGCTCGTATTTACCATCAGGTATGAATCAGGTATGATGTTTCGGGGCTATTACATCGAAGTCGCTCCATTTATTTTCCAGTTTGAGTATTTACATATCGAGACATGCCTGTCTAGGCTGCACGTTTATGCGGGTTGCCACACCTATGCGTCATGGAGGGGTCCATTTTGAGGGTGTCCGAAGGGGCTTGCAGGAAACGAGTTTAACAGTAGAATGTTTTAGGCACCAATAGTGCCATTGGTAAAGTCTTGGTCCACCTCGATGGCCCCTCGCAGGTAACTTTCCTTTTCCTGAGGTGGCGCTCATGCAGGTCGCCACAGCTATGCGTTATAGAGGGCTCAGTTTGAGGGTTCCCTGGAGGCATACCAGATATTAATTCCATTGCTGGATTTTTTTAGGCATAAATAGTGCAATCATTAAGTTCTGGCCACCTCGATGGCCCCTCGCTGGCTACTCGCGTTGATCTAAGGGTCGCTATCTGTAGGCACCGCCACAACTCTGCGTCCTAAGGGTCCATTTTAGCTTCCGTTAGCCAGCCAGAGAATAGCCTTACCAGCAGATTAACTAGCATTTGTACTGAGATATTCTGCAGTTTGCCTGGCCCATTGAACTGGCTCACCATATAAATGCACGCCAGAGAGCCGCTGTCACTGCTTGATCCAAGTGATTTCAGTTTCTCATTTGCAAGCTCCATCTAACAAACTGCTCTAACTGCTCTAACTGCTCTAACTGCATTAACTGCACCTACCTGGCAGTACCTCGCGGCATCTCGGTAGCTAGCGCCTCCAACCGCTTTAGTGTGATGCCCTCGATCCAGCTCCCTCGCTCTCGCTCACTACGCGCTTTCCTCGCCCTGCTGCTCGATGGACTCTGACGACGAATACGTCCCCTCTGTCCCTAAAGCCGACAACGGCAACGGTTACGCCTGGGAAGAACAGTACCACCGCAGCTGGGATGTCGTCCAAGAAGACAATGCCGGCTCCCTTGCCGAGATCATCAACACTCTCGAAACCCGCAAGAAGCGGCGCCTTCAATCGGCCGCTGGCGGCGTGCGCCGAGGAATTATCCGGAACGTTGTTTTGCTGCTGGATTTCAGCTTTGCAATGGCCGATTCAGACATGCGCCCGACCAGACAACAAGTCCAAATTTCGCACGCAATTGATTTCGTTTTGGAGTTTTTCAACCAAAACCCTATCTCGCAAATTGCGATTGTTGTGATGATCGACGGCCTCGCGCACCTGAGCAGCCCCCTCGGCGGCAACCCGCACGACCACGTCAAGGTCCTCCAGCAGCTGCGCAAACGCGAGGCGCGGGGGATCCCGAGCTTGGGCAACGCGCTGCAAATGGCCCAGGCAGCTCTGCACCACGTGCCCAAACACTGCACGCGCGAGATTTTGCTGGTTTTCGGCGCGCTCATGTCCAACGACCCGCTGCCGATAATGCCCATCATCAAGCAGCTGGCCGCCGACAAGTTCCGGGTGCGGATTATCGGGCTGGCGGCGCAGGTGGCAGTGTGCACGACGATTGCCAGGACCACGAATTTCGGCGACTTGAGCACCTACAGCGTGGCCCTCAACGAGGACCATTTCCGCCAGCTTTTCATGCAGGTCACCACGCCGATCCAGGAAAACTCGAAATCGGCGCGCGCAGACTCTACGCTGGTGCAAATGGGGTTCCCGAAACGGACCACCTCGGACGAGCCGAGCCTGTGCGCGTGCCACTCCAAGCTGTGCAAAGTGGGGTACACGTGCCCCCAGTGTAACGCCAAAGTGTGCACACTGCCCACGAGCTGCCCCGTGTGTTCGCTAACGCTGATTCTGAGCACCCATCTGGCCCGCTCGTACCACCACTTGTTTCCACTGGAGATGTTTAGGGAAACCAACAAGCCGGCCAGGTGCTATGCGTGTTGCCAGAGCGTGCAGCAGAGTTTTGAGTGCACAAAGTGTTTGCGGTTGTATTGTATTGATTGCGATGTTTATTGTCACGAGACGCTGCATAATTGTCCGGGGTGTGTGCAGGCGAAGCCGAACCAGCCGAACGCCAGTGAGGCTGGTGAGGCGGGGACGGCGGGGACGGTCGGTGACGCGGGGAAAGCTGGTGAAGTGTCTGCTCAGGCCTAGTGGTGCCCTCCTGCAAGTGCCCCATTCCTATCTTCAGGCCTTCGTGCGTGCCCTCACGCTAGTGCCCAGGCCAGTGCCCTCCCGCCTACGGCCAGCTCGCAAATATGAATTAATGCTCCGTGCAAGTAGCACTTTGTGGGCACCTGCCCCTGCCAGCTCCAATGAACGCGTCCCCTTCTATGACGCGCCCCTTCTATGACGCACCCTTCTACGACGCGTCCCTTTTATGACGCGTTCCCTTCATCTCCTATCTAGTCTACGCTATTAACTGGTCCATTTCGAGCAGACCTGACTGCCAGTGTCTCTACTCTACCCTTGCCTGCCCACCCGCTAGCTCACCCGCTAGCTCACCGCCAGCCCATGTCCACACCATAATCAGCTCACGCCCACCATCAGCTCACCTCTCACCACATAATTTCATAAATCTCTAAAACAAAACACAGATATTAAACCGCATGTCTGTCAAGAGACTGTAGCAGCTACTAGACGCACTAATGAGTCGCCGGGCTACTCACGACGCGACGATCTGCAGGCGAGGACCGCCACGGCAAATCCAGCCAATTACAGGGAAATTAGGGTTGGAAAATTTTTCTACATGCGTCTACATTCCTCACTATTCTTGCACCAAAGAGCCGTCCTCGTGGGTTGCTCTCTGAGGCTGTGCGTGCTTGGGTGGTACCTGCATGTGTGGCCCACTGTTTAAACTCGCATGCAGGACGCCCTCCAAATTATACATTCGCCACTTTTGGGGCTCATCACCAGAAAAGCCACACCACACAACTCTCTCGAGCGTTCCCCAGTCACCCCAAATGGCCCTTGTTGACTCTGAGACAGAGCTGCATGCCAGCTGCCTGCGCGTGCTCCCCAGCGGGAATATGCAAGGCTGCAGGTTCCTTGTTCCTCATCACACCCCAGTTCCCAAAAAGTTCAAAGAAGCCAGAGGGATGGGATTAGAGCTGGAGATTGTGGTTTTCGAGCCTAAACAGCGCTACACTAATGGCGACACCATCAACGGTATTGTGATGGTCACCGTCGCCGACGAGATGGAGATTGACCAGCTGCTAATCTGCTGCCAGTGCACCTCAGAAACTATTGTGGGAACTGGCAACAACAGTTCCAAGAGTTTCCAGCAGCACTTTAAACGCGAGCAAAACAAGAAGCTCGGCGAGCTTTTCCTACCGGGAAAATTCAGGTTCCCGTTTTCGTTTGTGCTACCGGCGAACCCGCAGCTCCCGGAAACGTATTCCAGCGGCAACGTTGCTTTGAATGGGCTCCGCGAGAACAGGGCCGGAACCGGGAACGTCAAGTGGGAAATCAGGGCCTCGGTGCCCCGGTTCAAGATCTTTGATATCTCCCTCGAGGCCAGCCACCAGTTTTGGTTTATTCCTCGCGTCGAGGACCCTATTTATGAGACAAACTCCGAGCACTCGCTGCCACCGGTTCCCCTGAAACTGGGACCCGTGTTCAAGAAACAGCTCTCGCACCTTTATTTCACAATTGGATTACGGGATTCCGGCATCCATCAGGGGCCCCAAGGCTCAGGGATCAAGCTCTCAATCTGCAGCGATACCGAGGGCGTGCTGTACCTCAAGCACCTCCGGATCTACCTCGAGGCCACCACCTTGTTCCACACCAAGAACCACTCGTTTGAGGATGTTTCCAAGACCAGTATCCTTGATCTCTCGCCTAATTTGCCGCTCAGCCTGGACCCCGTGAACCTGGGCATGTGCCTCTTGGATACTGACGAGCTGGTCCTGCCGGTCGCGTTTTACGGGTCCATGCAGACTCCGCTGATCTCGCTGGGGTACGAGCTCATAATTGAGGCCGTGATTGGCTCGTTTACCGATACAAAGCTCTCAAAGACGCGCGAGGTCCGCGTTCCCGTCAATGTGCGGTCCCTGGGCAGCCCAAGGGTTCAAGGGCTGGGGAACCAGCATGTGCACACGTACCTGCGCGGCCACCAGCACTACTCGGACAACGAAGAAGAGGTCCACGTACGCACCGAGTACCTCCACCCCCACCCCAGCTCGCACCCCGGTCAGATCTCGGCACCCCTGGCACCGCTACCACTGGCACCTCTAACTGCGGGACCCCTCAGACCAGCCGGGGAGCCGTTGACTCCATTGAGCCCGCCGAAAATGCGGAAACACAGCCTCCCCAGTCTGCTGGGCAGTGCATTTAATGCGGATATCAGTTCCTCGCCTGCCACTGCCAGCACTTTTTCCATGGGCAACAAGGTGACTGCTCCCTCGTTTACGACGCCCATCACAGTGCCTCACGATTTGCCGCTGCTGTCGCGAGCGAGCTTTACGCAGTACTCTGATAGCCCCAATACCTCGTTGCAACGCACGATATCGTCGTCTTCGCTGGATGAGTTGTGGGAGCCAGAGTATGACGATGATATTGCGGCGCTGGTGTTTAAGGATGCGCCGAGGAAGGTTGCGCAGCTATAAACGAGGCGTAGCCGAGTTTATAGTGGAGAGCCTCCAGCCACTAGCCAGCAACGCCAGAGTATAGTGGGGTGCCAGCAACGCCAGAGCCACCAGAGCTGTGCCACCAGAGAGCCACCAGCTCACCGATACCCAATGGCCAATTTAGTCTTAATATTATTAGCTTAATTATTTAAATTCCTGTGTATGCGGGAGGCGGTGAGTTCCACCTCTGGAGTATGGAGAGTCACGCGTAGCCTGGAGAGATTTCAGTGATGAACGCGTTCTGCTCACAATCCTCACTGCCCCACTAGGAGCTTCGCCAGCACCTCACTGAGCCCCACCATGAGCTCATGATCAGGAGCCCCTGTGTCGCCAGGTGTCCAGGCCAATGGGGTCTTATAGGCAGTGACAGGAGCTGGTGGCAGCAGGAGCAGGTGACAGTGTACAGTGCTACAGTGCTACAGTGTTTACAGAGGCTATTCGAGGCAGTGCCACTAGGTGTGGTTAGCTGGTAGGTAATTAGAGCGTATTTGGGAGGCTATGGTTGGGGAGGGGAAGGGGGACAATGAGGTTGATGGGAGATAGAGGCAGCCAGAAGAGGCAGCCAGGCAGAGACCAGCAGTGAGCCTTGAGGCACCCACACGGCCACCCACGGCCTCCACACGGCCACTCACACGGCCACCAGCTCCATTAGCTCAAACTCTCCTAATTCTCCAATTTCAAATTAATTTCCAAAATTTCAAAATTCTCAAAATAAATCACCAATTTCCCATTTTGTTGAAGCCGGGTTAGGGTTAAGTAAATGACAGTATAAGTGTAAAAGTTTTCTCTATAGTAATTACCTGGAATTCCACTTAGAAGACCGTCGTTGACTCTTGATCCTTCCAACT